>CM053038.1:404000-577493 GCA_028564925.1 Lithobates sylvaticus | reverse complement strand
CTTTTGTATTCATTTTCACAGGTTTTCATCCTTCCTCTGTGATATCAAAGCTTCCGCACCTCCATTTTTGCCATACTGTGCATGCATGAAATGGAGTGCATGACATCATGCGCCACATGTGTGTATGCCATATGGTATCATATGCATCTGTTTAAAAAAAGAAACCTGAGATCTTGTGGAGAAACGTTTTTTAACACCAACAAATGCGTGTAATTTTGTAAGCGCATGTCCAAGATAAGGCGCATGATGCCAGGCCTGAATGAGAAAGATGTCATCTATATAGCGCATCCAGCACTAAAATCCTGAGCTAGTGTAGTGTGACAGTACTGTGATATCTTGCAGGATCTTACATTTTAGGTAGGAGATCTCCTCGAAGGAAATGGTGATGTGGCCTTCCCTGGGAGCATTTCTGTGACTGGGGCTACGTTGCCATTGCCTTCAGGAAAAACAAGATAAGGTGCATGACACCATGCCTGAATGAGGAGGAAGTCATCTATATAGCGCATCCAGCCCTAAAATCCCGAGCTAGTGTAGTGTGACAGTACTGTGATATCTTGCAGGATCTTACATTTTAGGTAGGAGATCTCCTTGAAGGAAATGGTGATGTGGCCTTCCCTGGGAGCATTTGCGTTACTGGGGCTACGTTGCCATTGCCTTCAGGGAAAACAAGGTAAGGTGCATGACACCATGCCTGAATGAGGAAGATGTCATCTATATAGCGCATCCAGCTCTAAAATCCCGAGCTAGTGTAGTGTGACAGTACTGTGATATCTTGCAGGATCTTACATTTTAGGTAGGAGATCTCCTTAAAGGGAATGGTTATGTGGCCTTCCCTGGGAGCATTTGTGTGACTGGGGCTACGTTGCCATTGCCTTCAGGAAAAACAAGATAAGGTGCATGATGCCATGCCTGAATGAGGAAGATGTCATCTATATAGCGCATCCAGCCCTAAAATCCCGAGCTAGTGTAGTGTGACAGTACTGTGATATCTTGCAGGATCTTACATTTTAGGTAGGAGATCTCTTTGGCCTTCCCTGGGAGCATTTGTGTGACTGGGGCTACGTTGCCATTGCCTTCAGGGAAAGCAAGAAGTGAAAAACAGAAAAGGTACGGTAAGTAAAATTTAGGTACTTATACTGCTCCTGCTTTAAAAATAAAATAAAAATACATTTGGAATATAATGACTATAGAGCTGAAATAATTTGTGTCTTTTATGCCGCGTACACACGAAGGGACTATCCCGCGGGATTATCCGCTGGACCGAAGTCCAGCGGATAATCCCCTCGTGTGTGGGCGCCGGCGGACTTTTTTTGGCCAAAGTACGGCGGACTAAAGTTTCAGGTTTTGTTCTCAAATTATCCGCTGGACTTGGCAGTCCAGCGGATAATCCGGTCGTGTGTAGTATGGTCCGGCGTACCAAAAAGGACGCATGCTCAGTAGCTATTATGTCATGGACTCGCTCGGTCTGGTAAAACTAGCCTTCGTTTTGAAGCTCGCACAATCGTCACGCTGCTGAATTTTTTTTTTTTTTTTTTTCTGACAGCGGGATTTGTATGTTATCGTACTTGAAGAATGATTTTGCCTTGCTGCTTGTATATTCACGCAGAGTACTCCCGAACGTTTTTTCTTCAGCATTCTTTAGTGAAGTTATATATTTGTATATATATATATATATATATCTATATCTCTATCTCTATATATATATATATATATATATATATATATATATATATATATATAGATATAGATATAGATATAGATATCCAAATCACCAAATGAAAAATATATCTATATTTCTCAATAAGCCCAAAAAAATATATATCGATATCTACATATATATATATATATATTAATATATATAGATATATAGATCTATACGTGTATAAAAATATATATATATATATATATATATATATATATATATATATATATATATATATATATTATATGTACATATATCTCTATATAGATATTTTTTATTATTTGTTGGTTATCAAAAGGATTAGTTATTACACATGATACAATTGTGGAGTCAGCAGAGCTTGCCCTTAATTCAGATCTTAACCCTCACCTTTCCAGCGACTGCACTTGCAGTTCCATTGAAGTTGCACTTTACACTTGTATTGTCAAATGAATGTTTAGACATGTACCTGCCTACTCCTAAAGAAACGATGTTTTTGAATAACAAGCACGTATATCATTATTTGATGAAAATTAAATGACCATTTATTCTGGTTAAAACAAACAAGGCAAAACAAAATAGGAAGGCAACACTGGAGCCACTTGTAGATTTTGTGAAGACTTTTTGCCCCAACGGCAGACACCAAGTTTGTGAAGCCAAAAATTAAGCTTGGGCACATTTCATCCAATATAGGGAGCACAAGAAGATTGACCAGGAATCAGACAGACCAGGAACAGCAGCAGATGACATCTATGTCCCCAAGCTGTGGCACTACAACAGCCTGTGTCTTCTGTGAGACCAGACTGAAGCCAGGCAATCACTTCCGACTCTTCCCACCACGCTGCCCTGCACTCTTCCCTGCAGTCTTCCCTGCACGCTTCCTTGGAGGCTGACTTGTGGTAGGAGGAGGAGTAGGAGGAGGAGGAGGAGGAGAAGAAGGAAGACGAGGAGGAGGAGGAGGAGAAGTTGGTGTCGGGCCTTCATGGGTCAGGCGGGTGGATTCTCGTAATTCACCCCTCAAACCCCCCCTAATTGCCTCAGAAATGAGGCCCTCACACAGGTGCCGTTGGCCCCTCTCCATTTCCAGCAACCTGCTGGACAAGTAGCTGGCATAGGCCTCTTCTGGAAGGGGGGGTTTGTCGAGAATCGCACTCGCCTTCCGAATCAGTTGGAGTGATTCCTCCTCAACAATGGTCATCCTCCTGGGCCTTCTTGGGGGTAAGGGCAGGGGTGGAGGTAGACTTCTTAATTGGGTCTGGCTGTCACTCTGGCTCGTGCTGGGCCCAGCCACCTCCTGGCTCTCGCTGGTCATGTCCTCCTCCTCCATACCACTTGTCCCGGCATCATCCTGGGTCAGCTCATCCTGTGTGCAAATAAAAACAAAAATCAAACACCTGTTTTGTGGTTTCTGGCCTCCTCAATCATCCAATTGTAAACTTAGGAACGAGCATCTAAATTTTCCAAAAGATCCAAAAGGCTATCATTTGGACCCCTGCATTTTCCAAGCAGATCACCAATGTTGTCTAACGCTTTTTTTGCCACTACTGGATGTATGTATACACTATATATGTATCGATATGTTGCACCAACACTTTTTAGAAGTGTGCTGAATTTTTGTCAGTTTTTTTCACAATTCTGAGTTCAGGGTGTTAATTGCTTCACATTTTAACGTTTACAGCATTAATATTCACACAATCACAATTTAGGCTACTAAATATATACCTGGCTCCAGCTGGGCGCATCAGCCTGCTCCAAGGTGGAGGGGTCTTCTCCTTCCGTGGAAGCCTCAGCTGGGGTGGAGGGAAGAGTGGAGGGAAGAGTGGAGGGAAGGGTGGAGGGAAGAGTGGACAGTGATTGCCTGGGTTCCATCTGGTCACCTATAAAAGTCAGTTGGTTGTAGTACCACAGCTTGGGTACATAAACATTCTCTGCTGCTGCTCCTGATCTGACTGATTCCTCAATCTTCTTGCGCTCCCGCTTGTACATGTGCCTTAAACTTGCAATTCTGGCTTCCACAAACTTGGTGTTTGCGTTGGGGACTTTAGTCTTCACAAAAGCCACAAGTGGCCCCAGTGTTGCCTTCCGGACATCCCTATTGCCATATAAAGGGTTCTTGAGCTGCCACAGGTTGGTATTTTTTCTGTACAGGGCAATGAATTCGGACATGAACTGCTGGTCCTTGAATGGATTCAACTGGGGTGCTGACATGTTTGTTTCTGTTTTGTTAGTAATGGCAATACAAAAGACCAAAAACACAAATGTTACTTAAAACGCACAACCAGTTTTTCTTACCAAACATTACACAACACACCCACACACAGGCAGCAACCCCTACACACAGGCAGCAACCCCTACACACAGGCAGCAACCCCTACACACAGGCAGCAACCCCTACACACAGGCAGCAACCCCTACACACAGGCAGCAACACACACATATCCTTAAAAAATGCTGGCCCAAAACCCAAAAAAAAACACAGTAATGCATCCTAGAAAACACTTACCTTCGTACAGAGCGCTCGCTACTTCCGTTCGGGAACACGTGGGCCCCTCAAACAGCCTTATATACACTGCGCACGCGTCGAAGTCCGCCTGCGTCCTCCGCGTCGCCCGCCCATGACGTTCCTCCTGACGAGTATTCCCCGCCCCGCTTCCCCTCGTTGCATTGTTGGTGAATAAATTCATGAATATGGCGGACACATTCTCAGCCAGTAGCGCGGAGGAAAGCCAAGAAGCCAACACATCTGCATCCAGCAGCAGATATAAGGCCACCAATATGGCCTTTGAAGAGATGGTGGAGATGGTGGACATCCTCCAAAGGGAAGATTACGACGGGGAAAATGGCCCGTACCCTCGACCCAACTTGCGCAAGGACAAGATTCTCACTACAATCGTCAGCACCCTGGAGCAGAAATTCGGCGTACGAAGGGGCAAGGATCAACTGCGCAAGCGATGGTCCGACATCAAATCCAGGGAGCACGATCAGTACAGGAGAATTCGAAAAGCCATCAAAAAAAGTAAGTCAAGCACGTGCGCTACTATGGTTATACTTGATATGTCTAATCTTGCGCAGATGTAATTACCATTCGTCCGTGAAACTTGCGCAGATGTAATTACCATTCGTACGTGAAACTTGCGCAGATGTAATTACCATTCGTACCTGAAACTTGCGCAGATGTAATTACCATTCGTCCGTGAAACTTGCGCAGATGTAATTACCATTCGTACCTGAAACTTGCGCAGATGTAATTACCATTCGTCCGTGAAACTTGCGCAGATGTAATTACCATTCGTACCTGAAACTTGCGCAGATGTAATTACCATTCGTCCGTGAAACTTGCGCAGATGTAATTACCATTCGTACGTGAAACTTGCGCAGATGTAATTACCATTCGTCCGTGAAACTTGCGCAGATGTAATTACCATTCGTACCTGAAACTTGCGCAGATGTAATTACCATTCGTCCGTGAAACTTGCGCAGATGTAATTACCATTCGTACGTGAAACTTGCGCAGATGTAATTACCATTCGTCCGTGAAACTTGCGCAGATGTAATTACCATTCGTACCTGAAACTTGCGCAGATGTAATTACCATTCGTCCGTGAAACTTGCGCAGATGTAATTACCATTCGTACGTGAAACTTGCGCAGATGTAATTACCATTCGTCCGTGAAACTTGCGCAGATGTTATTACCATTCGTACCTGAAACTTGCGCAGATGTAATTACCATTCGTACGTGAAACTTGCGCATATTTGATGAAAGTTCCGTTTGTCTTCATAACGTTTATTGAGTTTACCTGGCTTTGGGTTGTTGGAGTTGTAAGGTTGTTTATTATTGTCACTATCTATACAATTACTGCTGTAGTAAGGGTTTTAGGGGTAACTTACACAGGGACTCCAGAGGCTGTTTTGGGGGGGGGGGGGAAATATGTTAAGCAGGGTCTCATGCTCACAATTCCCAAAAAATGCTCATCATCTCTAAATACTGTAGGTGGTGACTTTTCAAAGAAGTACACTCACCTGTCCCTTGGATGGTGCAGCTACAATCTCTGATCTTGCAATCATGAAATTAATGTTTGCGGCTTCACTTCCCGGGTCACTATTGGGCATGCGCCAGTTGCGCAATGCAATAGGACTGGTCCGCGCGAGCTCGGGGACCCCTGTGTGTCCCAGCAGACAGCACGGTGGGACGGGATGTGGCGTATACTTCTGTGGGAGTCTAGGGCCGGATGTGTGTGCAAATACCTGCCTTACACAGGTATCTGCAACCCATCCCCCCTAAAAGGTTCAAAATAAGACACCACAGGGGTGCAGGGATCCAATGAGCGGAAGTTCAAATTTAGGGTTGAAGGGCGGTTTAAGTATTGGAGTTTCATTAGATAGACATTTCAATTCTGTCTTCAAGTAGGATCTTCTAACAAACTGCTAATAATTGGCAAGACTTTTAAACAATGTTTACTAATCCTATTTTGGCACTCAAATATCAGTGTGATTCAAAAGTGTACCTTTTTGTGTTCCATTACCATAGGGGGCAAAAGACTCAGACGTCAGTCCGAACCTACGAGGACCTCCCGGCATCACCAGACTAATTGGGCAGTTAGCCCAAGCCCGCGCGTGGATGTGGCGGAACAGGTCGTTGAAGTGGATCAAATCTGCACCCCACCAAGTGAGTGTCTCAGAACACAGATTGAGCTAATTAATTAAGGTCTGCATGTTTTTGACACTTTTTTTCTTGTGTTTTATCTACCCAACTTTTAGGTGATGCTGATCTGTTTGTGGAAGGACAAGCTGCGGAGCCATTTTCCACAGACAGTGCCCACAGGCTTATTGGCCAGATCATGGCCTGGAATCTGCAGCTGGAAAATATGCAGAAGGAGATGGCCACCATGCAGCAGGGAATGAAGGACATGATTGATGTTTTGGGGAGAATCTAAAGACCCCTTTTACATTTCTTAACATCAATCATGTCCTTCATTCCCCTTTTGATGCGCTGTTTAACTAATTTTAGAGGCCAAATTTTTAATATGCACACGGTATGTCAACATGTGCTATGTGCCATCAGGGGATCTCAATGGACGCATTTGGTGTTTGCAACCCCTAATGCTAGTAGGTGAGAGGGAAGGGGTTTCACACACAAAACACGTCCATTGATTCCCCATGATGGAACATAGCACATGTTGACATTACCCATTTTCCAGTTAAATTAGTGTGCATATTCAAAATTTGGCTTCTACTGTTCATGGGTTACCTGTTGAACTTTGTAAGTTCTGGACTTTTACATTGTGTAAATAATTTCAAATGCTAAGCCTAAATTTTTTAACATTTTTAAACATGTTTTTATGTTTGTTTTAAAAAATCAATCCCAAAAAAAAAAAAAATATGTTGTGAGAAAAACACCAAAAAAATGTCAAAAAGATAACATAAAAAAAAAAAAAAAAAATCTTGTTCAAAAAAAATAAAAATAAAAAACAAACCAAAAATACCAAAACAACAAAAAAAAAAAAAAAAAAAGTTTTGGATGTGCACTATAATAAAAAAAATAATGTTTGCACAAATTCAAAAATGTGTGGCTTCTTCTTTTTAAATACTACCAGTTTGACAAAAACATGTTGTGGTTCATTGACAAAGGGGCTTATTTACTAAACGCTAAACAAGTTTGCCACTATTAAGATGTGCACTAGGACAACATATAAAACAGGCCAAATTAAAAGCAAAACAATACGAAACTACCAATATTTCAAACATAAATAACTGTATTTATTCTTTGTAAATCAAAAAGGTGGTTTAAGGGTCTGCTGCCATTTCAATGGCCCCCCTACCATTAAAATACTGTAAATAAAGGTCCCGCACTTGCTGGGCTGATTGTGGTGCCGAACCAAGACGGCGATTATCCAGCCCTGTCATGTTGCCTTCCACTCCGGCCTCAGGGCCAATTGGTAAGGAGTATGTTCCTGAATGTTTCCGTAAATAATTGTGCATGACACAGCATGCAAGAATAATAGTATTGAGTTTGTACTCTGCCAGATGTAGGGATGTAAGGAGCAATCTGAAACGGTTGGCCATAATACCAAAGGCATTTTCCACCACCCTTCTTGCTCTGGCCAACCGATAATTAAAAATCCTCCTCTCAGGGGTGAGGGATCGTTGGGGAAATGGCCTCATCAGATGGTCACCCAGACCGAACGCCTCGTCGGCAATGAAGACGAAGGGGAGTCCCTCCACATTATCTTCATCTGGTGGCAGCTCCAGCCCACCAGTCTGGAGACGATGACCGAACTCCGTGTGGTTGAAGACTCCTCCGTCCGACATCCGGCCGTTTTTCCCCACATCCACATACAGAAAGTCATATTGTGCCGACACCACCGCCATCAACACGATACTATGGAACCCCTTATAATTCCAATAGTATGACCCCGAATGGGGTGGGGGCACAATTCGCACATGTTTGCCGTCAATCGCCCCTCCGCAGTTGGGAAAGTCCCAACAGGCAGCAAACTGGGAAGCCACAGTCTGCCATTCCTGTGGCGTGGAGGGACACTGTGAAGTCAAACAGAAAGATACAATTTAAATTATAAACCAGGCAAAACACCAAACTAAATGCAACAAATTAACAAACAATTTGGAAGAACATATGTATTTATTTTGTAAATCCTTGAAATAAAGCCAAAAGATTAAGGATAAAAGGGACAAATCTCTGATTGATGACCCCTCTGATGGACCAGAGAAGATAATAATGGGGATGTGGGTGGGGAGTAAATAATTGTAAGGTCACACAATACACATGCAATTAATTAAAGGTGTGTGTTGGGGGGGGGGGGATAATTACAAGCTGACCAAAACCACATGCTATTAATTATCAGGGGGTGTGGGGGTGTGGGGGTGGGGATAATTACAAGCTGACCAAAACCACATGCTATTAATTATCAGGGGGTGTGGGGGGGGGGGGGATAATTACAAGCTGACCAAAACCAAATGCTATTAATTATCAGGGGGTGTGGGGGTGGGGATAATTACAAGCTGACCAAAACCACATGCTATTAATTATCAGGGGGTGTGGGGGTGTGGGGTGGGGATAATTACAAGCTGACCAAAACCACATGCTATTAATTATCAGGGGGTGTGGGGGTGTGGGGGGGGATAATTACAAGCTGACCAAAACCACATGCTATTAATTATCAGGGGGTGTGGGGGTGGGGATAATTACAAGCTGACCAAAACCACATACTATTAATTATCAGGGGGTGTGGGGGTGTGGGGGTGGGGATAATTACAAGCTGACCAAAACCACATGCTATTAATTATCAGGGGTGTGGGGGTGTGGGGGGGGGGGGATAATTACAAGCTGACCAAAACCACATGCTATTAATTATCAGGGGGTGTGGGGGTGTGGGGGGGGGATAATTACAAGCTGACCAAAACCACATGCTATTAATTATCAGGGGGTGTGGGGGTGGGGATAATTACAAGCTGACCAAAACCACATGCTATTAATTATCAGGGGGTGTGGGGGTGGGGATAATTACAAGCTGACCAAAACCACATGCTATTAATTATCAGGGGGTGTGGGGGTGGGGATAATTACAAGCTGACCAAAACCACATGCAATCAATTTAAAATTGAGGGTCAAGGGGGGTGAAAGGGGGGGTGAGTAAAGCTGTACAATGGAGCTGGTAATATACATTTTTAACCAAAGAAAGTGACTAGGCTAGGGGTGTTTAGGGGGCCAAGCTTCCATGCTGGGGAGGTTGGTGCAAGCAAATATGCATGTGACCCACTAAATAATACATTCTTAAAGCTATTTCGATAAGTCAACCATAAAATACTAGACAAAAAAACAAAATCCAAAAAAAAAAGGAATAGGGGACATTCATAGAATAGTCCTATCATGGAAATTAGCTAATGATGACATTGATGCACTACATTAGCAAACATACAAGACATAGGTAATTTTAAAAGAGAAGACTTACCTTAATGTATTCCTCCTGCAGGACGTGGATAATGGCAGAACAGGTCTCTGGAATAATGAGCCCCAGAGCCTGGGGGGAGATGCCTGTCGTGAACTTGAGGTCCTGCAAGCTTCTCCCCGTCGCCAAGTAACGCAACGTGGCGACTAGCCTCTGCTCCGCACTGATGGCTTGCCGCATGCAGGTATTCTGCCTGGTAATATAAGGGGACAGCGAAGCCAACAGACGGTGAAAAATGGGGTCCGTCATCCGGAGATAATTCCTGAAATCATCAGGATTATTCTCACGGATCTCACGGAGCAAAGGCATATGCGAGAATTGGTCACGCTGGCGCAACCAATTCTTGGTCCATGAACTCCTCCTCACCCTGTTCATGGACCGGGCTCGTGCCAAGGTGTTAACCGCAACACCGAGCCCCTGCACAGCACGAACTCGTTCCCGAGTACGTCCACACTCCATGGCTTCAAAACGGTCGGCTGATCAAACAAACAACTTAACAGAACGCACTGAAGAACAGCAAGGCCTATGAAGAACGACCTGAAAAACAGGAACGAGCGGACCAGAACGGCCTGAGAACAGGTAGGAACTGATCCACACGCACTGAAAGCCAGATACAAACCTCACAAGCACAAACTGAACGGCAGAAGCGAACGAATTAAGCAGAAGTCTGAGAAGCGCGAATCGTCTCTAACCAAACGTCAACTAACACGCGATACACACGAGATTAGCTGACGGGGCCCAAAGGGTGTCGTTTGGGATTGTCCGCTGGACTTAGGTCCGCCGGGAAAAGTCCGTACGTGTGTACGAGGCATTATTCCACCTTCTCAATGCGGAAATTCAACCCAAATTGAAAAAAAAAAAATTAAATAAATAAATAAAAGACACAAAAGCAACATGGTTTCTTTTGTTCATATAATAAAACCGGTAACCTCCTTTTTTTTGTTTTTCTTACAGGCTTTGTGCCCTCAAACTGACTCATGACGATTCCCAGTGTTTGGTCTCCCTGAGTAACAACAAAAACCTTGAGTACCTAAATCTGAGCCATAATAGCATCACCGATGCTGGTTCAGGACACATAAAGGACCTTATAGAGAAATCCTCCAGCCTGAAAGAGTTCATGTGAGTAGTGTGAACAAAGAACCCAGCAATGAGACTAACTGCAGTAACATTAAGGATTTTTTTCCATTCCTGTGCAACATCGAAATATTTTGGCTTGTAAATAAAGCGATGCTCCACCATTTGCACTTTTTTGGAAATTTTAAACTAGGACAATGAAAATCATTTTTTAAAGTAGCATTTATAGACTGTGTTGTTGAGTTATTTCTGTGTACGATCCAAAAGTAGCCACCACCCTATTGGGGGATGTTCAGGGGAGGGCTGGGAACTTTTGGCTCTCTAGAAATGTATCCAAGTGGTTCTTTCATAGTACGAAGTCTAAACTTAGTAAAGTTTACTAAGGTCGTTCAGTAACTGGTGGCAATGGCGAAGGCTGGGTGTTGGGCAAGGTTCATCACTACACATCTTTTTAGGTCCTCTAGCTTTGTAGCTCCTTTGTAGCTCTCTGTGTTTGGTCAAATTACATCACAGAGTTGGTTCTGAAAGTAGCTCTATTATATTAAGCATGTCACTGACTGCATGCCCTACTCGAATCAATGTCTCATTGTAAAGTATCTCCAAACACGGCCACCAGCCCCATATATCTTATTAGTACTGGCTAATAAGAAAGAACTGTCACGTACCTGAAGGGAGACTGAGATGACGAGGTCGGCCTCTCTTGTATCTCCAACCCAGGTCCCACTGAGAGTGGAACAGAGAGAGCCGAGGGACAGGAGGAACACGAGTGCCTGCAGGGGTAGACCTGGAAACTTGCAGCAGAGGATGTGACCTTGGGAAGGCAGGAGAACCATCAGATTAGGAAGGGCAGCTGTGCACCATAGATCAGCTGGGGTTAAAGGTTAGTTAAAGAGGCACTCTGCTTGTACTGCGGAGCTGGAACAACTGGCGATGTAGAAATTTTGGCAGACTTGCAGCAGGAAGTCACAGCAGGTCCCAGGATGGCAGTGTTGAGCCAAGCAGGGAACAGGAGCAAGGTAACTAGGATAGCCGGGTTCGGTAGCAGGTGGACAGCAAGGTACCAAGGCATTAGGCAGAGGCAGGGTCAGACGGAAGCCGGGATCAAGAACCAGTAGTCAGGAATATAACAGAGTCCAAAAGTAGGGTCAAGGAAAGCCAAGTTCAGCAACGGGTATCAAACAGGATATCAGCAGGGTTCAGGGTTTCTGGAAACAGCTGAAGGCCGGTCAGCATTATTCTGGAGTAAGGGCACCCTTTAAATAGACCATCCGGATGCCAATTGGGAATAAGGGCATATCTGAAATTAGTGGATCTTCCGTATTTGGGTCCCTGGTGAAGTGATGTCATCAAAGCTGCTGTCAGATGTGATATTTCAAACGTCCTGTGTGATCCAGTGGAGATCCGGTGGCGCTGTGGGTTCTCAGTGCCTCCGGATGGCTGGAGAGCAGGCTGTGCAGACAGTGAGTAGCTGTGTACTAGGCAGTGGTGTTGTGGCTGCAATCACTTCCGGGTACGATGCCGGCATGCGTGCCCCTTCGTCAGGCTGAGATCACAGCCTGACGAAGGGGCACGCATGCCCCGAAGCGCCGCCCACGTGACCCGTACCCGGAAGTGATTGCAGCCACAACACCACTGCCTAGTACACAGCTACTCACTGTCTGCACAGCCTGCTCTCCAGCCGTCCGGAGGCACTGAGAACCCACAGCGCCACCGGATCTCCACTGGATCACACAGGACGTTTGAAATATCACATCTGACAGCAGCTTTGATGACATCACTTCACCAGGGACCCAAATACGGAAGATCCTCTAATTTCAGATATGCCTTTATGACACATCTAATGCGTGAGTGTTCTTAATCTTCTTTTATATTAAATTGATCTTATTTTGCTGCACTTAGAGGGCGCCGTCTCTCTCTCTCTTTTTTTTTTATTTCATTTCAGAGCTCCTTCTTGCTTTTATGGACAGGCAGCCTTTTTATGCTTAGCAAATATGTTTTAAATCTCAGTATGTGTACATGGACTAACATCTGATTCTTGAACTAACACATACGTTATTCGTTTCTCCCTCACTACCCCCTCCGTTACCCACTATATGCATTTTAAAAGCTATTTCCTATGTGCGCCATACAAAATCCCCTCTGTACAATTGGGAATAAGGACCCGCTCTCTCACGTGCATGCAGTCCATCGTGCTCGTGCATGCTCATTGGTGCCAATAGGCATCTGCGGTGAGCGCCTGAATGCGGACGAGTGTGCACCGGGTGTATTCTGATAGTTATTCCCCAATTCTCCCCAGCCTAGTCCTTTGCTATTTAAATATTTCTGGCCATCATAAACACTCAAAATGTATTTCCATGGGAACATAAAGAACTGTAGGCAGGTGCAGTTTCTTTTCTCCACTGCAGGTGGTGCTCAACTGCAGCGGCATCGTATAGGAAGCCATGAGGGACATGGCTTCTCTGTGGTTCTTGGGTCACAGGGGCAGCGACCCGGTTGCTTGCTGGCTGCCCATGTGACTCTGGCGAGAGAACCAGAGAATTGTGAGCATTCATCCCATCAGGAGAGGCAGTGGCTGTGTCCAAAAGAACATACTATGCCACCTTAATCTTTATACTGTCAGAAAGTTTTTGAAGGTTCCAGGAAAGTCAACATGTTTTGATGGTCTTCCCCACTAAGCCACTGCCGTAGTTTCTGTGGCCTTGACAGTAAAAGGATTATTCTTGGGTAGTGTGTAGAAGGGTTACATCCTCTATGGGGCTTTCATTGCCTTCTATGCCTCCCTGGGGAGATTTACTCTTGCTATTGGTCTTAGGGACCATTGTCACTGACATAGAAAGTAATGAAAAACCCACAATTTTTGAGTTGTCACTGGAACAGGAGGCAAATGGAAAATCTTCCAATGAAGAACTTGTTCTGTAGACAACTGGCTAAAAAGAAAAAATCCTAATACAGTACTTTGAATGGATACCTTCTTACGTCCTGCTGTATCTCTGGGACAGAAAGTGAAAGGAAATCTCCACAAATGGACAGTAGTTGATTGGTGGGTATTGCGGAGCACTTAGAACAAAAGTTATCATCACTTTTATTTTTGGTTAAGAACATCAGGTAAAGCAAATGCGTTTTTGGGGAAGGCCTTTGACTTTACTTGATTAATTTGCAAACTGACCTCTAAGTTATATGAACCTTTGTACTAAGTGCTCCTCAATACCCAGAGTTTATCAACTGCTGAATGTCCTATTTGTCTCAGAGGTAGCAGCCTAGGACCAGAACAAGGTCAACCTAAACTACACTTTGATTATGTATCGGCTACTTGGAAGGAAGACTCACCCATTGCACAGTCCGATGGGAGCTTTTCATCGGATTTTCCGACCGTGTGTACGCCCATCGGTCTTATTCTGTCGGAATTTCAGACGGACTTTGGATTGAGAACCTGTTCTTAATTTTTCAGACGGAAAACCTTTCTATCGGATTTTCCGAAAGTGTGTATGCAATTCCGACACGCAAAATTCCGACGCATGCTCGGAAACAATTCGACGCATGGTCAGAAGCATTAAACTTCCCTTTTATAGTGCAGTCGAACGTTTTTTAAAGGTGCGGTGTTATTGACCATCGGAATTTGGTGTGACCGTGTGTAGGCAAGACAGTTTGAGCGAAATTCCGTCGGAATTCCGACGGGAAAACCATCAGAGCTTTTTCCGACGAGAATTCAAACCGTGTGTATGTGGCATTAGTCTTGCTTGTATTGATCCTGTGCCATCACACATCAGGCAGTTATGGGCCGGGGTGGCCCTTGACCAAGCTGTATTGCTTAACTACTTCCCACCCGGCCACTGTATATATACGGCCGGGTGGGAGCCGTCTACTTCTGATCGGACGTTCCGGAACGTCCTTCATAAGTAACGGGATCGAGCGCGCGTGCCCGCGCAGCGGCGCGATCCCGATGCGCTCGTGTCACCCGGACACGGCGAATCTTGGATCGGCAGGAGGGCTCTGTGATTGGCCCTCCTGATCACATGACGGCCGTGTCCAATCACAGCCGTCATGTGATGTAAGCAAACAGCCGGTTGCTAGGCAATCGGCTCTCCTCTCCTCACACGGAAGTCGTCGATGAGGAGAGGAGAGCGGATCGCTGCAGCCGGCTGGTGATCAGTGAGTATTAGCTGTTTTTTTACTCACTGATCACCAGTCTAGTGTCAAAAAACACAGTAAAACACACATGTCCCCAAAACATACATGTCCCCAACACACACATGTCCCCAAATAAAACCACATGTCCCCAAATAAAAACACATGTCCCCAAATAATAAAAACACATGTCCCCCACATATGTCCCAGTAAAATCACATGTGCCAATGATCATCTGCACACATATGTCCGTGATCACCTGCACACATCTGTACATGATCATTTGCGTACTTATGTCCGCGATCACGCAAACCAATTATTATACACTTAACAGAATTTTTTTTACTAAAAACATGTAGCAGAATACATTTTGGCTTAAATTTATGCCAAAATTTGATTTTATTGGATTTCGTTTAAAAAAGAAAGGAGAAAATATTGTTTTTTTTCAAAATTTCCGCTATTTTTTCGCTTATATCGCAAAAAATAAAAAATGGAGTAGTGAATAAATACCACCAAACTAAAGCTCTATTTGTGCAAACAAAATGATAAAAATGTAATTTGGGTACAGCATTGCATGACCGCGCAATTGTCATTGAAAGAGCGAGAGCGCTGAAAGCTGAAAATTGGTCTGGGAAGGAAGGGGGCGAAAGTGCCCAGTATTGTAGTGGTTAAACTGTAGTAGAGGAAAGAGAGGTTGGAACTTGTTGGTGGGACTGCTAAGATTAGAAAAGAATGGCTGAACAGTTACACATTTTTTTTTTAACAAGTATGAGAGCATGCACAGCTATTATAAAAATAATTATTATGAGATTATTATTATATTATATTATGAGATTATAATATTTAATTATTATAATTATTGTGAGAAATTACAAATTCAGTTATTAGCTATTGTTGCTTTTGACATATTTTTTTTCATTTGAAAACAATAAAAATAAAAAATAAATGTGGCTACTCATTTGGAATGAATGGCTGGATATATCTACCTGGTCTTTATATGTGGTTTCTATTTAACTTAATGTTTTTGTCTCCATCTCCTAGGGTTGGTGCCAATGGATTCTCTGAAGACGTAGTTAAGGAGCTGCAGGACCTTATAAACGCCCGTCAAGGTCTTGTAATTAATGTATGGCAAAGTCATGCTGAGAATACAGCTCTTCCTGAAAATGTGACGAGTATATAAGTGTTTTATATTGCAATATTTATTAAAAAACACAGAAATTGTACAGTCTTTCTTTTTTGGAGGGAGGGGGATAATAAAGTTGGTTTAAAATAACAAGCTTTTGTCACTCCTGATTGAACACGTTATGATTGGATGGTCACGTGTGAAACAATATGGTATAACCAACATTCATTAATAACCACTTCAGCCCCGAACCAATTGGCAGCCAAAGGACCAGGCCCTTTTTGCGATTCGGCACTGCGTCGCTTTAACTGACAATTGCACGGCCGTGCGACGTGGCTCCCAAACAAAATTGGCCTCCTTTTTTTCCCACAAATAGAGCTTTCTTTTGGTGGTATTTGATCGCCCCTGCGGTTTTTATTTTTTGCTCTATAAACAAAAATATAGCGACAATTTTGAAAAAAATGCAATATTTTTTACTTTTTGCTATAATAAATATCCCCAAAAAATATATAAAAAAACATTTTTTTTTCCTCAGTTTAGGCCGATACGTATTCTTCTACATATTTTTGGTAAAAAAAAAATTGCAATTAGCGATTATTGATTGGTTTGCGCAAAAGTTATAGCGTTTACAAAATAGGGGATAGTTTTATAGCATTTTTATTAATATTTTTTTTTTTTACTAGTAATGGCGGCGATCAGCGATTTTTATTGTGACTGCAACATTATGGCGGACACATCGGACATTTTTGACACATTTTTGGGACCATTGTCATTTATACAGAAATCAATGCTATTTAAATGCATTGATTTCTGTATAAATGACAGTTGCAGTGAAAGAGTTAACCACTAGGGGGAGGGGAGGGGTTATGGGCTGTGACGTGTGTGTGTTTTTTTTACATTAGGGGGCGGGGCTGACGTCTGACATCATTGATCGGCTTTCCCGATGACCGGGAACAGCCAATCAATGACAGGCAGAGTAGGAAGCGCGGGGAGAGGTTTGTTTACACAGACCTCTCCCCCGTTCTTCAGCTCCGTGACCCGATCGTGGGACACCAGCGCCGATCGGGTCCGCTGGTCCCGCGGCCGGGGCCACGGGCAGGCATTTAAAGGATCACGTATATATACGTGATTTTGCCTGCCCCTGCCAATCTGCTCACGTATATCTGCATGTGGCGGTCGGGAAGCGGTTAAACACTGCAAAGAGAGTTGTAACTGGAGATGTAGGTGTAAATGGCACTGCCAAAAAAAAAAGTGCCGTATATACTCGAGTATAAGCCGAGTTTTTCAGCACATTTTTTGTGTGCTGAAAGTGCCCCCCTCGGCTTATACTGGAGTCAAGCACTTTTCTGCAGCAGAGAATGACATTTTCCGAACTTTTTCCGACTTTGGGGCCCCGTATCCCGAGGCCACTTGGTGCTAGGAACCCTAAATTTGGTGTGTAAACCCAGTGGAACTAACACTACAACATATCTAATGGGGTTCCTAGTCCCTATTCTAGAGATACGGGGCCCCAAAGTCGGTTCGGAAAATGTCATTCTCTGCTTCAGAAACATGCTTGACATTTTCCAAACTGACTTTGGGGCCCTGCATCTCGGGGCCACTTGGTGCTAGGAACCCCATCTTTGCACACCAAATTTGGGGTTTCTAGCACCAAGTGGCCCCGACATACGGGGCCCCAAATTCGGTCAACTGTGTCCATCTGCAGCAATATCATTTCGGGGGCCTTTGGGTCCAGAGACCTCAAAATTTGCCTGCAGCTAGGGGGCATCTAGGAACCCTTAACTACCGAGTTTGAAGTTCGGGGGACCTATGGCTGCAAATGGGCACAGTGAGGCTGCAAATGGGCACAGTGAGGCTGCAAATGGGCATTGTTGACCCTCTTTTCCACTTACAGTAGCTGCGCATTTCTCACCCTAGGCTTATACTCGAGTCAATACGTTTTCCCATTTTTTTGTGGTAGAATTAGGTGCCTCGGCTTATATTGGGTTGGCTTATACTCGAGTATATACAGGTATTTTGAAGAGAGCAAAAAAATGGAAATAAGTTGATGAATTTCTGCATCATTTATTCCCACCTAGTTTTCTTTTCGTCTCTAATTTATCCTACTTTCCTCAATATACAAGGGTAACTTGCATACAAGAAAAGGTTAGTTTCTATACAGGTTCCCTGCAAGACTTCAAGCATGAAAACCCTTTTCACGAAAAAATTTAAAATAGTTACTGTGGGGAAAAACATTATTTGATCCCCTGCAGATTTGGTAAGTTTGCCCACTTATAAAGAAATGAAGGGTCTATAATTTTTTTATCATATATTTTATCATAGCTTCAACACCGGGCCATTTTACACCCTTCCTTACCAGAGCACTTTTTGCGATTCGGCACTGCGTCGCTTTAACTGACAATTGCGCGGTCGTGCGACGTTACACCCAAACAAAATTGACGTCCTTTTTTTCCCACAAATAGAGCTTTCTTTTGGAGGTATTTGATCGCCTCTGCGGTTTTTATTATTATGCGCTATAAACAAAAGAAGAGCGACAATTTTGAAAAAAAAAAACACAATATTTTTTACTTTTTGCTATAATAAATATCCCATTTTTTAAAAAAAAAAATCAGTTTTATTCTTCTACATATTTTTGGTAAAAAAAATCACAATAAGCGTATATTGATCGGTTTGCGCAAAAGTTATAGCATCTACAAAATAGGGGATAGATTTATTGCATTTTTTTTTTTTTTTACGAGTAATGGCGGCGATCTGTGATTTTTTTTTCGTTGCTGCGACATTGCGGCGGACACTTCGGACACTTCGGACACTTTTGACACATTTTTGGGACCATTCACATTTACACAGCGATTGTTGCTATAAAATTGCAGTGATTACTGTGTAAACGTGACTGGCAGATAAGGGGTTAACACTAGGCGGCGCTGCAGGGGTTAATGTGTTCCCTAAGGTAGTGATTCTAACTGTGGGGGGAGGGGACTCACAAGGGGAGGAGACCGATCGGTGTTCCTCCGTACTGGGATCACATGATCGGTCTCCTCTCCACTGACAGGACGTGGAGCTGTGTGTTTACACACACAGCTCCACGGTCCCGCGCGGTCCCGTTGTTTTCACGGGCAATAGCGGGTGCCCGGCCGGCATCGCGGCCGCCAGGCACACGCACCGGGTCCCCAGCGACGCCCCCTAGGCGGCCGGGAATGGGAGGACGTCATATGACGCCAACCCAGGATGGGAGATCCACCTTGTGGGCGTCATATGACTATGGGCGGGATGGGAAGTGGTTAAATAGTAGAGACAAAATATCAACCAAAAAAACATAAAAAACACACGATACAAATGTTATAAATGGAGTTGCAGTTCAGTGAGTAAAATAAGTATTTGATCCCCAAGCAAAACATGACTTAGTGTTTGGTGGAGAAACCCTTGTTGGCGATCACAGAGGTCAGACGTCTCTTGTAGGTGGTGACCAGGTTTGCACACATCTCAGGGGGGATTTTGGTCCACTCTTCTTTACAGATCTTCTCTAAATCCTTAGGGTTTCTTGGCTTTCTCTTGGCAACTCGAAGTTTCAGCTGAAAAAAGATACAAATGCTGCTTAACTTCTCACCCAGTGCCTCAGTAGTGTAATGTAAACAATGTAGCAATACTAGCAACACTGTGGCAAAATATCAAATAAAGTGTTACGTGCTTGAAAAATGTATTATGCCCTGTGCCCAAATTCCTGCAAAAGTTTCAGCTCCCTTCATAAATTTTTGTTATAGGATTAAGGTCTGCAGACTGGCTAGGCCACTCCATGACCTTAACCGCTTCCGGACCGGTGCACGACGATGTACGTCGGCAGAATGGCACGGACAGGCATAAGGGCATACAGGTACGTCCGTTTGAATTTGCCACCGTGCAACCGTGTGCGTGCCGCCGGCAGCACACACGCGCGCAGGTCGGAACCTCCTTGAGTTCGATCGCGGGTCCCGCGAACTCAATCGCTGCGGGGATGCCCGCGATCGTCTCACGGGAGGGCCGATGTAAACAGCATCTCCCCGTTCTGCCTAGCAACAAGTGACACTGATCTCTGCTCCCTGTGATTGGAGCCGAGATCAGTGATCTGTAAAACACAGTTACGCCCCCCCCCCACAGTTAGCAACACGCCCCTAGGACACACTTAACCCCTACACTGCCACCCCCTGGTTAACCCCTTCACTGCCAGTGTCATTTACACAAGAATCAGTGCATTTGTATAGCACTGATTGCTGTATAAATGACAATGGTCCCAAAAATCTCAGTCTTGGAGTATCTGATGCACATAAAAGGTCAGGGAATGACCCGGCTCCACCCATACCTAAAACATCCTTCTTGATGAACTGGCCCTTTAAGAAAATATTGCTGGAGAAAGGTTTATGGTGTATAACCATTGTAAAATCTCAGATGACAACGCTATCAAATGAAACCTTAAACAATGACATCTGAAAGTGAAACTTGTTACGGTGAGGTGACACATCGCTTCTCCTCCCCCCACCGTGGATCAGTTTTCGTCATACAGACCTGCTGAACCCGTCTGCTGAACGAACAGGTAAGACGGACTAAGATTGCAAAATCTAACAGAAAAAAAACAGACTGATTATTTATTTCTGGGATGAACAATATGGCCACCTGGATACAATCAGAATGTCCGGGGACTAGAGGGAGTGATAACCTTGTACAGGTAGGTGGAGGACCTGGAGGAGGTGGAAGGAGCATGTGGTACCCTTGGCTGAGATGACTCATTGGGGTTGATTTACTAAAGGCAAAAGGCCAGGGGCGGACTGACCATTCGGCCACTCAGGGCACTGCCCGAGGGGCCCCGGGCCACTAAGGGGCCCCATCAGGGTTGCCAGCCTCAGTAAAACCAGGGACAGTATGTAAAAATCTGTGTTTTTTTTTTACATCTGTTTCTGAAATGTACCTTACCAACATCCTTTTGGTCTAAAAATCCCGAGATTATAGCTGCCCCACCTCTCCAGTACCTTCTCAGCCAATAGAAACATGTCTGTGTATACTGTGTGATTGTATACTGTGTGTGTGTATACTGTGTGGCCCCATAATCTCTGATTGACTGGGGGGCCCCATAATCTCCTATTGCCCGGGGGCCCCATGAGTTGTCAGTCCACCCTTGCTTCCGGCAAGTGCAGTTGCTCCGGAGCTTAGTAAAGGAGCATAAGCTCTGCTGACTTCCATCATCCAATCATGTGCAAGCAAAGATAGATATATATATTTTTGTTCCCTTGCATGTGATGGGGTACTCTTTGCAAAGTTAGTCTCTGTACTCCTAACACTAACCCTCTCTGTACTCCTAACACTAACCCTCTCTGTACTCCTAACACTAACCCTCTCTGTACCCCTAACACTAATCCTCTCTGTACTCCTAACATTAACCCTCTCTGTACTCCTAACACTAACCCTCTCTGTACCCCTAACACTAATCCTCTCTGTACTCCTAACACTAATCCTCTCTGTACTCCTAACACTAATCCTCTCTGTACTCCTAACATTAACCCTCTCTGTACTCCTAACACTAACCCTCTCTGTACCCCTAACACTAATCCTCTCTGTACTCCTAACATTAACCCTCTCTGTACTCCTAACACTAACCCTCTCTGTACCCCTAACACTAATCCTCTCTGTACTCCTAACACTAATCCTCTCTGTACTCCTAACACTAATCCTCTCTGTACTCCTAACATTAACCCTCTCTGTACTCCTAACACTAACCCTCTCTATACCCCTAACACTAACCCTCTCTGTACTCCTAACACTAACCCTCTCTGTACTCCTAACACTAACCCTCTCTGTACTCCTAACACTAACCCTCTCTGTACTCCTAACACTAACCCTCTCTGTACTCCTAACACTAACCCTCTCTGTACCCCTAACACTAACCCTCTCTGTACTCCTAACACTAACCCTCTCTGTACTCCTAACACTAACCCTCTCTGTACTCCTAACACTAACCCTCTCTGTACTCCTAACACTAACCCTCTCTGTACTCCTAACACTAACCCTCTCTGTACCCCTAACACTAATCCTCTCTGTACTCCTAACATTAACCCTCTCTGTACTCCTAACACTAACCCTCTCTGTACCCCTAACACTAATCCTCTCTGTACTCCTAACACTAACCCTATCTGTACTCCTAACACTAACCCTCTCTGTACTCCTAACACTAACCCTCTCTGTACTCCTAACACTAACCCTCTCTGTACTCCTAACACTAACCCTCTCTGTACTCCTAACACTAATCATCTCTGTACTCCTAACATTAACCCTCTCTGTACTCCTAACACTAACCCTCTCTGTACTCCTAACACTAACCCTCTGTACTCCTAACACTAACCCTCTCTGTACTCTAACACTAACCCTCTCTGTACTCCTAACACTAACCCTCTGTACTCCTAACACTAACCCTCTCTGTACTCTAACACTAACCCTCTCTGTACTCCTAACACTAACCCTCTCTGTACTCCTAACACTAATCATCTCTGTACTCCTATCACTAACCCTCTCTGTACTCCTAACACTAACCCTCTGTACTCCTAACACTAACCCTCTCTGTACTCCTAACACTAACCCTCTCTGTACTCCTAACACTAACCCTCTCTGTACTCCTAACACTAATCATCTCTGTACTCCTATCACTAACCCTCTCTGTACTCCTAACACTAACCCTCTGTACTCCTAACACTAACCCTCTCTGTACTCCTAACACTAATCATCTCTGTACTCCTAACACTAACCCTATCTGTACTCTAACACTAATCCTCTCTGTACTCCTATCACTAACCCTCTCTGTACTCCTAACACTAACCCTCTCTGTACTCCTAACACTAACCCTCTCTGTACTCCTAACACTAACCCTCTCTGTACTCCTAACACTAACCCTCTCTGTACTCCTAACACTAACCCTCTCTGTACTCCTAACACTAACCCTCTCTGTACTCCTAACACTAATCATCTCTGTACTCCTAACACTAACCCTCTCTGTACTCCTAACACTAACCCTCTCTGTACTCCTAACACTAACCCTCTCTGTACTCCTAACACTAACCATCTCTGTACTCCTAACACTAATCATCTCTGTACTCCTAACACTAACCCTCTCTGTACTCCTATCACTAACCCTCTCTGTACTCCTAACACTAACCCTCTCTGTACTCCTATCACTAACCCTCTCTGTACTCCTAACACTAATCATCTCTGTACTCCTAACACTAATCATCTCTGTACTCCTAACACTAACCCTCTCTGTACTCCTAACACAAACCATCTCTGTACTCCTAACACTAATCATCTCTGTACTCCTAACACTAACCCTCTCTTTACTCCTAACACTAACCCTCTCTGTACTCCTAATGCCGCGTACACACGAAGGGACAATCCCGCGGGATTATCCTCTGGACTGAAGTCCAGCGGATAATCCCCTCGTGTGTGGGCGCCGGCGGACTTTTTGGCGCCAAAGTCCGGCGGACCAAAGTTTTAAGTTTTGTTTTAAAATTATCCGCTGGACTTGGCAGTCCAGCGGACAATCCCGCCGTTAGTGGGCAAGTCCGCGGGACTTTTGAAATGAACGGACTTGCCGCTCATCGGCAAGTCCGTTCATTTAGCACGTGACTTCAGGTTACGTAGCTAGCGTAGGCAGTTACTGCCGCCGCGCTAGCTCCGTGACCTGGCATGGATTTAAAGGGACTCCCCACGCCGAAAAAACGGCGTGGGGGTTCCCCCCAAATCCATGTCAGACCCTCATCCGAGCACGCAGCCTGGCAGGCCAGGAAAGGGGTGGGGACGAACGAGCGCCCCCCCCCCTCCTGAGCCGTACCAGGCCGCGTGCCCTCAACATGGGGGGTGCCCTGGGGAAAGGGGGGCCGTGCGGCCCCCCCACCCCAAAGCACCTTGTCCCCATGTTGATGAGGACAAGGGCCTCTTCCCGACAACCCTGGCCGTTGGTTGTCGGGGTCTGCGGGCGGGGGCTTATCGGAATCTGGGAGCCCCCTTTAATAAGGGGGCCCCCAGATCCCGGCCCCCCACCCTATGTGAATGAGTATGGGGTACGATGTACCCCTACCCATTCACCTAAGGTGTAAAATGTAAAGTACAAAAACACACACACACTTTTGAAAAAATATTTTATTGCACTGCTCCGGGGGTCTTCTTCCGTCTTGGGGGTCTTCTCGCCGGACTCCTCCGCTCTCTTCTGCTCTTTTACCAAGCTCTTTCACGAGCGGGGGAGTCCGGCTACCTTCTTCGTCGTCGCCGCCGTCGTCTGGGGGTCTCGATCCGCCTTCGGGGGTCTTCCGGGGGTCTCTTCTGTTCTTGCGGCGGTCGTCGTCTTCCGCGCCGCCGGCGCCTTCTTCTTCTTCTTGTCCTTCTTGTTCTTCTTCTTCTTCCGATGTTGACCCGACGCTCTCTCTGCCCGGAATGCCTGTGCCGCTCTGCGCTGAGACTTATATAGGGACATGGGGGACAGGGTCACATGCACATGTCACATGGTGACCCCGCCCCCTTGTGTTGTCACAGTCCCGGAGGATGCTGGGACTGTGACATCGCAAGGGGGCGGGGTCACCATGTGACATGAACATGTGACCCTGTCCCCCATGTCCCTATATAAGTCCGAGCGCAGAGCGGCACAGGCATTCCGGGCAGAGACAGCGACGGGTCAACATCGGAAGAAGAAGAAGAACAAGAAGGACAAGAAGAAGGAGAAGGCGCCGGCGGCGCGGAAGACGACGACCGCCGCAAGAACAGAAGAGACCCCCGGAAGACCCCCGAAGGCGGATCGAGACCCCCAGACGACGGCGGCGACGACGAAGAAGGTAGCCGGACTCCCCCGCTCGTGAAAGAGCTTGGTAAAAGGCGGGGGAGTCCGGCGAGAAGACCCCCAAGACGGAAGAAGACCCCCGGAGCAGTGCAATAAAATATTTTTTCAAAAGTGTGTGTGTTTTTGTACTTTACATTTTACACCTTAGGTGAATGGGTAGGGGTACATCGTACCCCATACTCATTCACATAGGGTGGGGGGCCGGGATCTGGGGGCCCCCTTATTAAAGGGGGCTCCCAGATTCCGATAAGCCCCCGCCCGCAGACCCCGACAACCAACGGCCAGGGTTGTCGGGAAGAGGCCCTTGTCCTCATCAACATGGGGACAAGGTGCTTTGGGGTGGGGGGGGGGGGGCCGCACGGCCCCCCTTTCCCCAGGGCCCCCCCCATGTTGAGGGCACGCGGCCTGGTACGGCTCAGGAGGGGGGGGGGGGGCGCTCGTTCGTCCCCACCCCTTTCCTGGCCTGCCAGGCTGCGTGCTCGGATGAGGGTCTGACTTGGATTTGGGGGGAACCCCCACGCCGTTTTTTCGGCGTGGGGATTCCCTTTAAATCCATGCCAGCTTGCGGAGCTAGCGCGGCGGCATTTACTGCCTACGCTAGCTACGTAACCTGAAGTTACGTTCGAAATGAACGGACTGCTCCGTGTGTGGGCAAGTCCGTTCATTTTCAAAAGTCCCGCGGACTTTTGGCCGGCGGATTATCCGCTGGAGAAGTCCGTGCGTGTGTGGGCAAGTCCACACGCTCGGAAAGTCCAGCGGACCTAGCTGGAAAGTCCCGCGGGATTGTCCGCTGGACTAGGTCCGCCGGCAAAAGTCCGCACGTGTGTACGCGGCATTACACTAATCCTCTCTGTACTCCTAACACTAATCCTCTCTGTACTCCTAACACTAACCCTCTCTGTACTCCTAACACTAATCCTCTCTGTACTCCTAACACTAACACTCTCTGTACTCCTAACACTAACCCTCTGTACTCCTAACACTAACCCTCTCTGTACTCCTAACACTAATCCTCTCTGTACTCCTAACACTAACCCTCTCTGTACTCCTAACACTAATCCTCTCTGTACTCCTAACACTAACCCTCTCTGTACTCCTAACACTAATCCTCTCTGTACTCCTAACACTAACCCTCTCTGTACTCCTAACACTAATCCTCTCTGTACTCCTTACACTAATCCTCTCTGTACTCCTAACACTAATCATCTCTGTACTCCTAACACTAACTCTCTCTGTACTCCTAACACTAATCCTCTCTGTACTCCTAACACTAACCCTCTCTGTACTCCTAACAATAACCCTCTCTGTACTCCTAACACTAATCATCTCTGTACTCCTAACACTAACTCTCTCTGTACTTCTAATGCCCCGTACACACGTTCGGACTTTGTCTGCCGGACCTAGTCCGGCGGGACTTCCCCACACACGCCCGGACTTCCGAGCGTGTGACTTGCCCACATACGCCCGGAGTCCGCGGGACTTTTGAAAATGAACGGACTTGCCGACACACGGAGCAGTCCGTTCATTTAGAACGTAACTGCAGGTAGACGGAGCTAGCGAAGGCAGTGAATGCCGCCGCGCTAGCCCCGTCACCTGCCATGGATTTAAAGGGAATCCCCACGCCGAAAAAACGGCGTGGGGGTCCCCCCCAAATCCATCTCAGACCCTTATCCGAGCACACAGCCCGGCAGGCCAGGAAAGGGGTGGGGACGAGCGAGCGCCCCCCCCTCCTGAGCCGTACCAGGCCGCGTGCCCTCAACATGGGGGGTGCCCTGGGGAAAGGGGGGCCGTGCGGCCCCCCCACCCCAAAGCACCTTGTCCCCATGTTGATGAGGACAAGGGCCTCTTCCCGACAACCCTGGCCGTTGGTTGTCGGGGTCTGCGGGCGGGGGCTTATCAGAATCTGGGAGCCCCCTTTACTAAGGGGGCCCCCAGATCCCGTCCCCCCACCCTATGTGAATGAGTATGGGGTACGATGTACCCCTACCCATTCACCTAAGGTGTAAAATGTAAAGTAAAAAAACACACATTTTAAAAAAAATATTTTATTGCACTGCTCCGGGGGTCTTCTTCCGTCTTGGGGGTCTTCTCGCCGGACTCCTCCGCTCTCTTCTGCTCTTTTACCTAGCTCTTTCACGAACGGAGGAGGCCGGCTACCTTCTTCGTCGTCGACGCCGTTGTCTGGGGGTCTCGATCCGCCTTCGGGGGATCTTCCGGGGTCTCTTCTGTTCTTGCCGCGGTCGTCGTTTTCCACGCCGCCGGCGCCGCCTTCTTCTTCTTCTTCAGAGCCACGCTGTGCTGGGACTTATATAGGGACAAGGGGACAGGGTCACATGCTCATGTCACATGGTGACCCCGCCCCCTTGTGATGTCACAGTCCCGGAGGATGCTGGGACTGTGACATCACAGGGGGCGGGGTCACCATGTGACATGAGCATGTGACCCTGTCCCCTTGTCCCTATATAAGTCCCAGCACAGCGCGGCTCTGGCATTCCGGCCATAGACAGCGACGGGTCAACATCGGAAGAAGAAGAAGGCGGCGCCGGCGGCGCGGAAAACGACGACCGCGGCAAGAACAGAAGAGACCCCGGAAGACCCACGAAGGCGGATCGAGACCCCCAGACGACGGCGTCAACGACGAAGAAGGTAGCCGGCCTCCTCCGCTCGTGAAAGAGCTAGGTAAAAGAGCAGAAGAGAGCGGAGGAGTCCGGCGAGAAGACCCCCAAGACGGAAGAAGACCCCCGGAGCAGTGCAATAAAATATTTTTTCAAAATTGTGTGTTTTTTTACTTTACATTTTACACCTTAGGTGAATGGGTAGGGGTACATCGTACCCTATACTCATTCACATAGGGTGGGGGGCCGGGATCTGAGGGCCCCCTTATAAAAGGGGGCTCCCAGATTCCGATAAGCTCCCGCCCGCAGACCCCGACAACCAACGGCCAGGGTTGTCGGGAAGAGGCCCTTGTCCTCATCAACATGGGGACAAGGTGCTTTGGGGTGGGGGGGCCGCACGGGGCACCCCCCATGTTGAGGGCACGCGGCCTGGTACAGCTCAGGAGGGGGGGGGCGCTCGCTTGTCCCCACCCCTTTCCTGGCCTGCCAGGCTGCGTGCTCGGATAAGGGTCTGAGATGGATTTGGGGGGACCCCCACGCCGTTTTTTCGGCGTGGGGATTCCCTTTTAAATCCATGCCAGGTGACGGGGCTAGCGCGGCGGCATTCACTGCCTTCGCTAGCTCCGTCTGCCTGCAGTTATGTTCTAAATGAACGGACTTTCCGATGAGCAGCAAGTCCGTTCATTTCAAAAGTCCGGCGGACTGGCCTACTAACGGCGGGATTGTCCGCCGGACTGCCAAGTCCAGCGGACAATTTTAAAACAAAACTTAAAACCTAGTCCGCCGGACTTTTGGCGCCAAAAAGTCCGCCGGCGCCCACACATGAGGGGATTGTCCGGTGGACTTGAGTCCAGCGGACAATCCCGCGGGATAGTCCGCTTGTGTGTAACACTAACCCTCTCTGTACTCCTAACACTAACCCTCTCTGTAACCCCAACACTAACGCTTCCACGCGTACCACCTGTGTAGCCCATAGGATCCGTAAAAAGAAAAAGGAACTCCCTGAATTATGTGTGTTGTCCAAATATGACACATTCAGCATATTTTTTTTTCTCTCAAATATCTCAGTAGGAAACAATGTACAACCTACACACTAGCCTGACTGAGATTTCCCAACAAACTAAATTCATTCTCAGTAAAGCTGAACAGGTTTTGCTTTACTGCCTCCCAACTGGAAGAAACCAAAGTTTCCCTTTACCTCCCCTGTTCTGCAATGTGCGTGCAACGACACCGATATCTGCTGTACCCTCTATGGGTCACATACGTTGCATATCCCCTTCTCTAGCAACCATTGACATCAAAGGCACCAACCAGATTCAAATGTCACCTTGAAAAATGACAGTGGAATGTAAAAGGAGGATTCTGATTGGACGGCGGTGCGAGATGGATGTTAATTGTTTGCATGTACGCCGATCTCAGGTCAGACCTGTACTGTGACATAACATGGAACCACTGAAGCGGAAGGCCGAGGACATGTTCAGGCAGAGAATAATAGAGGGGCGCCGAATACTGGAACTAAACTGAACAGCTTAACCGCTTCATCCCCGGAAGATTTTACCCCCCTTCCTGACCAGAGCACTTTTTGTGATTCGGCACTGTGTCGCTTTAACTGACAATTGCGCGGTCGTGCGGCGCTGTACCCAAACAAAATTGACGTCCTTTTTTCCCCACAAATAGAGATTTAGTTTGGTGGTATTTGATCACCTCTGCGGTTTTTATTTGTTGCGCTATAAACAAAAAAAGAGCTACAATTTTGAAAAAAATAAATAACATTTTTTACTTTCTGCTACTTTCTGATGAGACCAAGATAAACTTATTTGGTGTCAGATGGTGACAAGCGTGTGTGGGGGCAACCAGGTGAGGAGGACAAAGACAAGTGTGTCTTGCCTACAGTCAAGCATGGTGGTGGGATTGTCATGGTCTGGGGCTGCATGAGTGCTGCCGGTGTTCTGCCAAAAACTGTCCCCCCCATCGGATAGTGTCCGACCCGTACTGCGCAGGCACATCGCTTGCGCAGTACGGAGGACAAGGAGACCCCGAAAGTCTCAGAAGATGAACGGCGCCTGCGCACTGAGTGCAGGTTCAAGCCCCACCATGCAAGTGGACATACGGTAGCACTTAGTAACAGGGCCCCTCGTGGGCTCGCTTCGCTCACCCTGCTTCACTCACCACGCTCGCTTCGCTCGGCAATTTTGTCCACTTGGATGGTGGGGCTTGAACCTGGACTCCGCCATTCATCTTCGGAGACTTTCGGCTTCTCCTTGTCCTCCGTACTGCGCAAGCGCAGTACAGTGCAGACACTATCCGACGGGGGACAGTATTCGACACAACACCGGCACTGGGGATCTACAGTTCATTAAGGGAACCATGAATGGCAACACGTACTGTGACATACTGAATAGACATGTGCACAACAAAAAAATTCGTTTATTTTCGTTTCGTTTTTTTAGTTTCCGAAAAAAATTCGTTTATTTTCGTTTCGTTTTTTTCGTTTCCGTTGATTCGTAACAATTCGTAAATTCGTAAGTCGTCGGTGTTCGTATTCGTAACGATTCGTACATTCGTAAGAGTTATTTTTTCGTTGATTAGTTTTTTCGTTAGTTTAATTTTCGTTTATTCGTTTATTCGAAATTCGGACGCATTCGTATTTATTCGTACATTTGTAACATTCGTAACATTCATAGATTCGTAATTGGAGCATAATTTATCATTTTATGTAATGTGTATGCTATTATTACATTTTAAGAGACACGGAAAATTACGAATCGAAAAAAAAAGTTACGAATGTACACATTTTTTCGTTCAATCCATTCGAAGCACGTTAAGCAGCGCCATTGTAAGAGACACAGAAAATTACGAATCGAAAAAAAAAAAAAAAAGTTACGAATGTACTAATTTTTTCGTTCAATCCATTCGAAGCACGTTAAGCAACGCCATTGTAAGAGACACAGAAAATTACGAATCAAAAAAAAAAAAATAAAAGTTACGAATGTACTAATTTTTTCGTTCAATCCATTCGAAGCACGTTAAGCAGCGCCATTGTAAGAGACACAGAAAATGACCAATTCAACAAAAAAAAAAAAAAGTTACGAATGTACGATTTTTTTTTTCGTTCATTTTCATTTTCGTTGTTCCTGTTTTCGTTTTTCGGATTTTCTTCATTCGTACATTCGTTTTTTCTAATTATTTTTTTTCGGATTTTCGTTGTTTTTCGGATTCGTTCGATTCGAACGATTCGTTAATCAAATTCGTTCGATTCGAACGATTCGTTATTCGTTAAAATTTTTGCGAATAGTTCGTTCATTCGTACGAAAACGAATGAATGAAAATAACGAAAAAAAAAAACAAAAAACGAAAAAAAAAAACGAAACGAATTGCACATGTCTAATACTGAAGCAGAGCATGATCCCCTCCCTTCAGAGACTGGGCCGCAGGGCAGTATTCCAACATGATAACGACCCCAAACACACCTCCAAGATGACCACTGCCTTGCTAAAGAAGCTGAGGGTGAAGGTGATGGACTGGCCAAGCATGTCTCCAGACCTAAACCCTATTGATCATCTGTGGGGCATCTTCAAACGGAAGGTGGAGGAGCGCAATGTCTCTAACATCCACCAGCTCTGTGATGTCGTCATGGAGGAGGGGAAGAGGACTCCAGTGACAACCTGTGAAGCTCTGGTGACCTCCATGCCCAAGAGGGTTAAGGCAGTGCTGGAAAATAATGGCGGCCACACAAAATATTGACACTTTTTGCCCAATTTGGACATTTTCACTTAGGGGTGTACTGACTTTTGTTGCCAGCGTTTAGACATTAATAGCTGTGTGTTGAGTTATTTTGAGTGGACAGCAAATTTACACTGTTATACAAGCTGTACACTCACTACATTACATTGTAGACAAGTGTCATTTCTTCAGTGTTGTCACATGAAAAGAGAGAAGGAAATATTTACAAAAATGTGAGGGGTGTACTTACTTTTGTGAGATACTGTATATCAATGGGAGGAAGGAGGGCTAAAATAAAACAAGGTCGCTAGTGTGAGTTTAGTTCCGCTTTAAGTGCACCCATGTCTGACTGATGACGGTGAGGATCAGCCTTGGCTTCAGATTGATGAAATAATGGGTTACACATTGGCAATGAAAGTGAAACTGGGTACAATGACGTATTCCTTCCCCTCCTCTTCCTCCTCTGTGGGTGAGATTCTGGTAATCTGCTGAATCCTGCTCTGCCTTCTCCTCAATGAACAGGTAAGCCTGTAATTTATATAATAAGGCCACCTACATGCAATCAGAATGGCCGGGGACTAGAGGGAGTGGTAATCTTCTCCAGGGATCTGGAGACCGGGAGGAGGTGGAAGGAGAACATGGTACCCTGAGCTGAGCTGACTCATTGTGCCAATTGCATCATCTTCTGTTATTGTGATTAGACTGCTGAGAATGTGATACGAAAATCTGTCTTGCTGCTGTTGCCCCGTACCTCCGATCCCAGTACTGATCTTTATATATTTACTATGGAAAGAGGAGGCGTTACAATGTTATCTTTTTTTATGTTTATTATTATTATGTTTCTTTAACCACTTTCAGACCGGACCATTTTGCTGGCTTAAGACCAGACCACTTTTTGCGATTCGGCACTGCGTCGCTTTAACTGACAATTGCGCGGTCGTGCGACGTTACACCCAAACAAAATCGGCGTCCTTTTTTTTCCCACAAATAGAGCTTTCTTTCGGTGGTATTTGAACGCCCCTGCGGTTTTTATTTTTTGCGATATAAACAAAAAAAGAGCGACAATTTTGAAAAAAAAAACACATTATTTTTTACTTTTTGCTATAATAAATATCCCCCAAAAATATATAAAAAAACATTTTTTTTTTCCTCAGTTTAGGCCGATACGTATTCTTCTACATATTTTTGGTAAAAAAAATTGCAATAAGCGATTATTGATTGGTTTGCGCAGAAGTTATAGCGTTTACAAAATAGGGGATAGTTTTATAGCATTTTTATTAATATTTTTTTTTTTTTTTTACTAGTAATGGCGGCGATCAGCGATTTTTATTGTGACCGTGACATTATGGTGGACACATCGAACATTTTTGACACATTTTATACAGCAATCAGTGCTATTTAAATGCACTGATTCCTGTGTAAATGACACTGGCAGTGAAGGGGTTAACCACTAGGTGGCAGTGTAGGGGTCAAGTGTTCCTAGAGGCGTGTTTCTAACTGTGGGGGGGGGGGGGGCGTGGCTGTGAGCTAGTGAATGCTGATCTCTGCTCCAATCACAGGGAGCAGAGATCGGCGTCACTAGTTGCTAGGCAGAACGGGGAGATGCTGTTTATTTCCACAGCCTTCCCGTGAGAGGATTGCGGGTATCCCCGCGGCGATCAAGTCCACAGGAACCGCGACCGGACTCGCGGGGGTCCCGCCCGGCCGGCGCGCGCTCGATGGCACGGTGGCATCTTAAAGGGGCCGTACCTGTACGCCCTTATGCCTGTCCGTGCCATTCTGTCAACGTACATCGTCGTGCGCCGGTCGGGAAGCGGTTAACCACTTCAGATTTGGCTGCTCAGTGACCAGAGCACTTATTTGCAATTCGGCCCTTAGTTTCTTCTACATTAACCCTCCATGCAACACTAACCATCTTTGTACCCTAACACTTACCCTCACTCTAACTCTCCCTGTACTTCTTTCACCAAACCCTCCAATTAAGCCTAACACTAACCTTCCCTGTAACCCCAACACTAACTCCCTCTGTATCCCTAACTCTAACCCTCCCTGTAACCCCAGCACCAACCATTCCTGTAATCCTAACACTAAACCTCCCTGTACCCCAACACTAACTCCCTCTGTATCCCCAACTCTAACCCTCCCTGTAACCCCAGCACCAACCTTTCCTGTAATCCTAACCTTCCCAGTAACTCCAACACTAACCCTCTCTGTAACCCTCCAAGCAACCTAACACTCATCCTACCTGTAACCCCAACACAAAACCCTCCCTGTAACCCCAACACTAACCCTTTCTATAACCCCAACACTAACCCTCCCTGTAACCCCAACACTAACCCTTTCTGTATATCCTAACACTAACCTTCCCTGTAACCCCAAAACTAACCCCCCTGAAACCCAAACCCTGACCCTCCCTGTAACCCCAATACTGACCCTCCCTGTACCCCTAAAACTAACCCTTCCTGTAATGCTAACACTAACCCTCCCTGTAACCCCAACACTGACCCTCCCTGTACCCCTATTTCTAACCCTTTCTGTAATCCTAACACTAACCTTCCCTGTAAACGCCAACACTAGCCCTCCATGTAACCCCAACACTCATCATACCTGTAACCCCAACACTAACCCTCCCTGTAACCCCAACACTGACCCTCCCTGTACCCCTAAAACTAACCCTTCCTGTAATCTTTACACTGACCCTTTTTGTAATCCTAACACTAACCCTTCCTGAAACGCTAACACTAATCTCCCCTGTAACCCCAACACTAACCCTTCCTGTAACCCTAACACTAACCCTTTCTATAATCCTATCACTAACCCTTACAGGGAGGATTATTGTTAGGGTTTCAGGAAGGGTTAGTGTTAGGGTTACAGGGGAGATTAGTGTTAGGGTTTCAGGAAGGGTTAGTGTTAGGGTTACAGGAAGGAAACCCTAAAACCCTAACACTAATTCTCCCTGTAACCCCAACACTAGCCCTTCCTGAAAACCCTAACACTATTTCTCCCTATAACCCTAACAATAACCCTCTCTGTAACCTACCGCTAACCTTTTCTGTAACCCCCCACACTAACCCTTCCTGTAACCTCAACACTAACCCTTTCTATAATTCTATCACCAAACCTTCCTGTAACCCCCAACACTAACCCTTAAAGGGAGGATTAGTGTTAGTGTTTCAGGAAGGGTTAGCGTTGAGGTTACAGGGAGGGTTAGTGTTGGGGTTACAGGAAGAGTTAATTTTGGGTTACAGGAAGGGTTAGTGTTGGGGTACAGAGAGTTTTAGTGTTATGGTTACAGGAAGGGTTAGTGTTGGGGTACAGAGAGTTTTAGTGTTATGGTTACAGGAAGGGTTAGTTTTGGGGTACAGAGAGTTTTAGTGTTATGGTTACAGGAAGGGTTAGTGGTATGGTTACAGGGAAGGTTAGTGTTGGGTTACAGAAAAGGTTAGTGGTGTGTTACAGGAAGGGTTAGTGATGGGGTACAGAGAGTGTTAGGGTTACAGGGGGGTTAGTGTTAGGGTTACAGGGGGGGTTAGTGTTGAGGTTACAGGGAGGATTAGCGTTAGGGTTTTAGGAAGGGTTAGTGTTGAGGTTACAGGGAGGGTTAGTGTTAGGATTACAGGGAGGGTTAGTGTTAGGATTACAGGGAGGATTAGTGTTAGGGTTTCAGGAAAAGTTAGTGTTAGGGTTACAGGGAGGAAACCCTAACACTAATATTCCCTCTAACCCTAACACTAATATTTCCTGTAACCCCAACACTAACTCTCCCTGTAACCTCAACACTAACCCTCCCAGTAACACTAAACCTTCTTGTAACCCTAATGCTAAGCTGATCTGCAATCCTCACACTAATCCTCTTGCACGTATCACCTGTGTATCCCAACACAGGACACGTTTTTGTAAGAAGAACGTTCAGGAAACAAATCACTACCTGGATTGTGTTTGTTTTTCATTAAGAACATTAAGCCCGAAATTCCGACCACAAAATCCGTCAGATTCCAACGGATTTTGTCCGACACTGGTGTTGCATACACGCGGTCGGACAAAGTTGTCGGAAAATCCGATCATTCTGAAAGTGGTGACGTTCGTTGCGTACGACGGGACTACGTAGAGACTAGTAGCCAATAGCTTTGGTCTCGTAATGTGATCTGAGCATGCGTGGCACTTTGTCCGTCGGAATTCTCGACACACGATCGGAAAAAGTCTGATCGGATTTTGTTGATATCCTGCTCTCAAATTTCCGATGGAAAAAGTCAGATCGAACCCACACACGGGCGGATTTTCTGACAACATGGTCCAATCGGACCTTTTCCGTCTGAATTTTCCGACCGTGTGTACAGGGCATAAGTATATATTGTTTCTAATATTTTAGAAGGAATAAATTTACAAACTGCCCATTATCTTGAGTGAGACCCCACAACGAATGAATTCATTCTCGGTGAAGCTGAACAGGTTTTGCTTTACTGCTTCCCAAATGGAAGAAACCGGTTGTGGGTGGAGTTTCCCTTTAACGCCCGTGCGTGTAATGGTGCAAGTAGGTGCTTTGTCCTCTATGGGTCTCATATATCCACTTCTCTAGCAACCATTGACATCGCCTCAAAGGCACCAATCAGAATCAAATCCTACTTTTCAAAAAAATGACAGCTGGAATGTGAAAGTAGGATTGTGATTGAAGGGTTGTGCAGAACTAATGGAAGTTGCTTGTACTAACATGTTACTACATAATGTAATCTGAGGTCAGAAACTACTGACTAGAGTTGGAGGACACGGACAAGGTAGAGATGCTGGAGGTGCAATGAACTAAACTGAAAGCTGCACATGAATGAAGACACACAAGATCTCACGTCAACGGATAAATTGACCAGTTTGGTGAGGTACGTCCATCAATTAACGTGATTTGTTTTTCCTTTCGAGAAGTACATACTAGGCATGTGCAATTCGTTTCGTTTTTTTTTTTTTTTTTTTCGTTAAAATTCGTTATATTCGTTCATTCGTTATCGTACGAATGAACGAACGATTCGCTAAAAATTTTAACGAATAACGAATCGTTCGAATCGAACGAATCCGAAAAACAATGAAAATCCGAATTGACCAAATTAGAAACAACGAAACTGCGAAAGAATAAAATCCGAAAAACGAAAACAGGAACAACGAAAATCAAAATGAACGAAAAAATTTGTACATTCGTAACTTTTTTTTTTTTGTTGAATTGGTAATTTTCCGTGTCCCTTACAATGGCGCTGCTTAACGTGCCTCGAATGGATTGAACGAAAAAATTTGCACATTCGTAACTTTTTTTTTTTTGTTGAATTGGTAATTTTCCGTGTCTCTTACAATGGCGCTGCTTAACGTGCTTCGAATGGATTGAACGAAAAAATTCGTACATTCCTAACTTTTTATTTATTTTTTTTCGATTCGTAATTTTCCGTGTCTCTTACAATGGCGCTGCTTAACGTGCTTCGAATGGATTGAACGAAAAAATTTGTACATTCGTAACTTTTTTTTTTTTTCGATTCAAAATTTTCCGTGTCTCTTACAATGGCGCTGCTTAACGTGCTTCGAATGGATTGAACGAAGAAATTCGTACATTCGTAACTTTTTTTTTTTTTTTTTTTCGATTCGTAATTTTCCGTGTCTCTTACAATGGCGCTGCTTAACGTGCTTCGAATGGATTGAACGAAAAAATTCGTACATTCGTAACTTTTTATTTATTTTTTTTTTTCGATTCGTAATTTTCCGTGTCTCTTACAATGGCGCTGCTTAACGTGCTTCGAATGGATTGAACGAAAAAATTCGTACATTCGTAACTTTTTTTTTTTTTTTCGATTCGTAATTTTCCGTGTCTCTTACAATGGCGCTGCTTAACGTGCTTCGAATGGATTGAACGAAAAAATTCGTACATTCGTAACTTTTTTTTATTTTTTTTCGATTCGTAATTTTCCGTGTCTCTTACAATGGCGCTGCTTAACGTGCTTCGAATGGATTGAACGAAAAAATTCGTACATTCGTAACTTTTTTTTTCGATTCGTAATTTTCCGTGTCTCTTAAAATGTAATAATAGCATACACATTACATAAAATTATGAATTATGCTCCGATTACGAATCTACGAAAACAATGTTACGAAAGTACGAATAAATCAATCTAACGAAAGTACGAATGTAACTAAATCTACGAAAATACGAATGCGTACGAATTTCGAATAAACGAAAATTAAACTGACGGAAAAACGAATCAATGAAAAAATAACTCTTACGAAAATACGAATCGTTACGAACACGAACACCGACGACTTACGAATGTATGAATCATTACGAATACGAACACCGGCGACTTACGAAATTACGAATCGTTACGAATACGAACACCGATGACTTACAAATCAACGGAAACGAAAGAAACAAAACGAAAATAAACACATTTTTCTATTGTGCACATGTCTTGTACATACTAATAGAATTCTTTAAATATACACTTACTGTATATGGAAGTTATTAGGACCAATTTAAAATAAACAACCTTGAGTACTCAATGAGTAAGGATGAGGTTTGGGTTGGTTGCCATCAAGGGGCCTCACAGCAAATCCTTACGTATATCGAGGTTCGCGGACCCAGCAAAATAATGCCGGACTTCACCATAATAATCAAAATGCACCGCCTTTGAGCTTAGGTCAACTGGCTCATGCCGCGTACACACGATCGGACATTCCGACAACAAAATCCATAGGATTTTTTCGGACAGATGTTGGCTCAAACTTGTCTTGCATACACACAGTCACACAATGTTGTCGGAAATTCCGAACGTCAAGAACGAGTCGACGTACAACGCGTACGACGAGACCCGAGAAAATTGAAGTTTAATAGCCAGTGCGGCTCTTCTGCTTGATTCTGAGCATGCGTGGAACTTTGTGCGTCGGGAATTGTGTACACACGATCGGAATTTCCGACAATGGATTTTGTTGTCGGAAAATTTGAGATCCAGATCTCAAATTTTGTGTGTCGGAAATTCCGATGGAAAATGTCCGATGGAGCCTACACACGGTCAGAATTCCCGACAAAAAGCTCCCATCGAACATTTTCCGTCGGAAGATCCGACCGTGTGTTACGCGGCCTTAGAAGGGCCAATAAAAGGGCTTTTGGATAAGCCAGCCCCCCTCACAATAAAAGGTGAGATCACAGTAGCCATATGACAATGGGCTTTAGCTGTGATAGGCAAAGTATAGAGAGTAATGTTGATAAGTGGCTAAGTGGCTAGCACTTCTACCTGGCAGCACTGGGGTGATCAGTTCAAATCCCAACCATGGCACTACCTGCCTGGAGTTTGCATGTTCTCCCTGTGCTTGTATGGGTGTCCTCACATACTGCAAAGACATGCTGGTAGGTTAATTAGCCCTAATGTATGTATTAATATGAGTTAGGGACCTTAGACTGTAAGCTCCTTGAGGGCAGTGACTAGTGTGAATGTACTATATACTATAACGATTACCGAGCTTTTGTTTACATCATGTGATCAGCTGTCATTGGCTGACAGCTGATCACATGGTAAGTGGTCGGGACCGGCACCTTACTCGGATCGGTGACACCTGAGTCTCAGCAACTCGGTGATCACAGCGCGCTCCGCGCGCGCCCTGCAGGAGCGTCATATGACGGCCTCCCGAAAATTCAGGTCTGCGTTGTGCCCGTCATTCGGCTATAGCACGGACGGCAAGTGGTTATCTAATCAATTTTTTTGTATACTTCTCCTTTAAGAGGGCGTGGCAGGGGTGTGTCCTATGAATACATACCTATCCTAATAGGTGTCCCTCGTTCCCATTTCAAAATTTGGGAGGTATGAGTGTGGTGAATGATATGCTTTGAGGTGGTTTAGGTGCACACTCAGACTTTTTTATTCTTTCAACCAATGCAGTGGTGTTCTCCTTGTTAATGATAAGCTTTATCTTTCAGTGATAAACATCATATTGATTTATGGAAGATGGACCAACCATCTGGAGAACTAGTTGAAGGTTAGTCTCCATCTAGTCCTACATCATGATATTTCGCAAATGATTGCAAAGTTTTAAAGTTAAACTCCAGGCAGATATAAAATACACAAATTAGTGCAGCTCTGTATTCAGCAGTGATGTAAGTAACTGAGTTAAAATAAACTGAGTTACCTAACGCAGTTACTTTAGAGGGTAACTAGTAATCTAACTGATTACTTTCCCCCTCATGGTAACTCAGTTCCCATTACTTTGGCTTAGTTACCCCAATTACATCTACCGCCACTAGATGGCAGTAGTGTAATTCCGGTGTCCTGCCGAAAAAGTTCCCCCGCTGGATAAGGACCCCCTGTACTGCGCAGGCGCAGGGCTTGCGCAGTACGAAGGACTACGGAGCTTCAGAAAATTGCCGAACCTAAACAGCTCTGAGTGAACTCTACACCGCGCAGGCGCAGTTAACATGTAATTGTACGAGGCGATGCCGCACGCTCCCGATGCTCGTGCTACTCTGCAAGGGGCGTCTATCGTGTAAGTAAGGGGCGGGTCTAGTATTACTGTAACCAAGGGGCGCATTTATTATTATTGTTATATATCGAGCTCCGCCCATTAATTTAACATTCGCCCTCTTCTGTAGCCATCCGCCCCTTACACAATATAATAATAATAGACCCGCCCCTTGCTTACACGCTATAACAGATCTGCCCCTTGGTTAGAGTAATAATAGAGCAGCCCCTTGGTTACACGATATATAACAATAATAATAAATGCGCCCCTTCTGGAGACATGCTTGGCCAGTCCATCACCTTTACCCTCAGCTTCTTTAGCAAGGCAGTGGTGGTCTTGGAGGTGTGTTTGGGGTGGTTATCATGTTGGAATACTGCCCTGCGGCCCAGTCTCTGAAGGGAGGGGATCGTGCTCTGCTTCAGTATGTCACAGTACATGTTGGCATTCATGGTTCCCTCAATGAACTGTAGCTCCCCAGTGCCGGTGTTGTGTCGAATACTGTCCCCCGTTGGATAGTGTCTGCACTGTACTGTGCTTGCGCAGTAGGGAGGACAAGGGGAAGCAGAAAGTCTCCGAAGATGAATGGCAGAGTCCAGGTTCAAGCCCCACCATCCAAGTGGACATAGAGTTAGAATAAAAAATTGCCGAGTGTGGCGAGCGAAGCGTGGTGAGCGAAGCCAGCCCGCGAGGGGCCCTGTTACTAAGTGCTACCGTATGTCCACTTGCATGGTGGGGCTTGAACCTGCACTCAGTGTGCAGGCGCCGTTCATCTTCTGAGACTTTCGGGGTCTCCTTGTCCTCCGTACTGCGCAAGCGATGTGCCTGCGCAGTACGGGTCGGACACTATCCGATGGGGGGACAGTTTTTGGCAGAACACCGGCAGCACTCATGCAGCCCCAGACCATGACAATCCCACCACCATGCTTGACTGTAGGCAAGACACACTTGTCTTTGTACTCCTCACCTGGTTGCCCCCACACACGCCTGACACCATCTGACACCAAATAAGTTTATCTTGGTCTCATCAGAAAGTAGCAGAAAGTAAAAAATTGTATTTATTTTTTTCAAAATTGTAGCTTTTTTTTGTTTATAGCGCAACAAATAAAAACCGCAGAGGTGATCAAATACCACCAAACTAAATCTCTATTTGTGGGGAAAAAAGGACGTCAATTTTGTTTGGGTACAGCGCCGCACGACCGCGCAATTGTCAGTTAAAGCGACACAGTGCCGAATCGCAAAAAGTGCTCTGGTCAGGAAGGGGGGTAAAATCTTCCGGGGATGAAGCGGTTAAGCTGTTCAGTTTAGTTCCAGTATTCGGCGCCCCTCTATTATTCTCTGCCTGAACATGTCCTCGGCCTTCCGCTTCAGTGGTTCCATGTTATGTCACAGTACAGGTCTGACCTGAGATCGCCCGTACATGCAAACAATTAACATCCATCCCGCACCACCAGCCAATCAGAATCCTCCTTTTACATTCCACTGTATTAGTACTGTATTTTTCAAGGTGACATTTGAATCTGGTTGGTGCCTTTGATGTCAATGGTTGCTAGAGAAGGGGATATGCAACATATGTGACCCATAGAGGGTACAGCAGATATCGGTATCGTTGCACGCACATTGCAGAACAGGGGAGTTAAAGGGAAACTCCACCCAAAAATTTGGTTTCTTCCAGTTGGGAGGCAGTAAAGCAAAACCTGTTCAGCTTTACTGAGAATGAATTTAGTTTGTTGGGGGGTCTCAGTCAGGCTAGTGTGCAGGTTGTTTCCTACTGAGATATTTGAGGGGAAAAAAATATGCTGAATGTTTCATATTTGGACAACAAACATAATTCAGGGAGTTCATTTTTTTTTCTTAACGGATCCTATGGGCTACACAGGTGGTAAGTGTGGGAGGGTTAGTGTTATGCCTCGTACACACGATCGGAATTCTCGTCGGAAAAAACTGTGTCGGTTTTTCCGACGGAATTCCGCTCAAGCTGTGTTGGCTACACACGGTCACACCAAATTCCGACGGTCAACAACACAGCGGCATAAAACACGTTCGACATCACTATAAAAGGGAAGTTTAATGCTTCCGAGCATGCGTCGAATGGTTTCCGAGCATGCGTCGGAATTTTGCGTGTCGGAATTGCCTACACGCGATCGGAAAATCCGATAGAAAGGTTTTCCGTCGGAAAAATTGAGAACAGGTTCTCAATCCAAAGTCCGTCGGAAATTCCGACAGAAAAAGACCGATGGGCGTACACACGGTCGGAAAATCCGATGAAAGGCTCCCATCGGACTGTTTCCATCGGAAATTCCGACCGTGTGTACGCCGCATTAGGATTACAGGGAGGATTTGTGTTAGGAGTACACACCCTGAGTCCAGGTTCAAGCCATACCATCCAAGTGGACATAGAGTTACGCCGTGTACACACAATCGGAATTTTCGCAGCAAAACACCGATAAGCCCCCCGTACACACGGTCGGAAATTCCGACCACAAAATCCGTAGGATTTTTTCAGACGGATTTTGTCCGAAACTGGTGTTGCATACACACGGTCGGACAAAGTTGTCGGAAAATCCTATCTTTCTGAGCGTGGGGAGGTTCGTTGCGTAGTACGGAACTACGAAGAGGCTAGTAGCCAATAGCTTTGGTCTCGTAATTTGATCTGAGCATGCGTGGCACTTTGTCCGTCAGAATTCTCGACACACGATCGGAAAAAGGCTGTTCGGATTTTGTTGTCGGAAAATTTGAGATCCTGCTCTCAAATTTTTTCCGTCGAAAATCCAGACGGGAAAAGTCCGCTAGAGCCCACACACGATCGGATTTTCCGACAACATAATCCGATCTGACTTTTTCCATCGGAATATCCGACCGTGTGTACGGGGCATAAGAGGTTTTCATCCGAAAATGCGCGTGTAGGCTCCATCGGAATTTAGCTGGCCAGCAAAAATTTGGGAGCATGTTCTCAATTTTTCCGACGGAAAAACTTTGTATCGGAAATTCCGATCGTGTGTATTTAATTCCGACGTGCAAAAACTCACGCATGCTCAGATTCAACTATGAGATGGATGCTATTGGTTACTGGGTATTGAACTTTCTTTTTCTAGTCCCGTCGTACGTGTTGTACGTCACCACGTTCTTGGCGGTGGGAATTTGGTGTGACCGTGTGTATGCAAGACAGTAGACATGTGCAATTCGTTTCGTTTTTTTTTTGTTTTTTTTCGTTATTTTCGTTTGTTCGTTTTCGTACGAATGAACGAACGATTCGCAAAATTTTTTTACGAATAACAAATCGTTCGAATGGAACGAATCCGAAAATAACGAAAATCCGAAAAAAACAAACTAGAAACAACGAATGTACGAATGAAAAAATACGAAAAACGAAAACAGAAACAACGAAAATGAACGAAAAAATTCGTACATTCGTAACTTTTTTTTTTTGTTGAATTGGTAATTTTCCGTGACTCTCACACTGGTGCTGCTTAACGTGCTTCGAATGGATTGAACGAAAAAATTCGTACATTCGTAACTTTATTTATTTTTTTTCGATTCGTAATTTTCCGTGACTCTCACACTGGTGCTGCTTAACGTGCCTCGAATGGATTGAACGAAAAAATTCGTACATTCGTAACTTTATTTTTTTTTTTTTTTTTCGATTCGTAATTTTCCGTGTCTCTTACAATGGCGCTGCTTAACGTGCTTCGAATGGATTGAACGAAAAAATTCGTACATTCGTAACTTTTTTTTCGATTTGTAATTTTCCGTGTCTCTTACAATGTAATAATAGCATACACATTACATAAAATTATGAATTATGCTCCGATTACGAATCTACGAATGTTACGAATGTACGAATAAATACGAATGCGTCCGAATTTCGAATAAACGAATGAACGAAAATTAAAAGAACAGAAAAAAGAAACAACGAAAAAAAAATCTTACGAATGTACGAATCGTTACGAATACGAACACCGACGACTTACGAATGTACGAATCGTTACGAATCAACGGAAACGAAAAAAACGAAACGAAAATAAACAATTTTTTTTTCGGAAACTAAAAAAACGAAACGAAAATAAACAAATTTTTTTGTTGTGCACATGTCTACAAGACAGTTTGAGCGAAATCCCGTCGGAATTCTGTCGGGAAAACCATCAGAGCTTTTTCCGACCAAAATTTAAGTTGCCCTCTGCAAGTGCAGTTGCTCCAGAGCTTAGTAAATGAACCAAGAGGCTTCACTTTGCAAAGAGTACCCAATCACATGCAAGGGAACAAAAAAATATATATATATCTTTGCTTGCACATGATTGGATGATGGAAGTCAGCAGAGCTTATGCTCCTTTACTAAGCTCTGGAGCAACTGCACTTGCCGGAAGCAGGGGCGGACTGACAACTCATGGGGCCCCCCGGGGCAATAGGAGATTATGGGGCCCCCAGGCAATCAGAGATTATGGGGCCACACAGTATACACACACACTCACAGTATACAATCACACAGTATACACAGACATGTTTCTATTGGCTGAGAAGGTACTGGAGAGGTGGGGCAGCTATAATCTCTGGATTTTCAGACCAAAAGGATGTCGGTAAGGGACATTTCAGAGACAGATGTAAAAAAAAAACACAGATTTTTACATACTGTCCCTGGTTTTACTGAGGCTGGCAACCCCGATGGGGCCCCCCAGTGGCCCGGGGGCCCTCGGGCAGTGCCCGAGTGGCCGAATGGTCAGTCCGCCCCTGGCCGGAAGCAAAGTGCACAGTCCTTTTGCCTTTAGTAAATCAACCCCAATAAGTCATCTCAGCCAAGGGTACCACAAGCTCCTTCCACCTCCTCCAGGTCCTCCACCTACCTGTACAAGGTTATCACTCCCTCTAGTCCCCGGACATTCTGATTGTATCCAGGTGGCCATATTGTTCATCCCAGAAAGAAATAATCAGTCTGTTTTTTTTCTGTTAGATTTTGCAATCTTAGTCCGTCTTACCTGTTCGTTCAGCAGACGGGTTCAGCAGGTCTGTATGCCGAAAACTGATCCACGGTGGGGGGAGGAGAAGCAATGTGTCACCTCACCGTAACAAGTTTCACTTTCAGATGTCATTGTTTAAGGTTTCATTTGATAGCGTTGTCATCTGAGATTTTACAATGGTTATACACCATAAACCTTTCTCCAGCAATATTTTCTTAAAGGGCCAGTTCATCAAGAAGGATGTTTTAGGTATGGGTGGAGCCGGGTCAGTCCCTGACCTTTTATGTGCATCAGATACTCCAAGACTGAGATTTTTGGGACCGTTGTCATTTATACAGCAATCAGTGCTATACAAATATCACTGATTCCTGTGTAAATGACACTGGCAGTGAAGGGGTTAACCAGGAGGTGGCAGTGTAGGGGTTAAGTGTGTCCTAGGGGCGTGTTGCTAACTGTGGGGGGGGCGTAACTGTGTTTTACAGATCACTGATCTCTGCTCCAATCACAGGGAGCAGAGATCAGTGTCACTTGTTGCTAGGCAGAACGGGGAGATGCTGTTTACATCGGCCCTCCCGTGAGACGATCGCGTGCATCCCCGCGGCGATTGAGTCTGTGGGACCCGCGATCGACCTCAAGGAGGTTCCGACCGGCGCGCGTGTGTGCTGCCGGCGGCGCGCACGCGGTTGCGCGGTGGCAAATTCAAAGGGACGTACCTGTAAGCCCTTATGCCTGTCTGTGCCATTCTGCCGACGTACATCGTCGTGCACCGGTCCGGAAGCGGTTAAGGTCATGGAGTGGCCTAGCCAGTCTGCAGACCTTAATCCTATAACAAAAATTTATGAAGGGAGCTGAAACTTTTGCAGGAATTTGGGCACAGGGCATAATACATTTTTCAAGCACGTAACACTTTATTTGGTATTTTGCCACAGTGTTGCTAGTATTGCTACATTGTTTACATTGCACTACTGAGGCACTGGGTGAGAAGTTAAGCAGCATTTGTATCTTTTTTCAGCTGAAACTTCGAGTTGCCAAGAGAAAGCCAAGAAACCCTAAGGATTTAGAGAAGATCTGTAAAGAAGAGAGGACCAAAATCCCCCCTGAGATGTGTGCAAACCTGGTCACCACCTACAAGAGACGTCTGACCTCTGTGATCGCCAACAAGGGTTTCTCCACCAAACACTAAGTCATGTTTTGCTTGGGGATCAAATACTTATTTTACTCACTGAACTGCAACTCCATTTATAACATTTGTATCGTGTGTTTTTTATGTTTTTTTGGTTGATATTTTGTCTCTACTATTTAACCACTTCCCATCCCGCCCATAGTCATATGACGCCCACAAGGTGGATCTCCCATCCTGGGTTGGCGTCATATGACGTCCTCCCATTCCCGGCCGCCTAGGGGGCGTCGCTCGGGACCCGGTGCGCTGCCTGGCGGCCGCGATGTCCGCCGGGCACCCGCTATTGCCCGTGAAAACAACGGGACCGTGCGGGACCGTGGAGCTGTGTGTGTAAACACACAGCTCCACGTCCTGTCAGTGGAGAGGAGACCGATCATGTGATCCCAGTACGGAGGAACACCGATCGGTCTCCTCCCCTTGTGAGTCCCCTCCCCCCACAGTTAGAATCACTACCTTAGGGAACACATTAACCCCTGCAGCGCCCCCTAGTGTTAACCCCTTATCTGCCAGTCACGTTTACACAGTAATCACTGCAATTTTATAGCAACAATCGCTGTGTAAATGTGAATGGTCCCAAAAATGTGTCAAAAGTGTCCGAAGTGTCCGCCGCAATGTCGCAGCCACGAAAAAAAAATCACAGATCGCCGCCATTACTCGTAAAAAAAAAAAAAAAATGCAATAAATCTATCCCCTATTTTGTAGACGCTATAACTTTTGCGCAAATCGATCAATATACGCTTATTGTGATTTTTTTTACCAAAATATGTAGAAGAATAAAACTGATTTTTTTTTAAAAAAAATTGGATATTTATTATAGCAAAAAGTAAAAAATATTGTGTTTTTTTTTTCAAAATTGTCGCTCTTCTTTTGTTTATAGCGCATAATAATAAAAACCGCAGAGGCGATCAAATACCTCCAAAAGAAAGCTCTATTTGTGGGAAAAAAAGGACGTCAATTTTGTTTGGGTGTAACGTCGCACGACCGCGCAATTGTTAGTTAAAGCGACGCAGTGCCGAATCGCAAAAAGTGCTCTGGTAAGGAAGGGTGTAAAATGGCCCGGTGTTGAAGCGGTTAAAATACACCTATGATAAAAAAATTATAGACCCTTCATTTCTTTATAAGTGGGCAAACTTACCAAATCTGCAGGGGATCAAATAAAGTTTTTCCCCACAGTAACTATTTTAGATTTTTTGGTGAAAAGGGTGTTCATGCTTGAAGTCTTGCAGGGAACCTGTATAGAAACTAACCTGTTCTTGTATGCAAGTTACCCTTGTATATTGAGGAAAGTAGGATAAATTAGAGACAAAAAGAAAACTAGGTGGGAATAAATTATGCAGAAATTCATCAACTTATTTCCATTTTTTTTGCTCTCTTCAAAATACCTGTATATACTCGAGTAGAAGCTGACCCGAATATAACTTGAGGCACCTAATTTTACCACAAAAAAAATGGGAAAACTTATTGACTCGAGTATAAGCCTAGGGTGAGCAATGTGCAGCTACTGTAAGTGGAAAAGAGGGTCAACAATGCCCATTTGCAGTCTCACTGTGCCCATCTGCAGCCTCACTGTGCCCATTTGCAGCCATAGGTCCCCTGAATTTCAAACTCGGTAGTTAAGGGTTCCTAGATGCCCCCTAGCTGCAGCCAAACTTTGAGGTCTCTGAACCCAAAGGGTCCCGAAATGATATTGCTGCAGATGGACACAGTTGACCGAATTTGGGGCCCCGTATGTCGGGGCCACTTGGTGCTAGAAACCCCAAATTTGGTGTGCAAAGATGGGGTTCCTAGCACCAAGTGGCCCCGAGATGCAGGGCCCCAAAGTCAGTTTGGAAAATGTCAAGCATGTTTCTGCAGCAGAGAATGACATTTTCCGAACCGACTTTGGGGCCCCGTATCTCTAGAATAGGGACTAGGAATCCCATTGGATATGTTGTAGTGTTAGTTCCACTGGGTTTACACACCAAATTTAGGGTTCCTAGCACCAAGTGGCCTCGGGATACGGGCCCCAAAGTCGGAAAAAGTTCGGAAAATGTCATTCTCTGCTGCAGAAAAGTGCTTGACTCCAGTATAAGCCGAGGCCGGCACTTTCAGCACACAAAAAATGTGCTGAAAAACTCGGTTTATACGGTACTTTTTTTTTTTGGCAGTGCCATTTACACCTACATCTCCAGTTACAACTCTCTTTGCAGTGTTTAACCGCTTCCCGACCGCCTCACGCAGATATACGTGAGCAGAATGGCACGGGCAGGCAAAATCACGTATATATACGTGATCCTTTAAATGCCTGCCCGTGGGTCGCGTGCGCGCCGCCAGCGGCGCGCTCGCGACACGGTCGGGAGCTCCGTGAACCCGGCCACGGGACCAGCGGACCCGATTGCCGCTGGTGTCCCGTGATCGGGTCACGGAGCTGAAGAACGGGGAGAGGTCTGTGTAAACAAACCTCTCCCCGCGCTTCCTACTCTGCCTGTCATTGATCGGCTGTTCCCGGTCATCGGGAAAGCCGATCAATGACGTCAGACGTCAGCCCCGCCCCCTAATGTAAAAAAACACACACGTCACAGCCCATAACCCCTCCCCTCCCCCTAGTGGTTAACTCTTTCACTGCAACTGTCATTTATACAGAAATCAATGCATTTAAATAGCATTGATTTCTGTATAAATGACAATGGTCCCAAAAATGTGTCAAAAATGTCCGATGTGTCCGCCATAATGTTGCAGTCACAATAAAAATCGCTGATCGCCGCCATTACTAGTAAAAAAAAAAATATTAATAAAAATGCTATAAAACTATCCCCTATTTTGTAAACGCTATAACTTTTGCGCAAACCAATCAATAATCGCTAATTGCGATTTTTTTTTTTTTTTACCAAAAATATGTAGAAGAATACGTATCGGCCTAAACTGAGGAAAAAAAAATGTTTTTTTATATATTTTTTGGGGATATTTATTATAGCAAAAAGTAAAAAATATTGCATTTTTTTCAAAATTGTCGCTATATTTTTGTTTATAGAGCAAAAAATAAAAACCGCAGGGGCGATCAAATACCACCAAAAGAAAGCTCTATTTGTGGGAAAAAAAGGAGGCCAATTTTGTTTGGGAGCCACGTCGCACGGCCGTGCAATTGTCAGTTAAAGCGACGCAGTGCCGAATCGCAAAAAGGGGCCTGGTCCTTTGGCTGCCAATTGGTTCGGGGCTGAAGTGGTTATTAATGAATGTTGGTTATACCATATTGTTTCACACGTGACCATCCAATCATAACGTGTTCAATCAGGAGTGACAAAAGCTTGTTATTTTAAACCAACTTTATTATCCCCCTCCCTCCAAAAAAGAAAGACTGTACAATTTCTGTGTTTTTTAATAAATATTGCAATATAAAACACTTATATACTCGTCACATTTTCAGGAAGAGCTGTATTCTCAGCATGACTTTGCCATACATTAATTACAAGACCTTGACGGGCGTTTATAAGGTCCTGCAGCTCCTTAACTACGTCTTCAGAGAATCCATTGGCACCAACCCTAGGAGATGGAGACAAAAACATTAAGTTAAATAGAAACCACATATAAAGACCAGGTAGATACATCCAGCCATTCATTCCAAATGAGTAGCCAAATTTCTATTTTATTTTTATTGTTTTCAAATGAAAAAAAATGATGTCAAAAGCAACAATAGCTAATAACTGAATTTGTAATTTATCACAATATTTGTAATAATTAAATATTATAATCTTATAATAATAATCTCATAATAATTATTTTTATAATAGCTGTGCATTCTCTCATACTTGTTAAAAAAAAATGTGTAATGCGGCGTACACACGGTCGGAATTTCCGATGGAAACAGTCCGCTTTTCATCGGATTTTCCGACCGTGTGTATGCCCAACGGTCTTTTTCTGTCAGAATTTCCGACGGACTTTGGATTGAGAACCTGTTCTCAATTTTTCAGTTAACCACTTGCCGACCGCCCCCTGTATATATACGTCGGCAGAATGGCACGTACAGGCAGAACCACGTACCTGTACGTGCCATTCTTCCGGCGGGTGGGGGGTCCGATCGGACCCCCCCCGGCCGGCGGGGACGGTCGGGATCGCTTCAGGAGCGATCCGGGATGAGGGGACGGCCAGTGGTTTCTGGCCACCCCCTCGCGATCGCTCCTGGCGAATCAGATGCTTCCTCTGTCTGTGTCAATCAAAACACAGGCAGAGGAAGTGATGTCACGCTCGGTGCGCCGGTCTATGTGACCGGAACGCCGAGCTGTGAACATCTAAAGGTTAGTGCACCAACAGTACACTGACACCAGTACACATAGGCACACAAAACACCCCCCTGTCACCCCCTGATCACCCCCCAGATCACCCCCTCCCCCCCCAGTCACAGTGTCACTAATTGCAGTGATCATTTTTTTACTGATCACTGCATTTAGTGTCAGTGTGACTGTAATAACTGTCAGGGCAGTTAGTTTTAGGTCCAAGGTAGCCCCCCACCCCCCCCTAATAAAGGTTTAACCCCTTGATTGCCCCCCAGGTAACCCTTTCACCCCCTTTTGCCAGTGTCACTAAGCGATCGTTTTTCTGATCGCTGTATTAGTGTCACTGCTGTCGCTAGGTAACCATTTTTTTTTTTTTAGGTAACCGCCATGTTTATATAGGTTCATAAATAGGTTTATAGGTCAGGTACCCCCATATTACAACCTAAATAAAGGTTTTAACCCCCTGATTGCCCCTAGAGTTAACCCTTTCACCAGTGATCACAGTATAACTGTCACTGGTGACGCTGGTTAGCCAGTTAGTTATTTCGTTATTTAGGTTCCCCGTCAGGTTTTTATATAGCGTCAGGTACCCCCATATATTACCTAATAAAGGTTTTAACCCCCTGATTGCCCTTAGTTAACCCTTTCACCCCCTTTTGCCAGTGTCACTAAGCGATCGTTTTTCTGATCGCTGCATTAGTGTCGCTAGGTAACCATTTTTTTTTTTTTAGGTAACCGCCATGTTTATATAGGTTCATAAATAGGTTTATAGGTCAGGTACCCCCATATTACAACCTAAATAAAGGTTTTAACCCCCTGATTGCCCCTAGAGTTAACCCTTTCACCAGTGATCACTGTATAACTGTCACTGGTGACGCTGGTTAGCCAGTTAGTTATTTCGTTATTTAGGTTCCCCGTCAGGTTTTTATATAGCGTCAGGTACCCCCATATATTACCTAATAAAGGTTTAACCCCCTGATTGCCCCTAGTTAACCCTTTCACCCCCTTTTGCCAGTGTCACTAAGCGATCGTTTTTCTGATCGCTGCATTAGTGTCGCTAGGTAACCAGTTTTTTTTTGTATTACTGTTACGGGTGACGCTGGTTAGTTAGCTTGTTTTTTATACTGTCAGGGCACCCGCCATTTATTACCCAATAACGGTTTAACCCCCTGATCGCCCGGCGGGTGATATCAATTAGGTTTTAGGGTCAAATAAGGTCTGCGTCGCCCCAGGTTAGTGCCAGTACCGCAAACACCCACGCACAAAGCATACACCTCCCTTAGTGGCACAGTATCTGAACAGATCAATATCTGATCTGATCAGATCTATACTAGCGTCCCAGCAGTTTAGGGTTCCAAAAAAAAACGCATTGTTAGCGGGATCAGCCCAGATACCTGCTAGCACCTGCGTTTTCCCCCTCCGCCCAGCCCAGCCCACCCAAGTGCAGTATCGATCGATCACTGTCACTTACAAAACACTAAGCACACATAACTGCAGCGTTCGCAGAGTCAGGCCTGATCCCTGCGATCGCTAACATTTTTTTTGTGGTAGCGTTTTGATTCAGTCGCTTCAGTCAGGAGCTTTTTTACCTGTGAATCTCAAAAAAATAAAAAAAAATAAAAATAGTTGTCGTTTTATTGTTCTCTCTCTCACTCTATTCTCTCTCTATTGTTGCTCTTTTTTTACTCCATTCTATTCTGCAATGTTTTATTATGTTTTATTATGTTTTATTATGTTTTATCATGCTTGCTTTTCAGGTATGTAATTTTGTTTACTGTGTGTTTTAGTGTTGAGCATTTTTTTGTTTTCAGGTGCGCCATTCAGTTGCAACGCGGATTTATTTATCTTGACAGCAACAGCGTTTGCTCCCACGATACATAAAGCCGCGACTCCAACGCTGTAGGAGGTGATTTCACCACCACAGTTAAAAAAAAAGAGCATATATGCCGAAGCATGGGGGCAGCAGGGGGGGGAGGAGCGATTGGCTCCTAATGCCACGTACATACGGTCGAAATTCCGACCGTGTGTACACGGCATAACTTTTGCGGGAGGATGCCCCCATGCATCGGCATATATAAATGGTGCATGTATGCCCATCATTAGAAGTGGGTGGATGAAGGGAGGTATTCTAATGGTGGGCATACCCACCAATCAATCTCTTTTTTTCGTTCAGCCAAGAGGCTGCATGAAAAAAAAAAAGATTACAATATATGTCCAGTATGTTGCTGGACTTTGAATGGTTATACCAGAATGATGCCTGCAGGTTTAGGTATCATCTTGGTATCATTCTTTTCAGCCAGTGATCGGCTTTCATGTAAAAGCAATTCTAGCGGGTAATTAGCCTCTAGACTGCTTTTACAAGCAGTGGGAGGGAATGTCCCCCCTCCCGGATATAAACCGCGCCATTGGGAAATTGGGAAAGCATTTTATCACACCAATCTTGGTGTGGTCAGATGCTTTGAGGGCAGAGGAAAGATCTAGGGTCTAATAGACCCCAATTTTTTCAAAAAAAGAGTACCTGTCACTGCCTATTGCTATCATAGGGGATATTTACATTCCCTGAGATAACAATAAAAATCATAACAAAGAAAAAAAATGGAAGGAACAGTTTAAAAATAAAATAAAAAAGCTAAATAAAATAAAAAAAAAAAAAAAAAAAAAAAAAAAAAAAGCACCCCTGCCCCCCCTTCTCTTGCGCAAAGGCGTACACAAGCGTTGGTCTGGCGTCATATGTAAACAGCAATTGCACCATGCATGTGAGGTATCACCGCGAAGGTCAGATCGAGGGCAGTAATTTTAGCAGTAGACCTCCTCCGTGAATCTAATGTGGTATCATGTAAAGGCTTTTAAAGGCTTTTAAAAATGTATGTAGTTTGTCGCCACTGCGTGTTTGTGCGCAATTTTAAAGCATGTCGTGTTTGGTATCCATGTACTCGGCCTAAGATCATATTTTTTATTTCATCAAAAATTTGAGCAATATAGTGTGTTTTAGTGCATTAAAATAAAAAAAAGTGTATTTTTTCCACAAAAAATGCGTTTGAAAAATCGCTGCGCAAATACTGTGTGGAAAAAAAAATGCAACACCCACCATTTTAATCTGTAGGGCCTTTGCTTTAACAATATATATAGTGTTTGGGGGTTCAACGTAATTTTCTTGCAAAAAAAAAATATGTTTTCATGTAAACAAAAAGTGTCAGAAAGGGCTTTGTCTACAAGTGGTTAGAAGAGTGGGTGACGTGTGACATAGGCTTCTAAATGTTGTGCATAAAATGCCAGGACAGTTCAAACCCCCCCCAAATGACCCCATTTTGGAAAGTAGACACCCCAAGCTATTTGCTGAGAGCAATGTTGAGCCCATTAAATATTTTTTTTTTTTTGTCCCAAGAGATTGAATAATGAAAAAAAAAAAATATATATATATTTTTTTTACAAAAAGTTGTCACTAAATGATATATTGCTCAAACATGTCATGGGCATATGTGGAAATACACCCCAAAATACATTCTGTTGCTTCTCCTGAGTACGGGGATACCACATGTGTGGGACTTTTTGGGAGCCTAGCTGCGTACGGAACCCCAAAAACCAATCACCGCCTTCAGGCTTTCTAAGGGTGTAATTTTTTTATTTCACTTCTCACTGCCAATCACAGTTTCGGAGGCCATGGAATGCCCAGATGGCATAAAACCCCCCAAAATGACCCCATTTTGGAAAGTAGACACCCCAAGCTATTTGCTGAGAGGTATTGTGAGTATTTTGCAGATCTCGCTTTTTGTCACAAAGTTTTGAAAATTGAAAAAAGAAAAAAATTTTTTTTTTTTTCTTTACTTTCTTCATTTTCAAAAACAAATGAGAGCTGTAAAATACTCACCATGCCTCTCAAAAAATAGCTTGGGGTGTCTACTTTCCAAAATGGGGTCATTTGGGGGGGTTTTGTGCTATTTTGGCATTTTATGGCCTTCGAAACGGTGATAGGTAGTGAGGAGTGAAATCAAAAATTTGCACCCTTAGAAATCCTGAAGGCGGTGCTTGGGTTTCGGGGCCCCGTACGCGGCTAGGCTCCCAAAAAGTCCCACACATGTGGTATCCCCATACTCAGGAGAAGCAGCAAAATGTATTTTGGGGTGCAATTCCACATATAACTATGGCATGTGTGAGCAATATATCATTTAGTGACAACTTTTTGAAAAAAAAAAAAAAAATCTTTTTTTTTTTTGTCTTTATTCAATCACTTGGGACTAAAAAAAAAAATATTCAATGGGCTCAACATGCCTCTCAGCAAATAGCTTGGGGTGTCTACTTTCCAAAATGGGGTCATTTGGGGGGGTTTTGTACTTCTCTGCCATTTTAGCACCTCAAGAAATGAAATAGGCAGTCATAAATTAAAAGCGGTGTAAATTCCAGAAAATGTACTCTAGTTTGTAGACGCTATAACTTTTGCGCAAACCAATAAATATACGCTTATTGGCATTTTTTTTACTAAAGACATGTGGCTGAATACATTTTGGCCCAAATGTTTGACTAAAATTGAGTTTATTAGATTTTTTTTATAACAAAAAGTAGAAAATCTCTTTTTTTTTCAAAATTTTCGCTCTTTTTCCGTTTATATCGCAAAAAATAAAAATCACAGAGGCAATCAAATACCATCAAAAGAAAGCTCTATTTGTGGGAAGAAAAGGACGCAAATTTCGTTTGGTTACAAAATTGCATGACCGCGCAATTACCAGTTAAAGTAGTGCAGTGCGAAATTGAAAAAAGACCTCTGGTCCTTTGGCTGCCAAATGGTCCGGGGCTGAAGTGGTTAAAGCAATACAGCTTGGTCAAGGGCCACCCCGGCCCATAACTGCCTGATGCGTGATGGCACAGGATCAATACAAGCACACGGTCGGAATTCTCGTCGGAAAAAGCTCTGATGGTTTTCCCGTCGGAATTCCGACGGAATTTCGCTCAAACTGTCTTGCCTACACACGGTCACACCAAATTCCGACGGTCAATAACACCACGCCTTAAAAAACATTCGACTGCACTATAAAGGGGAAGTTTAATGCTTCTTAGCATGCGTCGAATTGTTTCCGAGCATGCGTCGGAATTTTGCGTGTCGGAATTGCATACACACGATTGGAAAATCGGATAGAAAGGTTTTCCGTCGGAAAAATTAAGAACAGGTTCTCAATCCAAAGTCCGTCTGAAATTCCGACAGAATAAGACCGATGGGCATACAAATGGTTGGAAAAACTGATGAAAAGCTCCCATCGGACTGTTTCCATCGGAAATTCCGACCGTGTGTACGCGGCATTAGTTATCACGGCTGTACAATGGGTGAGTCTTCCTTCCAAGTAGCCGATCCATAATCAAAGTGTAGTTTAGATTGACCTTGTTCTGGTCCTAGGCTGCTACCTCTGAGACAAATAGGACATTCAGCAGTTGATAAACTCTGGGATGGGTATTGAGGAGCACTTAGTACAAAGGTTCATATCACTTAGAGGTCAATTTGCTAATTAATCAAGTAAAGTCAAAGGCCTTCCCCAAAAACGCATTGGCTTTACCTGATGTTCTTAACTAAAAAAAAAAGTGATGATAACTTTTGTTCTAAGTGCTCCTCAATGCCCACCTATCAACTACTGTCCATTTGTGGAGATTTCCTTTCACTTTCTGTCCCAGAGATACAGCAGGAAGTAAGAAGGTATCCATTCAAAGTACTGTATTAGGATTTTTTCTTTTTAGCCAGTTGTCTACAAAACAAGTTCTTCATTGGAAGATTTTCCATTTGCCTCCTGTTCCAGTGACAACTCAAAAATTGTGGGTTTTTCATTACTTTCTATGTCAGTGACAATGGTCCCTAAGACCAATAGCAAGAGTAAATCTCCCCAGGCAGGCATAGAAGGCAACGAAAGCCCCATAGAGGGTGTAACCCTTCTACACACTACCCAAGAAGAATCCTTTTACTGTCAGGGCCACAGAAACTACGGCAGTGGCTTTGTGGGGAAGACCATTAAAACATGTTGACTTTCCTGGAACCTTCAATAAACTGACTGTATAAAGATTAAGGTGGCATAGTATGTTCTTTTGGACACAGCCACTGCCTCTCCTGATGGGATGGATGCTCACAATTCTCTGGTACTCTCTCCAGAGTCACATGGGCAGCCAGCAAGCAACTGGGTCGCTGTCCCTGTGACCCAAGAACCACAGAGAAACCATGTCCCTCATGGCTTCCTATACGATGCCGCTGCAGTTGAGCACCACCTGCAGTGGAGAAAAGAAACTGCACCTGCCTACAGTTCTTTATGTTCCCATGGAAATGAATTTCGAGTGATTATGATGGCCAGAAATATTTAAATAGCAGAGGACTATGCTGGGGAGAATTGGGGAATTTGTTCTTGTAAGAGAACTATCAGAATAAACCCGGCGGGCGCTCACGGGCGACTGCAGATGCCTATTGGCACCAATAAGCACGGGGTCCTTAATCCCAATTGGCGCCAGACGGTCTATTTAAAGGGTGCCCTGACTCCAGAATAATGCTGACCGGTCTTCAGCTGTTTCCAGAAACCCTGAACCCTGCTGATATCCTGTTTGATACCCGTTGCTGAACTTGGCTTTCCTTGACCCTGCTTTTGGACTCGGTTAAATTCATGACTACTGGTTCTTGATCCAGGTTTTCGTCTGACCCTGCCTCTGCCTAATGCCTTGGTACCTTGCAGTCCACCTGCTACCGAACCCCTACCGTCAATCCTAGTGACCTTGCTCCTGTTCCCTGCTTGGCTCAACACTGCCATCCGAGTGTCTGCGACTAAGGTCCTGGGACCTGCTGTGACTTCCTGCTGCAAGCCTGCCAGAAACTCTACATCGCCAGATGTTCCAGTTCCGCAGTACAAGCAGAGTGCCTCTTTAACCCCAGCTGATCTACGGTGCACAGCTGCCCTTCCTAATCTAATGGTTCTCCTGCCTTCCCAAGGTCGCATCCTCTGCTGCAAGTTTCCAGGTCTACCCCTGCAGGCACACGTGTTCCTCCTTTCCCTCGGCTCTCTCTGTTCCACTCTCAGCGGGACCTGGGTTGGAGATACAAGAGAGGCTGACCTTGTCAGCTAAGTCTCCCTTCAGGTACGTGAAAGTTCTCCCCTTTTAGCCAGTACTAATAAGATATATGGGGCTGGTGGCCGTGTTTGGAGATACTTTACAATGGGACATTGATTAGAGTAGGGCATGCAGTCAGTGACATGCTTAATATAATAGAGCTACTTTCAGAACCAACTCTGTGATGTAATTTGACCAAACACAGAGAGCTACAAAGGAGCTACAAAGCTAGAGGACCTAAAAAGATGTGTAGTGATGAACCTTGCCCAACACCCAGCCTTCGCCATTGCCACCAGTTACTGAACGACCTTAGTAAACTTTACTAAGTTTAGACTTCGTACTATGAAAGAACCACTTGGATACATTTCTAGAGGGCCAAAAGTTCCCAGCCCTCCCCTGAACATCCCCCAATAGGGTGGTGGCTACTTTTGGATCGTACACAGAAATAACTCAACAACACAGTCTATAAATGCTACTTTAAAAAATGATTTTCATTGTCCTAGTTTAAAATTTCCAAAAAAGTGCAAATGGTGGAGCATCGCTTTATTTACAAGCCAAAATATTTCGATGTTGCACAGGAATGGAAAAAAATCCTTAATGTTACTGCAGTTAGTCTGGTTGCTGGGTTCTTTGTTCACACTACTCACATGAACTCTTTCAGGCTGGAGGATTTCTCTATAAGGTTCTTTATGTGTCCTGAACCAGCATCGGTGATGCTATTATGGCTCAGATTTAGGTACTCAAGGTTTTTGTTGTTACTCAGGGAGACCAAACACTGGGAATCGTCATGAGTCAGTTTGAGGGCACAAAGCCTGTAAGAAAAACAAAAAAAAGGAGGTTACCGGTTTTATTATATGAACAAAAGAAACCATGTTGCTTTTGTGTCTTTTATTTATTTTATTTAATTTTTTTTTCAATTTGGGTTGAATTTCCGCATTGAGAAGGTGGAATAAAAGACAAATTATTTCAGCTCTATAGTCATTATATTCCAAATGTATTTTTATTTTATTTTTAAAGCAGGAGCAGTATAAGTACCTAAATTTTACTTACCGTACCTTTTCTGTTTTTCACTTCTTGCTTTCCCTGAAGGCAATGGCAACGTAGCCCCAGTCACACAAATGCTCCCAGGGAAGGCCAAAGAGATCTCCTACCTAAAATGTAAGATCCTGCAAGATATCACAGTACTGTCACACTACACTAGCTCGGGATTTTAGGGCTGGATGCGCTATATAGATGACATCTTCCTCATTCAGGCATGGCATCATGCACCTTATCTTGGTTTCCCTGAAGGCAATGGCAACGTAGCCCCAGTAACACAAATGCTCCCAGGGAAGGCCACATCCCCATTTCCTTCAAGGAGATCTCCTACCTAAAATGTAAGATCCTGCAAGATATCACAGTACTGTCACACTACACTTGCTCTGGATTTTAGTGCTGGATGCGCTATATAGATGACATCTTTCTCATTCAGGCATGGTGTCATGCACCTAATCTTGGTTTCCCTGAAGGCAATGGCAACGTAGCCCCAGTCACACAAATGCTCCCAGGGAAGGCCACATCACCATTTCCTTCAAGGAGATCTCCTACCTAAAATGTAAGATCCTGCAAGATATCACAGTACTGTCACACTTCACTAGCTCGGGATTTTAAGACTGGATGCGCTATATAGATGACATCTTCCTCATTCAGGCATGGCATCATGCGCCTTATCTTGGTTTCCCTGAAGGCAATGGCAACATAGCCCCAGTCACACAAATGCTCCCAGGGAAGGCCACATCACCATTTCCTTCAAGGAGAGCTCCTACCTAAAATGTAAGATCCTGCAAGATATCACAGTACTGTCACACTACACTTGCTCTGGATTTTAGTGCTGGATGCGCTATATAGATGACATCTTTCTCATTCAGGCCTGGCATCATGCGCCTTATCTTGGACATGCACCGTCTCCTGTCATTTTTACCATTTTTGCCACTTTTTTGGTGAAATGGTAGGGGTACTTTTGTACCCCCTTACCATTTCACACAGGGGGGGGCGGGATCTGGGGGTCCCCTTGTTAAAGGGTGCTTCCAGATTCCGATAAGCCCCCCGGCCGCAGACCCCCACAACCACCGGGCACGGTTGTGGGGAAGAGGCCCTTGTCCTCATCAACATGGGGACAAGGTGCTTGGGGGGGACCCCAAAGCACCCTCCCAATGTTGAGGGCATGTGGCCTGGTACGGTTCAGGCGGGAGGGGGGGCCGCTCTCGTCCCCCCCTCCTTTCCTGCGGCCTGCCAGGTTGCGTGCTCGGATAAGGGTCTGGTATGGATTTTATGGGGGGACCCCACGCCATTTTTTTTGGCTAGGGTTCCCCTTAAAATCCATCCCAGACCTCAAGGGTCTGGTATGGATTTTGAGGGGGACCCTACGCCATTTTTTTTTTTTTTTTTGGCTGGGGTCCCCTTAATATCCATCCCAGACCTGAAGGGCCTGGTTATTGAATTTGGGGGGACCCCTACGCATTTTTTTTATCAATGACTTCAATGAATGACTGTTCTCTGTATTACGGATCCGACAATTCATTTGCCGGCAATAGCTGCGACTCGTGATTTTAAATAGTTTTTTTTTCCTGCAAAAATGACACTGCAGGAACAGTTCTCTATATTAGATATACTGAATCTCGAATCATTCGAAGCATTCGTTATATCCGCTATTATAATTTCTTTCATATTAGTTGAAATTAGATATTTGTTAGTTACAATACAACATTCGAATTGTTCTCTGTATTACGGGAATCGGCAATTAGCCGCGAGTGATTTTAAATGTCTTTTTTTCCTGCAAAAATGACACATTGTACAGAGAGAGTTGTAAACACGGGAAACATGACCCCCTTCTATATACTATATACTCTATAGTATGTCTATGAAGGGGGTCATGTTTCCCGTGTTTACAACTCTCTCTGTACAATGTGTCATTTTTGCAGGAAAAAAAAACTATTTAAAATCACTCGCGGCTATTGCCGGCAAATGAATTGTTGGATCCGTAATACAGAGAACTGTCATTCATTGAAGTCATTGATAAAAAAAATGCGTAGGGGTCCCCCCAAATTCAATAACCAGGCCCTTCAGGTCTGGGATGGATATTAAGGGGGACCCCAGCCAAAAAAAAAAAAAAATGGCGTAGGGTCCCCCTCAAAATCCATACCAGACCCTTGAGGTCTGGGATGGATTTTAAGGGGAACCCTAGCCAAAAAAAATGGCGTGGGGTCCCCCATAAAATCCATACCAGACCCTTTATCCGAGCACGCAACCTGGCAGGCCGCAGGAAAGGAGGGGGGGACGAGAGCGGCCCCCCTCCCACCTGAACCGTACCAGGCCACATGCCCTCAACATTGGGAGGGTGCTTTGGGGTCCCCCCCAAAGCACCTTGTCCCCATGTTGATGAGGACAAGGGCCTCATCCCCACAACCGTGCCCGGTGGTTGTGGGGGTCTGCGGGCGGGGGGCTTATCGGAATCTGGAAGCCCCCTTTAACAAGGGGACCCCCAGATCCCGGCCCCCCCCCCTGTGTGAAATGGTAGGGGGGTACAAAAGTACCCCTACCATTTCACCAAAAAAGTGTCAAAAATGGTAAAAATGACAGGAGACGGTCTTTGACAATTCCTTTATTAAAATCTTCTTTCTTCTTTCTTCTGGTCTTCCTTTCTTCATCTTCTCCTTCCGTCATCTTCTTCCATCTTCTTCTTCCTTCGATTCGCTTCTTCTTCCTCCGGTCTTCTCGTCCTTCTCGTCCCGCGTCGTCCTTCTCGTTTGGCATCGTCGTCTCTTCTCGCAGGCCGCTCCTCGCAATGGGAGGCTCCCGCTCTGTGAGGCTCCGCTCCGGGTGACAGGTCTTGTATAACGAAGGCACCTGGTGACCCCGCCCCCCCTCTGACGTCATGGGGAAAGCCATAGGGAATTCCACATGACGTCCCCGTGCGTCAGAGGGGGCGGGGTCACCAGGTGCCTTCGTTATACAAGACCTGTCAGCGGAGCGGAGCCTCACAGAGCGGGAGCCTCCCATTGCGAGGAGCGGCCTGCGAGAAGAGACGACAATGCCGGACGAGAAGGACGACGCCGGACGAGAAGGACGAGAAGACCGGAGGAAGAAGAAGCGAATCGAAGGAAGAAGACGATGGAAGAAGATGACGGAAGGAGAAGATGAAGAAAGGAAGACCAGAAGAAAGAAGAAAGAAGATTTTAATAAAGGAATTGTCAAAGACCGTCTCCTGTAATTTTTACCATTTTTGCCACTTTTTTGGTGAAATGGTAGGGGTACTTTTGTACCCCCTTACCATTTCACACAGGGGGGGGGCCGGGATCTGGGGGTCCCCTTGTTAAAGGGGGCTTCCAGATTCCGATAAGCCCCCCGCCCGCAGACCCCCACAACCACCGGGCACGGTTGTGGGGATGAGGCCCTTGTCCTCATCACATGGGGACAAGGTGCTTTGGGGGGGACCCCAAAGCACCCTCCCAATGTTGAGGGCATGTGGCCTGGTACGGTTCAGGCGGGAGGGGGGCCGCTCTCGTCCCCCCCTCCTTTCCTGCGGCCTGCCAGGTTGCGTGCTCGGATAAAGGGTCTGGTATGGATTTTGAGGGGGACCCCACGCCATTTTTTTTTTTTTTTGGCCGGGGTTCCCCTTAAAAATCCATCCCAGACCTGAAGGGTCTGGTATGGATATTTGGGGGGGACCCACGCCATTTTTTTTTTTTTTTTTTTTGGCTGGGGTCCCCTTAATATCCATACCAGACCTGAAGGGCCTGGTTATTGAATTTGGGGGGACCCCTACGCTTTTTTTTTTTTTTTATATCAATGAATGACTGTTTTTTAAATAGCTTTTTTTTCCTGCAAAAATGACACTTTGTCATTCGAATTCATTTGTTATATCTGCTATAATAATTTCGTTTGAATTAGTTGAAATTTGATATTGGTAGTTGGATTCGAATAATTTGGAGCTGAAATTCGTAAACGGAATTTTTCCTGCAAAAATGACACTTTGTCATTCGAATTCATTCGAATCATTCGGCGACGAAATTCGTAAACGGAATTTCGTATTCCGTACGGAATTCGTAAAAAAAAAATTTGTACTACAGATTCGTAAATTCGTACGAATTTCGAAAAATTCGTACGAATTACGAATTCGTACGAAACGAATCGCACATGTCTACTCCATAATCATGATATGTAAGGATCTCCATAATCATGATATGTAAGGATCTCCATAATCATGGTATGTAAGGGTCTCCATAATCATGATATGTAAGGGTCTCCATAATCATGGTATGTAAGGGTCTCTATAATCATGACTTGTAAGGATCTCACTAATTATGGTATGTAACGATCTCCATAATCATGGTATGTAAGGGTCTCCATAATCATGGTATGGAAGGGTTACCATAATCATGGTATGTAAGGGTCTCCATAATTATGGCATGTAAGGGTCTCCATAATTATGGTATGTAAGGGTCTCCATAATTATGGCATGTAAGGGTCTCTATAATCATGGTATGTAATGGTCTCCATAATCATAATACGTAATAATCTCCATAATCATGGTATGAAAGGGTCTTCATAATCATGGTATGTAAGAGTCTTTATAATCATGTTTTGTAAGGGTCTCCATAATCATGGTATGTAAAGGTCTCTCCATATTCATGATATGTAATGGTCTCCATAATCATGGTGTGTAAGGATCTCCATAATCATGGTGTGTAAGGATCTCCATAATCATGGTATGTAATGGTCTATTCAATTTTGCTCTGCTAAATGGGGTCCTTTTATCCTATGTTAAGATTGAAAGGTATGTTCTACAGCCATGTATGATGCTTACCTACTGTATTGACCCTTCATCTGTCCTGACCTAAGTGTACCAGTTCCAGTGCAAATTATTGACTTCACCTTTTTTCCACTCTCGACATAACGTCTGTGTCCCTCTCTGGCACTTCCAGTTGGGACCAGGTCCAATGGTCTGTATCAAAATCCAACACAGAAGATGTGAGGTCACCTGAGTACCAGTAGGCAACTAAAGCCCAAAAGAGACAGTAGCCACTAAAAGAAAAGAGCCACAAAGCCAACAATACTCCTAACCCTTAGTCCAGCCCTCACGGTTTATAGTCAGCAGTTGTCCTGCTTTCCAAAACAAGTTCCTTTTTCGATCTATGTAACAGTATAGGATTCCTTCTCAGTTCACCACAAACTCTCCCAATGATCTGGAAGGAGATGCTTTATCTGTTTTCGGGCTTCCTTTTCCTTTATCTCCAAAAATGTGAGTTGCTTTTGTATTTTGGTTTTCTTTTATAAAATGTAGCATTGTACCTGAAGAAAATGATTGATACATTAGCGCAATGACATGCCTAGAAAATACATTGTTACCTATTCCTATTCCTACACAGTGATTACGTCGTAAAAATACACAAATCGGCAATTTTAATTGTGGAAGAAATCGCTTCTTCTAACTTGTATTTATTCAGATGTAGGCACTTTCGAATTTTGCATTTTGGACAATAGGTATGAAGAATGGGTTGAATTTGAAGGCGATAAATTCCATGAACTTTTCATTTTTGTGTTATTTCTTTTCATTTTTGTGTTATTTCTTTTTTGTACACATTACAAATCCTAATGTTTTTTTTTTTGTTGTTGTTGTAAATGTGATGCAGAGTGTATTGCACTGACATCCAGTTCTAGTTCAGTCAAGTAGTCAGTATACAAAATTTAATCAATTAATTACCGTATATACTCGAGTATAGGCTGACCCAGGGGCGGACTGACCATTCGGCCACTCGGGCACTGCCCGAGTGCCCCCAGGCCGTAAAACCAGGGACAGTATGTAAAAAATGTGTTTTTTTTTTTTTTACATCTGTTTCTGAAATGTCCCTTACCGACATCCTTTTGGTCTACAAATCCCCAGATTATAGCTGCCCCACCTCTCCAGTACCTTCTCAGCCAATAGAAACATGTCTGTGTATACTGTGTGTACATGTATGTGTATACTGTGTGATTGTATACTGTGTGTGTGTATACTGTGTGTACATGTATGTGTATACTGTGTGATTGTATACTGTGTGTGTGTATACTGTGTGGCCCCATAATCTCTGATTGCCTGGGGGCCCCATAATCTCCTATTGCCCGGGGGCCCCATGAGTTGTCAGTCCACCCCTGAGCCGACCCGAATATAAGCCGAGGCACCTAATTTGACCACAAAAAAATGGGAAAATGTATTGACTCGAGTATAAGCCTAGGGTGGGAAAATGCAGCAGCTACTGAGTAAACAATGTCCATCTGCAGCCTCATTTTGCCCATTTGCAGCCTCACTGTGCCTATTTGCAGCCTCACTGTGCCCATTTGCAGCCTCACTGTGCCCATTTGCAGTCTCACTGTGCCTATTTGCAGCCTCATTTTGCCCATTTGCAGCCTCACTGTGCCTATTTGCAGCCTCACTGTGCCCATTTGCAGCCTCACTGTGCCCATTTGCAGCCTCACTGTGCCTATTTGCAGCCTCATTGTGCCCATTTGCAGCCTCACTGTGCCCATTTGCAGCCTCACTGTGCCCATTTGCAGCCTCACTGTGCCAATTTGCAGCCTCACTGTGCCCATCTGCAGCCTCACTGTGCCCATCTGCAGCCTCACTGTGCCCATTTGCAGCCTCACTGTGCCCATTTGCAGCCTCATTGTGCTCATTCCAGACCCAAACTCCACATAAAGATCAATGCCAAGAAATAGTCTTAAAAACATTGTATGGCACCGTCAGGGGCGTTGCTAGGTCTACAAAAGATCTGGGGCTAGAGCCCATAGCAACGTAGTAAAGAAAGTCGTATGCTTGGGCGGGCATACACATGTATATAATACGTGTGTGTGTATATATCCCCAGAGAGTCCCCCTTACATCAGGGTCCCCAGAGAGCCCCCCTTACATTAGGATCCCCATAGAGCCTCCCTCTTGCATCAGGGTTCCCAGAGAGCCTTCCCCTTAAATCTGGGTACCCAGGGAGCCCCCCCCCCTGCATCAGGGTCCCCAGAGAGCCCCCCACTTACATCAGAGTCCCCAGAGAGCCCCCCTTACATTAGGATCCCCAGAGAGCCCCCCACTTACATCAGAGACCCCAGAGAGCCCCCCTTACATTAGGATCCCCAGAGAGCCTCCCTCTTGCATCAGGGTTCCCAGAGAGCCTCCCCCTTAAATCTGGGTACCCAGGGAGCCTCCCCCCTGCATCAGGGTCCCCAGAGAGCCCCCCACTTACATCAGAGTCCCCAGAGAGCCTCCCCTCCCCTTGGGGACCCCTGCAGAGACTCGGGGCTATAGCCCCAAAAGCCCCCCCCCCCCTAGCGACGCCACTGGGCACCGTATAGGCAACTCAAAGGCATAGGGCAGCATGGTGGCTTGGGGGTCACTGCACTACTGCTCTGTAACAGTAGGATCAGGGGTTCAAATACCGATCATGGCACTACCTGTATGAATTTTTCTTGGTCTCTCTGTGCTTGCATGGGTTTCTTCCCACATGAGCTGGATGGGTAATCAGCTCCTGATTTATTTTTTATTTATTTTTGGGGGGGGGGGGTGCCTATATTCTGCAGGTGGGCTTTAATAGAGAAATTTAGCCAAACCTTTTTGTAGATCGATAAACGTACTCCTGTAACATAGAGCCAGATAATATTGGGCTATTTCCCACAATCAGCTAACGGGGCAGAGTCGCGCCACGTTTGTCATGTGATCTGTCCACGCTCGGTCTTAGAGCCAGCGAGGGGAAGCTGCAGTGTGACCCGGATTCTGCAAAATGAAGGTGAGTATGTATGCTTGTTTTTTTTTCAGTAGCCCCATAATTCTCCTTTAATCAGTTGCCGAACGCCGCACACCGATATACGTCGGCCCAATGGCAGCAGTTGGCAAATGGACGTACCTGTATGTCCCTTTAATTGGCAGAGCTAGCAGGTGTGCGCGTGCCCACCGCGTACAGCGTGACCATGCGCGCGGGACCCGCGTACTCGATGTCCGCCGGTGTCCCGGCGATCGTGTCATGGAGCTGCAGAACGGGGAGATGCCTATTTAAACAAGGCATTTCCCCGTTCTGCCTTGTGACATGACGCTGGCAGGGAAGATGTTAAACACTAGGGGGCGATCACGTGGTTAAGTGTGTCCTAGGGAGTGATTCTAACTGTGGGGGGATGGGCTATCATTGGGGAGCAATGTTCGCTGTCATGTCAGTTGTAGCCCATCCCCCCACAGTTAGAATCACTCCCTAGGACACACTTAACCACTTGATCGCCCCCTAGTGTTTAACATCTTCCCTGCCAGCGTCACTTACACAGTAAATCAGTGCATTTTTATAGTACTGATCACTGTATAAATGACAATGGTCCCAAAATAGTGTCAAAAGTGTCCGATGTGTCCGCCGTAATGTCGCAGTCATGATAAAAATCGCAGATCGCCGCCATTACTAGTAAACAAAAAAATTTAAATGCCATAAAACTATCCCCTATGTTGTAAACGCTATAACTTTTGCGCAAACCAATCAATATACACTTATTTGGGGTTTTTTTTTTTTACCAGAAATATGTAGAAGAATACATATCAGCCTAAACAGGAAAAAAAAACGTTTTTTTATATATTTTTTTGGGGGATATTAATTATAAAAAAAAGTAGAAAATATTGCTTATTTTTCAAAATTGTCGCTCTTTTTTTTGTTTATAGCGCAAAAAAAAAAAAATGCAGAGGGGATCAAATAGCACCAAAAGAAAGCTCTATTTGTGGGTGCGTCTGACCTCTGCAGAGAGATGGCTGCTTCCACACAGAGTGGAAGGGTTTTTCTCTGCAGCACGCTGGCAGGACACAGGCCTTTCTACAAATGTTGTGGCTACTTTAACACCTTCCCACCCAGCCTATAGGAGAATAATGGGCGGGCAGTGGCTTTACCGCTTTAACTGGACGTCAAAGTGACGTGCAGCACATCGATCGGTGGTGAGTTGTGTCCCTCACAGCGCATCTCCGATCAGGGTAAAGAGCCGATAACGTAGGCTCTTTACCATGTGATCAGCTGTGTCCAATAACAGCCGCTCAGGTGTAAAGAAATACCGGTAATTGGCATTTCCTTTCCTCAGTGCTGTCAGTGTCAGAGGAACGGAAAAAACGATAACCGGCTTTCCAGTTACAGGGGACATTTACACTGATAATCAGGACAACGGTCATCAGTGTCCTGATTAGCAGCAAAGCCCCATCAATGCCCATCAGTGCAGCCTCATCAGTACAGTATATCAGTGTCCATTAGTGCAGCATATCTTTGCCCATCAGTGCAGCATATATTTGCCCATCAGTGCAGCCTCATCGGTGCCCATCAATGCAGCCTCATCAGTGCCCATCAGTGCAGCCTCATCAGTGCAGCATATCAATGCCCATCAGTGCAGCCTCATCAGTGCAGCCTCATCAGTGCCCATCAGTGTAGCCTTATCGGTGTCCATCAGTGCTGCCTCATCAGTGCAGCCACATCAGTGCGGCATATCAGTGCCCATCAGTGCAGCCTCATCAGTACCACATAGCAGTTCCCAACAGTGCAGCATATCAATCAACGTCCATCAGTGCAGCATATCAGTGCAGCCTCATCAGTGCCTATCAGTGCAGCCCCTTCAATTCAGCATATCAGTGCCCATCAGTGCAGCCTCATCAGTGCCTCAAATCAATGCTCATCAGTGCAGCATATCAACCCATCAGTGCAGCATATCAGTGCTTATCAGTGCAGCATATCAGTGCCCATCAGTGCAGCCTCATCAGTGCCTATCAGTGCAGCCCCATCAGTGCAACATATCAGGGCCCATTAGTGCAGCCTCATCAGTGCGGCCTCATCAGTGCGGCACATCAGTGCCCATCAGTGCAGCCTCATCAGTGCAGCCTCATCAGTGCCTATCCGTGCAGCCCCATTAGTGCCACATATCAGTGCCCATCAGTGCAGCATATCAGTGCCCATCAGTGCAGCCTCATCAGTGTAGCATATAAGTGCCCGTCAGTGCAGCCTCATCAGTGCCTATCAGTGCAGCCCCATCAGTGCAGCATATCAGGGCCCATCAGTGCAGCCTCATCAGTGCGGCACATCAGTGCCCATCAGTGCAGCCTCATCAGTGCCTATCCGTGCAGCCCCATCAGTGCCACATATCAGTGCCCATAAGTGCAGCCTATCAGTGCCCATCAGTGCAGCCTCATCAGTGCAGCCTCATCAGTGCCTATCCGTGCAGCCCCATTAGTGCCACATATCAGTGCCCATCAGTGCAGCATATCAGTGCCCATCAGTGCAGCCTCATCAGTGTAGCATATAAGTGCCCGTCAGTGCAGCCTCATCAGTGCCTATCAGTGCAGCCCCATCAGTGCAGCATATCAGGGCCCATCAGTGCAGCCTCATCAGTGCGGCACATCAGTGCCCATCAGTGCAGCCTCATCAGTGCCTATCCGTGCAGCCCCATCAGTGCCACATATCAGTGCCCATAAGTGCAGCCTATCAGTGCCCATCAGTGCAGCCTCATCAGTGCAGCCTCATCAGCGCACACAACAGTGAAGAAGAACTTATTTGCAAAAATGTATAACAGAAACAAAGAAAAAGGTTTTGTTTTTTTCATTTGTTTAGCAAAAATTAAAAAAACACTAGGGATTAAATACCACCAAAATAAAGCTCTATTTGTCTCAAAAAAAAAAAACGCAAAAAATGTCATAAGGGTAATAAAAGTGTTTCATGACCACACAATTGCCATTTAAATTGCGACAGAGCTAAAAGCTGAACATTTCCCGGGGTAGGAAGGGGGTGAAAGTCTCCCGTTATTGAAGTGGTTAAAAAAAAATGAGTTTTGTTTTGATGCGCCATAAATTAATTTTAATTTAAACTAAAAGTTAATTTGGGTGTTAATGTTGTCAAACAAAATGCTATATTTATTTCCCAAGTCAAGAGAGAGAACGGCGTTGGGTCTCCAGCTCCATGGAAGAGGCCGGGGACTTGTTGATGAAGAGTAAGTTGCTGAGTCGGCGGATTTCTAGGAGACGCTCAGGCGCTCTGCATGTGGAAAGCTGCCAACACAACAAAACCCATTTCCCCAACCAAAACATCAACAGCTTTTCTTATCCTTGTGAAATGCAATTGGTTCTCCCATAATAACTAACATTGTTTCAAAAAATTTTCTTTCTAAATTTATTTTCTAAATACACAAAATATAACCGGATAATTATATTTATAAGAAACCGTAAATCGGCCTTTCCCAACCTTTTCAACACAGAGGAACCCTTGAAATAAGTTTCCGATCTCAGGATCCGCCGGCCCCCGGATGGTGATCATATAGATTTCCGGCGGACCAGATGGTCACCGGAGTCTCTATGATCGTTCAGAGGCCGGGCGCGATGTTATGACGTCACGCCCGGCCTCTGCATTCAAATAACGGCGCCGCCTCGGCTGGGAAGCGGTGATCGTTTTTTTTATTTTTTTTTTATTTTAGGCTTCCCAGCCTAGAGGTGAGATGTGGTGTCTTATTGACCCCCCCATATCTCCCTGTAAATAGGTCCGATCGTGTCATATTCCTATCACATTGTTTACATTCCTTGTAATAGGAATAAAAGTGATCAATTTATTTTTTTTTTTTAAAGTGTCAAACTAAAAAATAAAAGTAAAATTAACAATAACAATTAATTTTTAACCGCTTCAATACCGCGCTATAGTCATATGACGCCCACAAGGTGGATCTACCATCCTGGGTGGGCGTCATATGACGTCCTCGCATTCCCGGCCGCCTGGGGGGCCGGCGCGCGCCCGCGGCATCGCTCGGGACCCGGTGCGAGTGCCCGGCGGCCGCGATGTCCGCCGGGCACCCGCGATTGCCCGTTAAAACAACGGGACCGGCGGGACCGTGGAGCTGTGTGTGTGAACACACAGCTCCACGTCCTGTCAGCGAGGAGGAGACCGATCATGTGATCCCAGTACGGAGGAACACCGATCGGTCTCCTCCACTTGAGTCCCCTCCCCCCACAGTTAAGCCCCATACACACGGTCGGACTTTTTCATGGATTCTGTCCGATCGGACAATGTTGTTGAAAAATCAGACCGTGTGTATGCACCATCGGACAGTGTTCGTCGGTCTTATCTCCTGCTGGAAAGATTTGCCGTCAACCCGGTCCGATCACACCAAACCCGATCGTGTGTACGGTTGTCCGACCGGACAAAGTGCTACGCATGCTCAGATCACATTACAAGACCAAAGCTATTGGCTACTAGCCTCTACGTTGTCCCGTCGTACGCAACGAACGTCACCACGTTCAGAATGATCGGATTTTCCGACAACTTTGTCCGACCGTGTGTACGCAAAACCAACATCGGACAAAGTACGACGGACATGATCCGACGGACCTGGTCCGCGGATTGTCCGACCGTGTGTATGGGGCTTAAGAATCACTTCTATTAGGGAACACATTAACCCCTGCAGCGCCCCTAGTGTTAACCCTTTCCCTGCCAGTCACATTTACACAGTAATCATTGCAATTTTATAGCAACGATCGCTGTGTAAATGTGAATGGTTCCAAAAATGTGTCAAAAGTGTCCGAAGTGTCCGCCGCAATGTCGCAGTCACGAAAAAAAAAAATCGCAGATCGCCGCCATTACTAGTAAAAAAAAAAAAAAAAAAAAAAAATCAATAAATCTATCCCCTATTTTGTAGACGCTATAACTTCTGCGCAAACCGATCAATATACGCTTATTGCGATTTTTTTTACCTAAAATATGTAGAAGAATACGTATCGGCCTAAACTGAGGAACAAAATCATTTTTTTTTTTTTTAAATGGGATATTTATTATAGCAAAAAGTAAAAAAATATTGTGTTTTTTTTTCAAAATTGTCGCTCTTCTTTTGTTTATAGCGCAAAAAATAAAAACCGCAGAGGTGATCAAATACCACCAAAAGAAAGCTCTATTTGTGGGAAAAAAAGGACGTCAATTTTGTTTGGGTGTAACGTCGCACAACCGCGCAATTGTCAGTTAAAGCGACGCAGTGCCGAATCGCAAAAAGTGCTCTGGTAAGGAAGGGTGTTTAAAAGCCCTGTATTGAAGTGGTTAAAGCGCCCCTGTCCCCGTGAGCTCATACGCAGAAGTGAACGCATACGTAAGCCCCGCCCACATATGAAAACGGTGTTCAAACCACACATGTGAGGTATCGCCGCGAATGTTAGAGTGAGAGCAATAATTCTAGCCCTAGACCTCCTCTGTAACTCAAAACATGTAACCAGTAAAACATTTTAAAGCGTCGCCTATGGGATTTTTAAATACCAAAGTTTGGCGCCATTCCACGAGCGCGTGCAATTTTTAAGCGTGACATGTTGGGTATCTATTTACTCGGCGTATCTTCATCTTTCACATTATGCAAAAAAAATTGGGCTAACTTTACTGTTTTGTTTTTTTTTAAGCATGAAATTGTTTTTTTTTCTGAAAAAAAACGTGTTCGAAAAAATTGCTGCGCAAATACCGTGCGAGAAAAAACGTTGCAACGACCGCCATTGTATTCTCTAGGGTCTTTGCTAAAAAAACATATATAATGTTTGGGGGTTCTATGTAATTTTCAAGCAAAAAAATTATGAATTTTACATGTAGGAGAGAAATGGCAGAATTGGCCTGGATGGGAAGTGGTTAAGCTGCAATGGGCTTTGAATGGCCTCTTATGGTTGGTGAAGCTCCCTAAATTATCCTGAACTTGTTGTTGCACCAAAAGACACCAATCCTTGACCCTTTTGTTAACCCTAACTGTAACAATAATGGTAACCCTAACCCTTTATTAACTAAGCCACAGGGGCGGACTGACCATTCAGCAACTCGGTCACTGCCCGAGGGCCCCGGGCCACTAGGGGGCCCCATCAGGGTTGCCAGCCTCAGTAAAACCAGGGACATTATGTAAAAATCTGTGTTTTTTTTACATCTGTCTCTGAAATGTCCCTTACCGACATCCTTTTGGTCTAAAAATCCAAAGATTATAGCTTCCCCACCTCTCCAGTACCTTCTCAGCCAATAGAAACATGTCTGTGTATACTGTGTGTACATGTATGTGTATACTGTGTGATTGTATACTGTATGTGTGTATACTGTGTGGCCCCATAATCTCCTATTGCCCGGGGGCCCCGTGAGTTGTCAGTCCGCCCCTGCTAAGCCATGTCATAGAGTGCCAAGTTCGGCAAAAGTGCCCACACATCCCTAGTTATAATTTATTACAGGATTTATATGGCGCCAACAGTTTACGCAGCGCTTTACAATATAAAAAGGGAGACAATACAGTTATAATACAATAAAATACAAGAGGATTAAGGGGGCCCTGCTCAGAAGAGCTTACAACCTAATAGGGTGGGGGAAGTGATACAAAAGGTTGTAACTGTGGGGAATGAGCTGATGGAAGTGTTAGAAGATTAGTTGGAGAAGTGATAGGCTTCCCTGAAGAGATGAGTTTTCAGGGATCGCCTGAAGGTAGCTAGAGTAGGGGATAGCCGGACAGGTTGAGGTAGCGAGTTCCAGAGGATGGGAGAGGCTCTGGAGAAATCCTGGAGATGAGCATGGGAGGAGGAAACAAGAGAGCTTGACAGGAGGAGATCTTGAGAAGAGCGGAGAGGACGGTTTGGGATATGTTTGGAGACAAGATTGGTGATGTAGCTCGGGGCAGAGCTGTGGATGGCTTTGTAAGTTGTTGTTAGTATTTTGAATTTAATTCGCTGGGTGATTGGGAGCCAGTGTAGGGATTGGAGGAGAGGGTTGGCAGACACTGAACGGTTGGTAAGGTGGATATGTCTGGCAGCAGCATTCATGATAGACTGAAGAGGGTAGAATAAACACGGTCGGAAATTCCGAACCACAAAATCCGTCGGATTTTTTTCCGACGGATTTTGTCCGACACCGGTGTTGCATACACACGGTCGGACAAAGTTGTCGGAAAGTGCCATGCATGCTCAGATCAAATTACAAGACCAAAGCTATTTGTACGCAACGAACGCCACCACGTTCAGAATGATCGCATTTTCCGACAACTTTGTCCGACCGTGTGTATGCAACACCAGTGTCGGACAAAATCCGTCGGAAAAAATCTGACGGATTTTGTGGTCGGAATTTCCGACCGTGTGTACGGGGGCTAAGAGTAATATTAACATGACATTATAACGGGATGTGTGGGCACTTTTCCCGAACTTGGCACTCTATGACATGGCTTAGCAGGGGCGGACTGACAACTCATGGGGCCCCCGGGCAATAGGAGATTATGGGGCCCCCAGGCAATAGGAGATTATGGGGCCCCCAGGCAATAGGAGATTATGGGGCCACACAGTATACACACACACATAGTATACAATCACACAGTATACACATGCATGTACACACAGTATACACAGACATGTTTCTATTGGCTGAGAAGGTACTGGAGAGGTGGGGCAGCTATAATCTTTGGATTTTTAGACCAAAAGGATGTCGGTAAGGGACATTTCAGAGATAGATGTAAAAAAAACACAGATTTTTACATACTGTCCCTGGTTTTACTGAGGCTGGCAACCCTGATAGGGCCCCCTAGTGGCCCGGGGCCCTCGGGCAGTGCCCGAGTGGCCGAATGGTCAGTCCGCCCCTGTGGCTTAGTTAATAAAGGGTTAGTGTTACCATTATTGTTACAGTTAGGGTTAACAAAAGGGTCAAGGGTTGGTGTCTTTTGGTGCAACAACAAGTTCAGGATAATTTAGGGAGCTTCACCAACCATAAGAGGCCATTCAAAGCCCATTGCAGCTTAACCACTTCCCACCCAGGCCAATTCTGACATTTCTCTCCTACATGTAAAATTCATAATTTTTTTTGCTCAAAAATTACATAGAACCCCCAAACATTATATATGTTTTTTTAGCAAAGACCCTAGAGAATACAATGGCGGTCGTTGCAACGTTTTTTCTCGCACAGTATTTGCGCAGCAATTTTTCGAACACGTTTTTTTTCAGAAAAAAAAACAATTTCATGCTTAAAAAAAAACAAAACAGTAAAGTTTAGCCCAATTTTTTTTGCATAATGTGAAAGATGAAGATACGCCGAGTAAATAGATACCCAACATGTCATGCTTCAAAATTGCACGCGCTCGTGGAATAGCGCCAAACTTTGGTATTTAAAAAATCCCCATAGGCAACGCTTTAAAATGTTTTACTGGTTACATGTTTTGAGTTACAGAGGAGGTCTAGAGCTAGAATTATTGCTCTCACTCTAACATTCGCAGCGATACCTCACATGTGTGGTTTGAACACCGTTTTCATATGTGGGCGGGGCTTACGTATGCGTTCACTTCTGCGTATGAGCTCACGGGGACAGGGGGGCTTTAACCACTTCAATACAGGGCTTTTAAACACCCTTCCTTACCAGAGCACTTTTTGCGATTCGGCACTGCGTCGCTTTAACTGACAATTGCGCGGTTGTGCGACATTACACCCAAACAAAATTGACGTCCTTTTTTATCCCACAAATAGAGCTTTCTTTTGGTGGTATTTGATCACCTCTGCGGTTTTTATTTTTTGCGCTATAAAACAAAAGAAGAGCGACAATTTTGAAAAAAAAACACAATATTTTTTACTTTTTGCTATAATAAATATCCCATTTTTTAAAAAAAAAAAATGATTTTGTTCCTCAGTTTAGGCCGATACGTATTCTTCTACATATTTTAGGTAAAAAAAAATCGCAATAAGCGTATATTGATCGGTTTGCTCAGAAGTTATAGCGTCTACAAAATAGGGGATAGATTTATTGAATTTTTTTTTTTTTTTACTAGTAATGGCGGCGATCTGCGATTTTTTTTTTTTTTCGTGACTGCGACATTGCGGCGGACACTTCGGACACTTTTGACACATTTTTGGAACCATTCACATTTACACAGCGATCGTTGCTATAAAATTGCAATGATTACTGTGTAAATGTGACTGGCAGGGAAAGGGTTAACACTAGGGGGCGCTGCAGGGGTTAATGTGTTCCCTAATAGAAGTGATTCTTAAGCCCCATACACACGGTCGGACAATCCGCGGACCAGGTCCGTTGGATCATGTCCGTCGTACTTTGTCCGATGTTGGTGTTGCATACACACGGTCGGACAAAGTTGTCGGAAAATCCGATCATTCTGAACGTGGTGACGTTTGTTGCCTACGACGGGACTACGTAGAGGCTAGTAGCCAATAGCTTTGGTCTTGTAATGTGATCTGAGCATGCGTGGCACTTTGTCCGGTCAGACAACCGTACACACGATCGGGTTTGGTGTGATCGGACCGGGTTGACGGCAAATCTTTCCAGCAGGAGATAAGACCGACGAACACTGTCCGATGGTGCATACACACGGTCTGATTTTTCAACAACATTGTCCGATCGGACAGAATCCATGAAAAAGTCCGACCGTGTGTATGGGGCTTAACTGTGGGGGAGGGGACTCAAGGGGAGGAGACCGATCGGTGTTCCTCCGTACTGGGATCACATGATCGGTCTCCTCCTCGCTGACAGGACGTGGAGCTGTGTGTTTACACACACACTCCACGGTCCCGCACGGTCCCGTTGTTTTAACGGGCAATCGCGGGTGCACGGCGGACATCGCGGCCGCCGGGCACTCGCACCGGGTCCCGAGCGATGCCGCGGGCGCGCGCGGGCCCCCCAGGCAGCCGGGAATGCAAGGACGTCATATGATGCCCACCCAGGATGGTAGATCCACCTTGTGGGCGTCATATGACTATAGCGCGGTATTGAAGCGGTTAAAAATTAATTGTTATTGTTAATTTTACTTTTATTTTTTTAGTTTGACACTTTAAAAAAAAAAAAAAAAATTGATTACTTTTATTCCTATTACAAGGAATGTAAACATCCCTTGTGATAGGAATATGACACGATCGGACCTATTTACAGGGAGATATGGGGGGGGTCAATAAGACACCACATCTCACCTCTAGGCTGGGAAGCCTAAAATAAAAAAAAAAATAAAAAAAACGATCACCGCTTCCCAGCCGAGGCGGCGCCGTTATTTGAATGCAGAGGCCGGGCGTGACGTCATAACATCGCGCCCGGCCTCTGAACGATCATAGAGACTCCGGCAACCATCTGGTCCGCCGGAAATCTCTATGATCACCATCCGGGGGCCGGCGGATCCTGTGATCGGAAACTTATTTCAAGGGTTCCTCTGTGTTGAAAAGGTTGGGAAAGGCCGATTTACGGTTTCTTATAAATATAATTATCCGGTTATATTTTGTGTATTTAGAAAATAAATTTAGAAAGAAAATTTTAGAAAAGCCTTTTTTGAAACAATCTACAGAGTTGGCCAATATTCGTTATTATGGGAGAACCAATTCCATTTCACAAGGATAAGAAAAGCTGTTGATGTTTTGGTTGGGGAAATGGGTTTTGTTGTGTTGGCAGCTTTCCACATGCAGAGCGCCTGAGCGTCTCCTAGACATCCGCCGACTCAGCAACTTACTCTTCATCAACAAGTCCCCGAGCCTCTTCCATGGAGCTGGAGACCCGACGCTGTTCTCTCTCTTGACTTGGGAAATAAATGTAGCATTTTGTTTGACAACATTAACACCCAAATTTACTTTTAGTTTAAATCAGGGAAATTTATTTATGGCGCATCAAAACAAAACTCTTTTTTTTTTAACCATTTCAATAACTGGAGACTTTCACGCCCTTCCTACCCAGGGAAATGTTCAGCTTTTAGCTCTGTCGCAATTTAAATGACAATTGTGTGGTCATGAAACACTTTTATTACCCATATGACATTTTTTGCGGTTTTTTTTTTTGAGACAAAGCTTTATTTTGGTGGTATTTAATCCCTAGTGTTTTTTTAATTTTTGCTAAACAAATGAAAAAAACAAAACCTTTTTCTTTGTTTCTGTTATACATTTTTGCAAATGAGTTCTTCTTCACTGTTGTGCGCTGATGAGGCTGTACTGATGGGCACTGATAGGCTGCACTTATGGGCACTGATATGTGGCACTGATGGGGCTGCACGGATAGGCACTGATGAGGCTGCACTGATGGGCACTGATGTGCCGCACTGATGAGGCTGCACTGATGGGCCCTGATATGCTGCACTGATGGGGCTGCACTGATAGGCACTGATGAGGCTGCACTGACGGGCACTTATATGCTACACTGATGAGGCTGCACTGATGGGCACTGATATGCTGCAATGATGGGCACTGATATGTGGCACTAATGGGGCTGCACGGATAGGCACTGATGAGGCTGCACTGATGGGCACTGATGGGCACTGATGTGCTGCACTGATGAGGCCGCACTGATGAGGCTGCACTAATGGGCCCTGATATGCTGCACTGATGGGGCTGCACTGATAGGCACTGATGAGGCTGCACTGATGGGCACTGATATGCTGCACTGATAAGCACTGATATGCTGCACTGATGGGCATTGATTTGAGGCACTGATGAGGCTGCACTGATGGGCACTGATATGCTGCATTGAAGGGGCTGCACTGATAGGCACTGATGAGGCTGCACTGATATGCTGCACTGATGGACGTTGATTGATATGCTGCACTGTTGGGAACTGCTATGTGGTACTGATGAGGCTGCACCGATGGGCACTGATATGCCGCACTCATGTGGCTGCACTGATGAGGCAGCACTGATGGACACCGATAAGGCTACACTGATGGGGCTGCACTGATGAGGCTGCACTGATGGGCATTGATATGCTGCACTGATGAGGCTGCACTGATGGGCACTGATGAGGCTGCAGTGAGGGGCACTGATGAGGCTGCACTGATGGGCAAATATATGCTGCATTAATGGGGCTGCACTGATGGGCAAAGATATGCTGCACTAATGGACACTGATATACTGTACTGATGAGGCTGCACTGATGGGCATTGATGGGGCTTTGCTGCTAATCAGGACACTGATGACAGTTGTCCTGATTATCAGTGTAAATGTCCCCTGTAACTGGAAAGCCGGTTATCGTTTTTTCCGTTCCTCTGACACTGACAGCACTGAGGAAAGGAAATGCCAATTACCGGTATTTCTTTACATGTGAGCGGCTGTTATTGGACACAGCTGATCACATGGTAAAGAGCCTACGTTATCGGCTCTTTACCCTGATCGGAGATGCGCTGTGAGGGACACAACTCACCACCGATCGATGTGCTGCACGTCACTTTGACGTCCAGTTAAAGCGGTAAAGCCACTGCCCGCCCATCATTCTCCTATAGGCTGGGCGGGAAGGTGTTAAAGTAGCCACAACATTTGTAGAAAGGCCTGTGTCCTGCCAGCGTGCTGCAGAGAAAAACCCTTCCACTCTGTGTGGAAGCAGCCATCTCTCTGCAGAGGTCAGACGCACCCACAAATAGAGCTTTCTTTTGGTGCTATTTGATCCCCTCTGCATTTTTTTTTTTTGCGCTATAAACAAAAAAAAGAGCGACAATTTTGAAAAATAAGCAATATTTTTTACTTTTTTTTATAATTAATATCCCCCAATAAATATATAAAAAAAATCGCAATAAGTGTATATTAATTGGTTTGCGCAAAAGTTATAGCGTCTACAACATAGGGGATAGTTTTATGGCATTTTTTAATTTTTTTTTACTAGTAATGACGGCGATCTGCGATTTTTATCATGACTGCGACATTACGGCGGACACATCCGACACTTTTGACACTATTTTGGGACCATTGTCATTTATAAAGTGATCAGTGCTATAAAAATGCACTGATTTACTGTGTAAATGACGCTGGCAGGGAAGATGTTAAACACTAGGGGGCGATCAAGTGGTTAAGTGTGTCTTAGGGAGTGATTCTAACTGTGGGGGGATGGGCTACAACTGACATGACAGCGAACATTGCTCCCCAATGATAGCCCATCCCCCCACAGTTAGAATCACTCCCTAGGACACACTTAACCACGTGATCGCCCCCTAGTGTTTAACATCTTCCCTGCCAGCGTCATGTCACAAGGCAGAACGGGGAAATGCCTTGTTTACATAGGCATCTCCCCGTTCTGCAGCTCCATGACACGATCGCCGGGACACCGGCGGACATCGAGTACGCGGGTCCCGCGCGCATGGTCACGCTGTACGCGGTGGGCACGCGCACACCTGCTAGCTCTGCCAATTAAAGGGACATACAGGTACGTCCATTTGCCAACTGCTGCCATTGTGCCGACGTATATCGGTGTGCGGCGTTTGGCAACTGATTAAAGGAGAATTATGGGGCTACTGAAAAAAAAACAAGCATACATACTCACCTTCATGTTGCAGAATCCGGGTCACACTGCAGCTTCCCCTCACTGGCTCTAAGAGCGAACATGGACAGATCACATGACAAACGTGGCGCGACTCTGCCCCGTTAGCTGATTGTGGGAAATAGCCCATTATTATCTGGCTCTATGTTACAGGAGTACGTTTATCGATCTACAAAATGGTTTGGCTAAATTTCTCTATTAAAGCCCACCTGCAGAATATAGGCACCCCCCCCCCCAAAAAAATAAAAAATAAATCAGGAGCTGATTACCCATCCAGCTCGTGTGGGAAGAAACCCATGCAAGCACAGAGAGACCAAGAAAAATTCATACAGGTAGTGCCATGATCGGTATTTGAACCCCTGATCCTACTGTTACAGAGCAGTAGTGCAGTGACCCCCAAGCCACCATGCTGCCCTATACCTTTGAGTTGCATATACGGTGCCCAGTGGCGTCGCTAGGGGGTGGCTTTTGGGGCTACAGCCCAGAATCTGGGGCCCATAGCCCCCGAGTCTCTGCAGGGGTCCTCAAGGGGAGGGGAGGCTCTCTGGGGACTCTGATGTAAGTGGGGGGCTCTCTGGGGACCCTGATTTAAGGGGGGAGGCTCTCTGGGGACCCTGATTTAAGGGGGGGAGGCTCTCTGGGAACCCTGATGCAAGGGGGAGGCTCTCTGGGAACCCTGATGCAAGGGGGAGGCTCTCTGAGGATCCTAATGTAAGGGGGGCTCTCTGGGGACCCTGATGTAAGGGGGGACTCTCTGGGGATATATACACACACACGTATTATATACATGTGTATGCCCGCCCAAGCATACGACTTTCTTTACTACGTTGCTATGGGCTCTAGCCCCAGATCTTTTGTAGACCTAGCAACGCCCCTGACGGTGCCATACAATGTTTTTAAGACTATTTCTTGGCATTGATCTTTATGTGGAGTTTGGGTCTGGAATGAGCACAGTGAGGCTGCAAATGGGCACAGTGAGGCTGCAGATGGGCACAGTGAGGCTGCAGATGGGCACAGTGAGGCTGCAGATGGGCACAGTGAGGCTGCAAATGGGCACAGTGAGGCTGCAAATGGGCACAATGAGGCTGCAAATAGGCACAGTGAGGCTGCAAATGGGCACAATGAGGCTGCAAATAGGCACAGTGAGACTGCAAATGGGCACAGTGAGGCTGCAAATGGGAACAGTGAGGCTGCAAATGGGCACAGTGAGGCTGCAAATGGGCACAATGAGGCTGCAAATGGGCACAATGAGGCTGCAAATAGGCACAGTGAGGCTGCAAATGGGCACAGTGAGGCTGCAAATGGGCACAGTGAGGCTGCAAATAGGCACAGTGAGGCTGCAAATGGGCACAATGAGGCTGCAAATAGGCACAGTGAGGCTGCAAATGGGCACAATGAGGCTGCAAATAGGCACAGTGAGACTGCAAATGGGCACAGTGAGGCTGCAAATGGGAACAGTGAGGCTGCAAATGGGAACAGTGAGGCTGCAAATGGGCACAGTGAGGCTGCAAATGGGCACAATGAGGCTGCAAATGGGCACAATGAGGCTGCAAATAGGCACAGTGAGGCTGCAAATGGGCACAGTGAGGCTGCAAATGGGCACAGTGAGGCTGCAAATGGGCACAATGAGGCTGCAAATAGGCACAGTGAGGCTGCAAATGGGCACAATGAGGCTGCAAATAGGCACAGTGAGACTGCAAATGGGCACAGTGAGGCTGCAAATGGGAACAGTGAGGCTGCAAATGGGCACAGTGAGGCTGCAAATGGGCACAATGAGGCTGCAAATGGGCACAATGAGGCTGCAAATGGGCACAGTGAGGCTGCAAATGGGCACAATGAGGCTGCAAATTTTGTTCAGTAGCTGCTGCATTTTCCCACCCTAGGCTTATACTCGAGTCAATACATTTTCCCATTTTTTTGTGGTCAAATTAGGTGCCTCGGCTTATATTCGGGTCGGCTCAGGGGTGGACTGACAACTCATGGGGCCCCCCGGGCAATAGGAGATTATGGGGCCCCCAGGCAATCAGAGATTATGGGGCCACACAGTATACACACACACAGTATACAATCACACAGTATACACATACATGTACACACAGTATACACAGACATGTTTCTATTGGCTGAGAAGGTACTGGAGAGGTGGGGCAGCTATAATCTGGGGATTTGTAGACCAAAAGGATGTCGGTAAGGGACATTTCAGAAACAGATGTAAAAAAACACAAATTTTTACATACTGTCCCTGGTTTTACAGCCCGGGGGCCCTCGGGCAGTGCCCGAGTGGCCGAATGGTCAGTCCGCCCCTGGGTCAGCCTATACTCGAGTATATACGGTAATTAATTGATTAAATTTTGTATACTGACTACTTGACTGAACTAGAATTGGATGTCAGTGCAATACACTTTGCATCACATTTACAACAACAACAAAAAAAAAAAACATTAGGATTTGTAATGTATACAAAAAAGAAATAACACAAAAATGAAAAGTACAAAATGTTCATGGAATTTATCGCCTTCAAATTCAACCCATTCTTCATACCTATTGTCCAAAAATGCAAAATTCGAAAGTGCCTACATCTGAATAAATACAAGTTAGAAGAAGCGATTTCTTCCACAATTAAAATTGCCAATTTGTGTATTTTTACGACGTAATCTCTGTGTAGGAATAGGAATAGGTAACAATGTATTTTCTAGGCATGTCATTGCGCTAATGTATCAATCATTTTCTTCAGGTACAATGCTACATTTTATAACAGAAAACCAAAATACAAAAGCAACTCACATTTTTGGAGATAAAGGAAAAGGAAGCCCGAAAACAGATGAAGCATCTCCTTCCAGATCATTGGGAGAGTTTGTGGTGAACTGAGAAGGAATCCTATACTGTTACATAGATCGAAAAAGGAACTTGTTTTGGAAAGCAGGACAACTGCTGACTATAAACCGTGAGGGCTGGACTAAGGGTTAGGAGTATTGTTGGCTTTGTGGGTCTTTTCTTTTAGGGGTTACTGTCTCTTTTGGGCTTTAGTTGCCTACTGGTACTCAGGTGACCTCACATCTTCTGTGTTGGATTTTGATACAGACCATTGGACCAGGTCCCAAGTGGAAGTGCCAGAGAGGGACACAGACGTTATGTCGAGAGTGGGAAAAAGGTGAAGTCAATAATCTGCACTGGTGCTGGTACACTTAGGTCAGGACAGATGAAGGGTCAATACAGTAGGTAAGCATCATACATGGCTGTAGAACATACCTTTCAATCTTAACATAGGATAAAAGGACACAATTTAGCAGAGCAAAATGTAACAGACCATTACATACACCATGATTATGGAGATCCTTACACACCATGATTATGGAGGCCATTAAATACCATGATTATGGAGGCCATTAAATACCATGATTATGGTATTTAATGGCCTCCATAATCCATAATGTAAGGGTCTCCAAAATCATGGCATGTAAGGGTCCTTATAAACATGGTATGTAAGGGTCTCCATAATCGTGGTATGCAATGGCCTCCATAATCCATAATGTAAGGGTCTCCAAAATCATGGCATGTAAGGGTCCTTATAAACATGGTATGTAAGGGTCTCCATAATCGTGGTATGCAATACCACGATTATGGATACCACGATTATGGAGACCCTTACATACCATGTTTATAAGGACCCTTACATGCCATGATTTTGGAGACCCTTACATACAATGATTATGGAGACCCTTACATACCATGATTATGGAGACCATTACATGCCATAATTAGGGAGACCCTTACAAAACATAATTATAAAGACTCTTATATACCATTATTATGAAGACCCTTTCGTACCATGATTATGGAGACTATTACGTATTATGATTATGGAGACCATTACATACCATAATTATGGAGACCCTTACATACCATGATTCTGGAGAACATGACATGCCATAATTATGGAGACCCTTACATACCATGATTATGGAGACCCTTACATACCATGATTATGGAGACCCTTCCATACCATGATTATGGAGACCCTTACATACCATGATTATGGAGACCATTACATATCATGATTATGAAGACCATTACATACCATGATTATGAAAACCCTTACATGCCATGATTTTGGAGACCCTTACATACAATGATTATGGAGACCCTTACATACCATGATTATAGAGACCATTCCATGCATAATTATGGAGACCCTTACATACCATGATTATAGAGACCATTACATACCATGATTATAGAGACCATTACATACCATGATTATAGAGACCATTACATACCATGATTATGGAGACCCTTACAAAACATGATTATAAAGACTCTTACATACAATGATTATGAAGACCCTTTCATACCATGATTATGGAAACTATTACGTATTATGATTATGGAGACCCTTACATACCATGATTATGGAGACCCTTCCATACCATGATTATGGAGACCCTTACAAACCATGATTATGGAGACCCTTACATGCCGTGATTTTGGAGACCCTTACAAACCTTGATTATGAAGACCCTTACATACCATGATTATGGAGATTGTTACATTATGGAACCCATTACATACCATGATTATAGAAACCCTTACATATAGGGTTGCCACCTCATCCCTTTAAACCCGAACACACATGAATTACACGGGTTCTGAGACTAATTTAGTGCAGATAAGGCACCAAGTGAGTATAATTACCACCTTAATCAGCCACAAAACCTGTGTAATCAATATGTGTTCGCGTTTAAAGGGATGAGGTGGCAACTCTACTTACATACCATGATTATGGTAATGTTTACATAACATGAAATTTGAAGACCCTTACATACCATGATTATGGAGATTGTTACATACCATGATTATGGAGACCCTTACATACTTTGATTATGGAGACCCTTACATACCATGATTATGGAAACCCTTACAAGTCATGATTATAGAGACCCTTACATACCATGATTATGGAAACCCTTACAAGTCATGATTATGGAGACCCTTACATACCATGATTATGGAGACCCTTACATACCATGATTAGGGAGATCTTTACATACCATGATTATGGAGATCCTTACATATCATGATTATGGAGATCCTTACATACCATGATTATGAAGATCCTTACATACCATGATTATGGAGACCCTTACATACCATGATTATGGAGACCCATACATACCATGATTATGGAGACCCATACATACCATGATTATGGAGACCCATACATACCATGATTATGGAGATCCTTACATACCATGATTATAGAGACCCTTACATTCCATGATTATGGAGATCCTTACATACCATGATTATGGAGATCCTTACATATCATGATTATGGAGACCCTTACATACCATGATTATGGAGACCCTTACTTATATGCGCTCAATCACACACCCCCCACCACTGTGACTGATGGTTTTTGAATCAACATTCATGTGGAAATTCTCATCAGTACATTTTATGGACTTGACAAATGTTAACAAGTACATTAGTGAATGGACTTTCCCAAAAGAAAACCACATTCACTGATAGAAATTTGTTAGTCCATCCTCCTCCTTCAAATTTTCTGGTCACTGCGGTCAAAAACAAAGGTTGATTTGACTCTACTAATGATTAGAAAGTTGAACGAATGTTCTCATATCGAACATTTTCGACCAACATTCTTCTCGTTTTCTCACATAAGTTTTTTCTCACTTGAGTGGGAAGGTGGGGTGACCATGTATGTACTATGAGAACCAACCTGTGTGTGTGTCAGGGGTCAAGTCCTGGGGAATAAAGTGTGGGAACTCCCACCCAAGATCCACTCGCCCACCAAAAAAAAAGAATTGATACGCTCATATGCACGAACGCTTCAAAAGTGGTATTTTTCATCCAATTTTCGTATTGTGTGTATGAAGCTTAACTGTTAGTACATAAAAAAAAGGTCATCCTGAATAAACATAAATCCGGTAATTCTCTGAATAATCAGCATTCATTCAATTGTGCTTCCATGCAAATGTGAACATCATGTTCTGATCTTTATTGGGGAATGTTATTTTGTATATAGAGTGTTTATGTGGTGAGTTTACACTTTTCATTGAACAGAGTTTGGATAACACAGGGTTAAACGGAAAGGTGATAAATGAACTGCACATTATCTGGACAGAATGCTTGGGGAGATAGTGATGTGTTCCTGCTTAGGAGATGAATGTTAGCTTTGGGGGGGCTGCAAACTCTGCAGGGCTCCAACACACACTCGCTGCTATTCAAACCCTTCACATATTTCCACATAAACTTCCCTCCTGGCATTAAACTTTGCCAGGTATTGTGCTCAGCTTACCACCCCAAACTGATGTTCCTCCCTCAGCTCACCTCTCTCCCTGAATGTCCTGTGGGCAGAATAGCTGTGCTCCTCCTCTGGGTTCTCTCATCATATGGCACTGAAGATAGAGGAGGCGGGACACACAGAGCAAGTATGCAGGAGACTGGGGGGGGGGGGGGATGAGGAGACAGAAAATCAGGGGGGGGGGGGGGGGGAGCGGCGTGGAGGAGCGCATCACGAGAGGTCTGACTAAATACAATATCTTAGCAGCAGGGACCTGATCTACCTGTCAGCTAGTTATGATTGACAGGTAGATCGAAGCAGAAGCTGTCATGGGGCCCCCTACTGGCAATGCCTGAATGGTCAGGTGTGAATGGTCTTACTATTGCGAGCTGTGTTGGCAGCTGCTGGTGTAGCACCTGCCACACAGCTCGCATACTTCAAAGTCTTGCAGGACACGGCTGCTAACGGGAACGGAGTTCCTGTTGTGGAAAAAGTACAGGAACTCCGTTCCCATGCGTTCCCGCAGGACTTGAGCCCTGTGTGTGTGTGTTGGGTGGGAAAAAATGAAGCATGTAGTTACAGATTGCAGGTCTGGATCAGATGGGTTGTTGACAGATTGGGTTTATCTATCATTTACATGCATGTAAAAAGATCCAAGACAAGCAATAGTTAAATCCAAGGTTAAAAAGATTTAATCATAACATAATCCAGCACACAGACCTTGCTCTATCCCACCGATATCCTCTGGAAGATGAATTAGTATCGGGAGAGATGATGGGGTTAGTTGGTCTGAATGGTCTAGTCTATACATACTGTATATGCAAATTATTCCAGCTATGGATCACATGCACTGATACTGCTACTGCCGGTAGTTTCAAGTTCAGTTTTATTTTATTCAAAACATCACGAGTTCACAATAAAACACGTTTAAACATAAACAGAAATGGTCTTCATTTGTGTCCAATCACATGCAGACACCTGGATTCCACTTAGCCCCCGTACACACGGTTGGAAATTCCGACGGAAAACGTCCGATCGGACCATGTTGTCGGAAAATCTGCCCGTGCGAGGACTTTTTCCTGCCGGAATTTCCGACGGAAAAAATTTGAGATCCTGCTCTCAAATTTTCCGACAACAAAATCCGATCGGACTTTTTCCGATCGTTTGTAGAGAATTCCGACAGACAAAGTGTCACGCATGCTCAGATCAAATTACGAGACCAAAGCTATTGGCTACTAGCCTCTACGTAGTTCAGTCGTACGCAACGAACGTCACCACGTTCAGAATGATCAAATTTTCCGACGGATTTTGTGGTCGGAATTTCCGACCGTGTGTACGGGGGCTAATGCCGCGTACACACGGTCGGAATTCTCGACGGAAAAAGCTCTGATGGTTTTCCCGTCGGAATTCAGACGGAATTTCGCTCAAACTGTCTTGCCTACACACGGTCACACCAAATTCCGACGGTCTGTAACACGGCGGCATAAAACACGTTCGACGGCACTATAAAAGGGAAGTTTAATGCTTCCGAGCATGCGTCGAATTGTTTCCGAGCATGCGTCGGAATTTTGCGTGTCGGAATTGCATACACACGATCGGAAAATCCGATAGAAAGGTTTTCAGTCGGAAAAATTGAGAACAGGTTCTCAATTCAAAGTCCGTCGGAAATTCCGACAGAAAAAGACCGATGGGCATACACACGGTCGGAAAATCCGATGAAAAGCTCCCATCGGACGGTTTCCATCGGAAATTCCGACCGTGTGTACGCCGCATTAGAGTTCAGAAAACATTTAGAAGTACCTTTCACATCCCCGTTGAATCCGAAATCAGTGCCCATCATCAGTTTTGCCCATCATCAGTGCCCATCCAATTTTGTTTACGAATTTCGGATTCAACAGGGATGTGACTGGTGTTTTGTTGACCAATCAGAGGTTTTCTTCTGCTGCTGAGTGAGGGTTGGGAAAATGACCTTTTTTAATATGGGAGGGGGAGAGGCTGGTACTGGTAGTCGATGGGAGATTCAGAATCGGACAGAATAAGAATTTTTCGTTAATTACGATTATCCATTATGATGAAGTTAAAAACCCAGGAAGTCATCACAGCACAGGGATGGTGGGAGCCCCTCATAATGAGCACAGCACAGGGATGGTGGGGGCCCCTCATAATGGGCACAGCACAGGGATGGTGGGAGCCCCTCATAATGAGCACAGCACAGGGATGGTGGGGGCCCCTCATAATGGGCACAGCACAGGGATGGTGGGGGCCCCTCATAATGAGCACAGCACAGGGATGGGGGAGCCCCTCATAATGGGCACAGCACAGGGATGGTGGGAGCCCCTCATAATGGGCACAGCACAGGGATGGTGGGAGCCCCTCATAATGAGCACAGCACAGGGATGGGGGGAGCCCCTCATAATGGGCACAGCACAGGGATGGTGGGGGCCCCTCATAATGAGCACAGCACAGGGATGGTGGGGCCCCTCATAATGGGCACAGCACAGGGATGGTGGGAGCCCCTCATAATGAGCACAGCACAGGGATGGTGGGGGCCCCTCATAATGGGCACAGCACAGGGATGGGGGGGCCCCTCATAATGAGCACAGCACAGGGATGGGGGGAGCCCCTCATAATGAGCACAGCACAGGGATGGGGGAGCCCCTCATAATGGGCACAGCACAGGGATGGTGGGAGCCCCTCATAATGAGCACAGCACAGGGATGGTGGGGGCCCTCATAATGGGCACAGCACAGGGATGGTGGGAGCCCCTCATAATGGGCACAGCACAGGGATGGTGGGGGCCCCTCATAATGGGCACAGCACAGGGATGGTGGGGCCCCTCATAATGAGCACAGCACAGGGATGGGGGGAGCCCCTCATAATGGGCACAGCACAGGGATGGTGGGAGCCCCTCATAATGGGCACAGCACAGGGATGGTGGGAGCCCCTCATAATGAGCACAGCACAGGGATGGGGGAGCCCCTCATAATGGGCACAGCACAGGGATGGTGGGAGCCCCTCATAATGAGCACAGCACAGGGATGGGGGGAGCCCCTCATAATGAGCACAGCACAGGGATGGGGGGAGCCCCTCATAATGAGCACAGCACAGGGATGGTGGGAGCCCCTCATAATGAGCACAGCACAGGGATGGGGGGAGCCCCTCATAATGGGCACAGCACAGGGATGGTGGGAGCCCCTCATAATGGGCACAGCACAGGGATGGTGGGAGCCCCTCATAATGAGCACAGCACAGGGATGGTGGGAGCCCCTCATAATGAGCACAGCACAGGGATGGGGGGAGCCCCTCATAATGAGCACAGCACAGGGATGGTGGGAGCCCCTCATAATGAGCACAGCACAGGGATGGTGGGAGCCCCTCATAATGGGCACAGCACAGGGATGGTGGGAGCCCCTCATAATGAGCACAGCACAGGGATGGGGGGAGCCCCTCATAATGAGCACAGCACAGGGATGGTGGGAGCCCCTCATAATGCTTCCGAGCATGCGTCGAATTGTTTCCGAGCATGCGTCGGAATTTTGCGTGTCGGAATTGCATACACACGATCGGAAAATCTGATAGAAAGGTTTTCCGTCGGAAAAATTGAGAACAGGTTCTCAATCCAAAGTCCGTCGGAAATTCCGACAGAAAAAGACCGATGGGCGTACACACGGTCGGAAAATCCGTTGAAAAGCTCCCATCAGACTGTATCCATCGGAAATTCCGACCGTTGGTACGCTAGACATGTGACATGTTTTTTTTGTTTCTGTTGATTCGCAACGATTCGTAAATTCGTAAGTCGTCGGTGTTCGTATTCGTAACGATTCGTATTTTCGGAAGAGTTTTTTTTTCGTTGATTCGTTTTTCCGTTAGTTTACGCATTCATATTTATTCGTACATTCGTAACATTCGTAACATTCGTAATCGGAGCATAATTCATAATTTTATGTAATGTGTATGCTATTAATACATTGTAAGAGACACGGAGAATTACGAATCGAAAAAAAAAAAGTTACGAATGTACAAATTTTTTCGCTCAATCAATTAGAAGCACGTTAAGCAGCGCCATTGTAAGAGACACGGAAAATTACGAATCGAAAAAAAAATAAAAAAAAGTTACGAATGTATGAATTTTTTCGTTCAATCCATTCGAAGCACGTTAAGCAGCGCCATTGTAAGAGACACGGAAAATTACCAATTCAACAAACAAAAAAAGCTACGAATGTACGAATTTTTTCGTTCATTTTGATTTTCGTTGTTCCTGTTTTCGTTTTTCGGATTTTCTTCTTTCGTAGATTCGTTGTTTCTAATTAGTTTTTTTCGGATTTTCGTTGTTTTCGGATTCTTTCGATTCTTTCGATTCGTTAAATTTTATGTAGACCCTCCAGCACACCCCAGCACCTTTTGCCATAAAATACATTCAGTTCTGGAGGTGCCGGAACTGCGTTCCCCCGTGTTCCCGCAAAAAAAAAAAAATTATATATATATATATATATATATATATATATATATATATATATAAAATTCACACATTTGTTTAATTAAACAAAAATAAAAAGAGACCACTAGTTGGCAGCTCAAGCTCCATTATTCTGAAGCATTCGATTCTACAACTGGTTAGAAGTCTGTGTCCTTCTTTGAAACAATGTAGCTGAGGCCCTCTTGTGGCCATTTTAAAGAATTGCTTTCTTTCATATTTTAGATATTTTAGGTCCCTGGGGTGCGGTGACCTTTTTTTTTTTTTAAGAAGTTGACCAGCAAGCCCCCCCCCCCCAATGAAAAGTATAAAAATAAAATTCAACATCAAAACAGTGCCACGGATTTCAAAATACTGTATTTGACTATATAAGCTCAGTTTAGTGGTAAAAATAAGTGTGAAATGCAAGACTCCAGTGGGTGTAAAAAGATGTCCGCTTGCTGCCTTCTGACTGTAGGCTTACTGCAGGCGAGTGCGGGGTGTACCAAGATGGCCGCAACAGAATGTCACTTCCGTTGCATTTTCTGATGGGTAGCGGCTTTCTGAAAGGACACCGGCCGCTGTCATCATTGGCAGATGCTTTCTTAGCTCCGCCCACATGCTGTCACCGGCTGCAGATTCTTTCCTCGCTCTGCCCCGCCCGTTGTCATCAGCGGCAGAGGCTTTCCTTGACCCGCAGCCCTGAACATCGCTGCATAGGTGGCAGAGGCTTCTTCCCACGCCGTTTACTCACACGTAAGCAGAGGGCCTGCTGCAGCCCCCCTGCAGCATGCCCTCTGCTTACGTGTGGCTACCCGTGGCTACCCCCGCAAGAAATGCCTTTTGTCGGCTTTTGACAGTTTCCCAGCACTCGCGGCTTTCATGCGCAGTTGCAAAGGCAGGGACACAGGGCTGGTGCAATTTTTGACACCCTAGGCAAAACCTAATTTTGCTGCCCCCCTGGCTCTTCCCCTGACTCCACCCTCTTTGCCCTGCCCATGTATACCCCACCTTTTTAATGAAGTGCCCATCAATGCAGCCTCACAGCGCCTATCAATGCAGCCTACCAGCGCCCATCAAATGCAACCTACCAGCTCCCATCAATGCAGCCTCACCAGCGCCCATCAAATGCAGCCTACCAGCGCCCATCGATGCAGCCTCACCAGCGCCCATCAATGCAGCCTACCAGCATCCATCAATGCAGCCTCACTAGCGCCCATCAAATGCAGCCTACCGGTGCCCATCAATGCAGCCTACCAGCACCCATCAATGTAGCCTACCAGCATCCATCAATGCAGCCTACAAGTGCTCATCAATGCAGCCTACCAGCATCCATCAATGCAACCTACAAGTGCCCATCAATGCAGCCTACCAGCACCCATCAAATGCAGCCTCACCAGCGCCCATCAAATGCAGCCTACCAGTGCCCATCAAATGCAGACTCACCAGTGCCAATCAAATGCAGCCTCACCAGCGCCCATCTAATGCAGCCTCACCAGCGCCTATCAAATGCAGCCTCACCAGCGCCCTTCAAATGCAGCCTCACCAGTGCCCATCAAATGCAGCCTCACCAGCGCCCATCAAAACATCCTACCAGTGCCCATCAATGAATGCTTGCTTGCTTCCATTCATTCGGAGAGTTTGACCTTCCAGAATTGCATTCAGCTCCTAAATTCTGTTATGAGTTGATAACACTTTTATGGTGTTAGCCAGTGGCGTCGCTAGGGGGTGGCTTTTGGGGCTATAGCCCCCAATCTGGGGCCCATAGCCCCGAGTTTCTGCAGGGGTCCCCAAAGGAAGGGGGCTCTCTGGGGACCCTAATGTAAGTGGGGGGCTCTCTGGGGGACCTGATACAAGAGGGAGGCTCTCTGAAAACCCTGATTTTAAGGGAGAGGCTCTCTGGGGGCCCTGATTTAAGGGGGAGGCTATCTGGGGACCCTACTGTAAGGGGGGCTCTCTGGGAACCCTGATGTAAGTGGGGGGCTCTCTGGGGACTCTGATGCAAGGGGGGCCTCTCTGGGGACTCTGATGTAAGGAGGAGGCTCTTCGGGGACCCTGATGTAAGGGGGGGCTCTCTGGGAACCCTGATGTAAGTGGGAGGCTCTCTGGGGACTCTGATGTAAGGAGGAGGCTCTTCGGGGACCCTGATGTAAGGGGGCTCTCTGGGAACCCTGATGTAAGGGGGGATCTCTGGAGACCCTAAAGAAAAAGGGGGGCTCTCTGGGGACCCTGATGTTCTCTGGGGATATACATACACACACATATATTACTGTATATGCATGTGTATGCCCGCCCAAGCATATGACTTTCTTTACTACGCTGCTATGGGCTCTAGCCCCAGATCTTTTGTAGACCTAGCCACGCCCCTGGTGTCAGCCCTGCCCAGTGTCTTTTGCTAAACTTCTCTATCACTTCTACTCTGATATCTTCTCAACATAAAGGTAAATAGTTCTGTAGTCCAAGAGAGGAACTAGGAGGAATCCTTCAGATTCCACCCATAATAAGGTCTTTAATTAGAGTGTAAATACATTGCAGAGAATGGTACATTGTGCTGAAAACTGTTTTTTTTTTCCCCACCACAACAGGTTGCAATGGCTCAGACACAGAAAGGATTGTGTCCCCGCAATTATCTTCTACAGGTGAGACCATACAAGCTGAAGAGATCAATTAAAAATCAATTATGGAATTGCTATTCTATCCAGCAAACACTGCATCTGCGCTAAAGGCAGAAGATTCACTCAATCTACCCTAAAGTCTGCCAATCATGTTTAACCACCTCGATACCGGGCACTTACACCCTCTTCCTGCCCAAGCCAATTTTCAGCGCTGTCGCTGTTTAAATTACAATTGTGCGGTCATGCTACACTGTACCCAAACAGAATTTTTATCATTTTGTTCCCACACATAGAGCTTTCTTTTGGTGGTGTTTGGGATTTTTCTTTTTTGCTAAACAAATAAAAAAAGACCTACAATTTAGAAAAAAAAAAGTTTTTCTTTTGTTTCTGTTATAAAATTTTATAAATAAGTAAGTTTTCTCCTTTACCGATGGGCACTGATAAGGTGGCAGTGACGGGCACTGATAAGGCGGCACCGATGAGATGGCACTGATGGGCTTTGACGGGCACTGACCATGGGCACTGATAGGTGGCGCTGATGGGCACTGGCAGGGGGCACTGATGGGTGGCACTGATATGCAGCACTGATGGGCACTCATGGGTGGCACTGGTGGGCACTAATGGGCATTGATAGGTGACACTGATGGGCACTGTATGGCTGCACTGATGGGTACTGGGTACTGATGGGTGGCACTGATAGGCGGCACTGCTGGGCACTGATACATGGCACTGATGGGCACAGATATGCGGCACTGATAGATGATTGATTAATAGCCATCTCTGATGGCACTGGCAGGCATTGGGGATGGGTGCTAATTGGCAGCTGCCTGGGCACTGACTGGCATTACCCTGGTGGTCTAGGGTGGCATACCTTGTGTTCCAGGGTGATGCCAATCCCTGGTGGATACAAGAGTTTTGTTTAATAAATTGTATGTATGTGTTGTTCTAAAAAGGAAAAAAATAAACATTTAATAAAGATTATTTAGAAAAAAAAACAATTCCACAGACCACCAGAAAGAAATGTAACCATTAGCTATATTTATTTACTAATTCCCTCTAGCGTTTCTGTAGAATCGTTACATTGAATCTTTTGTTCAAAAAACATATGTATTTATTATGATCTTCAGCTCCATCTAGTGGCCATGTAGCCATATTTTTCTATTTCCCATAATAAAAGAACATTCATTTAAAAGAGAAACTGCCTAAAGCAGGTGTCTCAACCTGATGGCCCTCCAGCCTTTTGCGAAACTACAAATCCCATGAGGCACTGCAAGACTGACAGTTAAAAGCGTGACTCCCACAGGCAGAGGCATGATGGGACTTGTAGTTTCACAACAGCTGGAGGGCCATCAGCTTGAGACCCCCTGGTCTAAAGGACATTGGTTTTTGCCCAGCTTGCACAGATAGATTGTGTATTGTGATGCAGATTGTGTATGCAGATTTGCTGGACGACTGGCTAACTAGACCCCTAAAGATGGGGTTTACAGTTAAAGCGGTTGTATACCCGCTGAAACTTTTTTTTTTAACACACCTGTAAGGGTAAAGGCATAATGAGCTAGTATGACTATGCACCGCATACTAGCTCATTATGAAATACTTACCTTAGAACGAGGCGTCGGTGACTCACCTGGTCCACGCCGAGGTAGCTGACATGTTGCCTCGGCGTGTCTTTCGGGGAATCGTGACTCCAGCACTGTAAGTGGCTGGAGCCGCGATGTCGTCACTCCCGCGCATGCGCACGGGAGACTTCCTTCCGGCAGCGTTCGGATTCTGGCGGCCTTTAAGCCGAGAATCCCCGGTGCACATGCGCCTCTGCAGTAAGCAGCGCATTGCACAGGGAATATCTCCTATACCGTACAGGTGTAGGAGATATTTTTTTTACCTACAGGTAAGCCTTATTATAGGCTTACCTGTAGGTAAAGTCATTTTTTGGACTATACAACCGCTTTAAGAGTTGGGCCACACTGTGTGTGTGTTGCATCTAAGATCTACTTGTCTTGTAAATCTGATCGAATGGGGGTCAAAATGAATGATATTGGGCTATTTTCCCTCCAGGTCGATTGTTCTTCATTGAGGATGTAGCACCCTGGTGTTTAGGCAGGGAGCTCCTCACACATTTACTTGCCAGGAGTAGTTATCTTGGTTGATTGAGAGAGATCTATTGATTTCTCCCTAAGTTTGGACTTGTTGCACTTTTCCCTTCTCCCACTAGGTGGCCGGGTACTTGGTACGGGTACTTGGTGGTACTAGATACGAGAAGGGCAACCCAAGGTCAGGCTATGGGTATATGGGGTATCACAGTCAATGGGCAGGGGTTTTCTTGGATCCCTTGGCCTGCTGGGAGAACCAATAATATATTTGGGTGGAGTCAGGTGATCTATGTTCTGTGCCACCTGGACGGCTGTCTGGGTGGACGTATGTCGTATTGCCCGGGCTGCTAGGCCAGAGATTGGGCCTATCCCGGGCACATCTGGCTGCTAGACTGTCTGAGGGCCTATCCAGAAGTGAGAGAGCAGTGTTGGGTTGGGAGTGCGGCTTGCAGTCCAACCAGAAGGGACGGTTCTGCCGGCAGGAGAACCTGTCGTGGTTGGAGGTAGAGGGGAAGCTGTCACCAGTAAGGGACTATCCACCTTATTACCAAGGACCACAGTGAGTAACTGAAGCAAGTACTGGAGCAGAATTCTCACCAACCGGGGATGGCGAATAATCGGGAAACTTCAGTGGGTATCAAGCCAGGGATCCAACCAGCCTAGGTGACGCTTGCAGAGCAGCCTTGTGTGTCAAGCCAGGGACTGAGCAGGCCAACGTGGGTGAAACTTGAGAAGTATCTGGAGTGCCAAGCTAGGGACCCAGAAGAAAGATGGGGGTGATGCTTGAGAAAGATACTATTGTGAAGATTGAAGAAGCTCAAGGGATTCAGTGACAGTAAATCAGTGTGTCTAGAGAGAGACCAGGAGTCCAGTGGGCTGAAGAACTACAAGGAGAGATTGTGGTGGAAGTGAAGGAACTGTTAAAGACTGTTGCCATAGGAGACAGCATTCCTGCATGTGCAGATGTGGCGTCTATCTGGATGCCTTTCACTGCATGGCTGTCCTCCTGTTGAAGTCTCGGAGTCTGCCAATTGAACTTGCGAATACCTTAAGCCCCATACACACGCGCGGACAATCCGTGGACCAGGTCCGTCGGACCATGTCCGTCATACTTTGTCTGATGTTGGTTTTGCGTACACACGATCGGACAAAGTTGTCGGAAAATCCGATCATTCTGAACGTGGTGACGTTTGTTGCCTACGACGGGACTACGTAGAGGCTAGTAGCCAATAGCTTTGGTCTTGTAATGTGATCTGAGCATGCGTAGCACTTTGTCCGGTCGGACAAGCGTACACACGCTCGGATTTGGTGTGATCGGACCGGGTTGATGGGAAATCTTTCCAGCAGGAGATAAGACTTTGTCCGACGGACAAACCGACGAACACTGTCCGATGGTGCATACACACGGTCTGATTTTTCAACAACCTTGTCCGATCGGACCAAATTGATGAAAAAGTCCGACCGTGTGTATGGGGCTTAAGGGTGTCCTGACCCTAAACCTCTTTGCCCCAGAAAAGTTTGTTAAGAGAAATAAACTTTCTTTTGCATTCAAGAAGTGTCTGGCGCCCAATGACTTTTACCATCTTTGCACCCACTATGCCTTACAACTAGACATGGGCACAACAAAAAAATGTGTTTATTTTCGTTTCGTTTTTTTCGTTTCCGTTGATTCGTAACGATTCGTAAATTCGTAAGTCGTCGGTGTTCGTATTCGTAACGATTCGTGTTTTCGTAAGAGTTATTTTTTCGTTGATTCGTATTTCCGTTAGTTTAATTTTCGTTTATTTCGAAATTCGGACGCATTCGTATTTATTCGTACATTCGTAACATTCGTAGATTCTTAATCGGAGCATAATTCATAATTTTATGTAATGTGTATGCTATTATTACATTTTAAGAGACACGGAAAATTACGAATCGAAAAAAAAAGTTACGAATGTTCGAATTTTTTCGTTCAATCCATTCGAAGCACGTTAAGCAGCGCCATTGTAAGGGACACAGAAAATTACGAATCGAAAAAAAAAGTTACGAATGTTCGAATTTTTTCGTTAAATCCATTCGAAGCACGTTAAGCAGCGCCATTGTAAGAGACACGGAAAATTACGAATCGAAAAAAAGAAAAAAAAGTTACGAATGTACGAATTTTTTCGTTCAATCCATTCAAGGCACGTTAAGCAGCGCCATTGTAAGAGACACGGAAAATTACCATTTCAACTAAAAAAATAAAAGTTACGAATGTACGAATTTTTTCGTTCAATCCATTCGAAGCACGTTAAGCAGCGCCATTGTAAGGGACACAGAAAATTACCAATTCAACACAAAAAAATAAGTTACGAATGTACGAATTTTTTCGTTCATTTTGATTTTCGCTGTTCCTGTTTTTGTTTTTGGATTTTCTTCTTTCGTACATTCGTTGTTTCTAATTTGTTTTTTTCGGATTTTCGTTGTTTTCGGATTCATTCGATTCAAACGATTCATTATTCGTTAAAATTTTTAGCGAATCGTTCATTCATTCGTACGAAAACGAATGAACGAAAATAACGAAAAAAAACGAAAAATGAAAAAAAAACTAAACGAATTGCACATGTCTACTTACAACCCCCTACATACAGAAGGATGTCAGCTATCGCTGGCCCTGGAGGGTCTCATTAGACCGAAGGAGGCCTGGGACCTTGCTACAAGTGATTTAGGAAAATTGTGGTTTTGTACAGTAATTCAAGAAGCACCGTTGAGTTATTTTCGTACTTTTTAGGTATTGTATTGTTCACCAATAAATCCAAAAACATAAAATAACCAAAACATACCAGGTAATGCAACGCAATATCGTTTATTTTCATTTTAGCATTTGATTTGGTCAATGGGAATCACTTCCCATAAAAGTCAAACTTAAAAGGTATCATAGAAAAAGCCGACACTTTGCACGCGATGCGGTTTCCTGAAATAAAAATAAAGTTACAGCCACCAACAGGAAACATTTCTGACAATGAAAGAAAAAAAAAATACGAAACTGCAACTTTGTAAAATAAAGGTCCTTAAATGCAGGGTAGATATAAAGACATGGAGGGGAAAAGGGGCTAGCTACAGTGGGTGATAGCATGAAAACATGTCATTTGAATCTTTATCCAGGACTTTTCTCGAGCTGCATCAGTTCTGTCCGTCTCCATTCTACATACCATAATTTCCCTTCTACACAAAAAATTGGCCCTGGACTTCATCATGACCGGCCCACTTTAATTTTGAGTGTCTCCATCAGCACCCCCCTTATATCAGACTGTCCCCAACAGCGTCCCCCTTACATCAGAGTGTCCCCATCAGCAGCCCTCTTCACATCAGTGTGTCCCCATCAGCAGCCCTCTTCACATCAGAGTGTCCCCATCAGCAGCCCTCTTCACATCAGTGTGTCCCCATCAGCAGCCCTCTTCACATCAGTGTGTCCCCATCAGCAGCCTCCTTCACATCAGTGTGTCCCCATCAGCAGCCCTCTTCACATCAGACTGTCCCCATCAGCACCCCCCTTACATCAGAGTGTCCCCAACAGTGTCCCCCTTACATCAGAGTCTCCCCATCAGCAGCCCCCTTCACATCAGAGTGTCCTCATCAGCAGCCCTCTTCACATCAGTGTGTCCCCATCAGAGTGTCCCCATCAGCAGCCCACTTCACATCAGAGTGTCCCCATCAGCAGCCCCCTTCATATCGGTGTGTTCCCATCAGAGTGTCCCCATCAGCAGCCCCCTTCACATTAGTGTGTCCCCATCAGCAGCCCCCTTCACATCAGTGTGTCCCCATCAGCAGCCCTCTTCACATCAGTGTGTCCCCAACAGAGTGTCCCCATCAGCAGCCCCCTTGACATCAGTGTGTCCCCATCAGCAGCCCCCTTGACATCAGTGTGTCCCCATCAGCAGCCCTCTTCACATCAGTGTGTCCCCATCAGCAGCCCTCTTCACATCAGTGTTTCCCCATCAGCAGCCCCCTTCACATCAGAGTGTCCCCATCAGCAGCCCCCTTCACATCAGAGTGTCCCCATCAGCAGCCCTATTCACATCAGAGTGTCCCCATCAGCAGCCCCCTTCACATCAGTGTGTCTCCATCAGCAGCCCTCTTCACATCAGAGTGTCCCCATCAGCAGCCCCCTTCACATCAGTGTGTCCCCATCCGCAGCCCCCTTCACATCAGTATGTCCCCATCAGCAGCCCCCTTCACATCAGAGTGTCCCCATCAGCAGCCCCCTTCACATCAGAGTGTCCCCATCAGCAGCCCCCTTCACATCAGAGTGTCCCCATCAGCAGCCCCCTTCACATCAACTCACTGTTAGAGAGGAGCGGCTCCAGGACTGCACCTGACCGGCCCACTGAGCCATCGGCCCACCAAGAAACTCCCGGTAGTCTTGATGACCAGTACATGCCTGCTCACTACCCTTCCAAACCCAACAATAAACCCTTAAGACCTTCTCCTGAAAGATATAAACCTTATCTGCAGCACAACATCTCATCCCCACCATGCAGGATCAGTAGCTTTTTGGCATCCAATGGTGTAGGGGTTAGTTCAGAATTAGCGGTTTGGGTTAGGAGTTAGGGTATGGTTCAAAATTAAATTGTGGGGGTTATTGTATTATAACATTAATAATATAATAGTATTACGGTATATAAGGTTAACGTTTACAATAAGAGTTCGTTTTAGGAACTAGGGTCAGGCTAAGAGTTATAGTTAAGTACTATGGTTAAGTGTTGGGCGAGGGTTATGTGTTAGGGTTATACTGAGAGTTGTAGTCAAGGAAGGGGAAAGATTAAAGTGTAGTTAGGGTTTAATTTTAAACTTTTAAAATCAAGGTTAAGTATTACAGCGAGGGCTAGGGTTGGGTTAAGGTTTAAGGTCAAGTGCTAGTGTTAAGAATAAGTGTTAAGTAAGAAGGTTTGGGTTAAGTGTTGGGTGAGGGTTAAGTCTTAAAATTATTACTAAAAGTTATGGTCAGAGCAGTTTGCAAAACTTAGGGTTAAGTGTTGGGTTACGGTAATGGTTTAGTGTAAGGGTTGAGTGTTAGATTAACATGATATAGTCAAGGTTAAGTGTTAGGATGAGGGTAGGGGCAGGTTACGGTTTAAGTTCAGATGCTAGTGTTAGGAATAAATGTTAGTTAAGTATTAGAGTTAGGGTTACGTGTTAGAGTTATACTGAGAGTTGTGGTAAAGGAGGGGGAAAAGTTAAAGTGTATGTATATTTCAACAAGGTTAGGGTTAAGTTTGTGGCTAGGATAATGATTAAGTGTTAGGGTTCAATTTTAAACCGTCAAAATCAAGGTTAAGTGTTACAGTGAGGGCTAGGGTCAGGTTAAGGTTTACGGTCAAGTGCTTAGTATTAAGTGTTAGGGTTAAGTATTAAGGTTTGGGTTAAGTGTCTGGTGAGGGTTAAGTCTTAAAGTTATTACTAAGAGTTATGGTCAGAGCAGTTTTGCAAACTCTAGGGTTAGGGTTAAGTGTTGGGTTAGGGTAATGGTTAAGTTTAAGGGTTAAGTGTTACATTTACATTTTATAGTCAAGGTTAAGTGTTAGGATGATGGTAGGGGCAGGTTAAGGTCAAGTACTGGTGTTAGGAATAGAAATTTGGGTTAAGTATTAAGGTTAGAGTTAAACGCTGAGTGAGGGTTAAGTGTTAGAGGTATACTGAGAGTTGTGGTCAGAGAAGGGGAAAGGATACAGTGTATATGAATTCTAACAAGGTTAGGGTTAGGTTTTGGGCTAAAATCAAGTGTTAGGGTTAAGTATAGGGTTAGGTGCTGGATTAAAAAAATGGTTCTGTGTAAGGGTTGAGTGTTACGTATACAAGTAAAGATTAAGTGTTTGGATGAGGGTAGGAGCAGGTTAAGGATACATACTGGTGTTAAGGATAGATGTTAGGGTTAAGTATTAAGGTTAGGGTTAAGTGTTGAGTTATGGTTAAGTGTTATTCTGAGAGCTGTGGTCAGAGAAGGGGAAAGGATAAAGTGTATGTGAATGCTAAGGTCTAGTGTGCTAGTGTAATGCCACGTACACACGGTCGGAATTCTCGTCGGAAAAAGCTCTGATGGTTTTCCCATCGGAATTCCAACGGAATTTCGCTCAAACTGTCTTGCCTACACGCGGTCACACCAAATTCCGACGGTCAATAACACAGCGACATGCAACACATTCAACGGCACTATAAAAGGGAAGTTTAATGCTTCCGAGCATGCGTCGAATTGTTTCCCAGCAAGCATCGGAATTTTGCGTGTCGGAATTGCATACACACGATCGAAAAATCTGATCGGATTTTCCGGCGGAAAAATTAAGAACAGGTTCTCAATCCGAAGTCCGTCGGAAATGCCGACAGAAAAAGACCAATGGGCGTACACACGGTCGGAAAATCCGATGATAAGCTCCCATTGGACTGTTTACTTCGGAAATTCCGACCGTGTGTACGCGGCATAAGGAATAAGTGTTATGCCCCGTACACACGATCGGAAATTCAGCCAGCAAAAGTCAGTTGAGAGCTGTTGGTCGGAAAATGCGACCGTGTGTATGCTCCATCGGACGTTTGCTGGTGGAATTCCCGCCAGCAAAAGATTGAGAGCAGGTTATCTATTTTTCGGTCGGAAAAAGTTCCTATCCGAAAATGCGTTCGTCTGTAGCAATTCCGACGCGCAAAATTCCTACGCATGCTCGGAAACAATTTGACGCATGCTCGGAAGCATTGAACTTAATTTTCTCGGCTCGTCGTAGTGTTGTACGTCACCGCGTTCTTGGCGGTCGAAAGTTCAGAGAACTTTTGTGTGACTGTGTGTATGCAAGCCAAGCTTGAGCGGAATTCCGTTGGAAAAACCACCCGCTCGCGTGTACTGGGCATTAGGGTTAAGTATCAAGGTTAGGGTTGAGTGTTAGGTTTTCAACTAAGAACCATGGTCATATGGTTACCGTTTATGTAAACTCTAATATAAAATTCCCTAATTTGTTCAGTTTTCATCCAGTAATGGATACCATTGTCACCATGTATGTGTATATACAGTAAATGTTACATACGTTTGTAATGATATACCTCCATGTATCTGATATGTACAATGTCGCATAGGATTTTATTTCCCTATCATTCAATGACATTTTGAGGGACGATATATTCCTGCACACACTTGACTTCCTGCCGGTTGACCCATTGGTGGACATAGTGGTAAACCTTTTCTCAGCCTGCAATGGCTGAACATAGAAATCCAACTGAACAATCACATTTAGAAGGTCATTTGAAAGACGGATTAACCTCTGCAGTCTTATCTGTCATTGCAGGAAGAAATACGGAAGGAGATTACAGCGTCTTGAACTTCATAAGGGTCATGTTGGCCGCCTGCGTTTTCATGGCCCTCTCTTGGTTTGTGGCTCACTACGGGAAATGTGGGACGAGGTCATGTGATGGCGCAGCCACCCAACTTCCAACAAGGAATCTGGATTTTAATGGAACTGATGGGGCTCATCCCACCACCGTTTATGTCTTGGCCCAATAAGATAGAAACCCATACGCTGAAACTTCTATCGCAACATCTGAAAGCAAAAAAAAAAGGTTTGCTCACCATAAAGATTTTTCCAGATAAAATCACACAATAAAGTGCTGAACAGGGAGGAACACACAGAAAAAAACAGAAGCCTACGCCCAGAAAAGAGGATCTAATCTAAAAGCGTTATTTCAAAAGTTATTTTTTTTAGGGTGTTTCTGGTGAAGTAATTTGCTTATTTTTTCACAGTTTTATTTTAGAATCTCTGTATTCCGCTGCAATCACACAGCCTCCCTGATCACAACTCCAAAGAGTGTTCATACGGCACTCCTAGAAGAAGTGCAGAGTCCCTTGGTCCTTTCATCTATATTTGAAGGCCATCAACAGGGTAGAGGTATGGATGAGGCAACTGTATAGATGGACGTGGGTGATGGCAGCTGGTGGTTTATTTTTTTTTGGGGGGGGGGGGCGGCAAACAACAACGGTCAGTTGGTCGGGTCACTAGTTGTAGAGACTCAGTTTTTCTGCTCACCTTTTTTCAATGCGTCCTCACTGCCTCCTCCAATTCCTGCACCGCCTGTGGGGAGTCCAGCGGCAGATCTCCCATGGCTAATTCTTTGAGACCCCATTCATCGGTCCCCTCCTGGTAGCCCTTGCCTAGGCCGTTCTCGCAGTGGCTCAGCTTGCCGGTGACCTCTCAGATCTCCCATGGCTCCTTCTTTGAGACCCCATTCATCAGTCCCCTCCTGGTAGCCCTTGTCCAGGCTGTTCTCGCAGTGGCTCAGCTTGCCGGTGACCTCTCAGATCTCCCATGGCTCCTTCTTTGAGACCCCATTCATCAGTCCTCTCCTGGTAGCCCTTGTCCAGGCCATCTCGCAGTTGCTCAGCTTGCCGGTGACCTCTCAGATCTCCCATGGCTCCTTCTTTGAGACCCCATTCAGCAGTCCCCTCCTGGTAGCCCTTGTCCAGGCTGTTCTCGCAGCGGCTCAGCTTGCCTGTGACCTCTCAGATCTCCCATGGCTCCTTCTTTGAGACCCCATTCATCAGTCCCCTCCTGGTAGCCCTTGTCCAGGCTGTTCTCGCAGCGGCTCAGCTTGCCGGTGACCTCTCAGATCTCCCATGGCTCCTTCTTTGAGACCCCATTCATCAGTCCCCTCCTGGTAGCCCTTGTCCAGGCTGTTCTCCCAGCGCCTCAGCTTGCCGGTGACCTCTCAGATCTCCCATGGCTCCTTCTTTGAGACCCCATTCATCGGTCCCCTCCTGGTAGCCCTTGTCCAGGCCGTTCTCGCAGTGGCTAAGCTTGCCAGTGACCTCTCAGATCTCCCATGGCTCCTTCTTTGAGACCCCATTCATCGGTTCCCTCCTGGTAGCCCTTGTCCAGGCTATTCTCACAGCGGCTCAGCTTGCCGGTGACCTCCCGGATGGCCTCTTGGCCAATAAGGATCTCCATGTCATCCTCAGTGTCTGTTTGCTCAGTGAATGTTCCCTATCAATCCATGCTGTTTCATGCTAGCTTCAATGTAAGTGTGCTGCTTATTTTAATAAAGTGTTTTTTATTTGATGCTGACCTCAGTGCTCCGCTGTTCGTTTTCTTCCCTGATCAAAAACTGCTGAGATAAAACCTCATCCACACACAGTACACTGTCATCAGCCAGTCAGACCCAACTGGTAGAGAGGAGCAGTAAATTGTAGTCACTATGTCAAAGTAGGAAGCAGACCCTGCATAGGTAATGAGGTATATTGGTCACCAATATGTTAATATTAAACAAGGAACACACATTAATAAGGGTTGTAGTTCTATAAAAACAATCCCCAAAGCTATTCACCCTGTGAAACTGCATGTACATTCGTTTTGTGCGAATGGGGGCAAAAAAATTAATGATATTAGACTATTTCCCCTCCAGGTTGAATGTTCTTTTTAGAGTGAATCACGAAAATACCCCATTATGACCACTAGATGGAGCTGGTGACCATAGGAAATCAATACTCATTTACTATTATTGTCAGTTCCACCAAGTGGCCATAATGTGGCATTTTCCTAATTCACTCAATGAAGAACAATCAACCTGGCAGGAAAATAGCCTATTAACATTCATTTTGACCAACATTCGTACAGATTTACAAGACAAATAACTCTGCAAATGTTTTTTTTTTAGATGAAACTCTTGGTGTGTGCTTGGTCCAGATCCGAAAGTTTTAAAGACAGTGATAGTCAGGGAATTCACATTTTTGTATTAAATTCAAATTTCATTTAATATATATATTTTTTGTATATTGTTTCATAATTTTGCATTTGGGGTCCCAGGTCCTGATGAAGCGGGGGATCCCACGAAACGCGTTAACCTTTACATTTTGATCTCAAGGCCAACTTATATATTCTAACCAGTTGGCTATTGGCTAGTTAAATGTATCTTTGGGTATTACCAACTATTATATGCTGATGTTTTAAATGGTTTTAACTTGTATGTTGCTAACATTCTGTAATAAAGTTGATGCTTAACTCCATATTATTTTTTTATGTGTGTTCTACCAATTGGAGGTATATGTAAAGTCCCACATCGATTGTATTCTCCTCTACTAATATGTTGCTAAGGATGATACCTCCAGTGGCATGAGATGAATAACGCACTGTCCCCACATAGTCTCCATTTTCAGAAGGGATGACAGCCTCTGTCTACCCAAAAGCTGTATTTTTATTTATAGGTGGAGTCTGTTGTGCTGATTCAGTCCCTGGCTTCTTATATGTCCAGTATCATCCAACAAAGAGATCTCCCGGCCGTAATTCCAAGATCTGTTCCTGACCACCTGGGAGTTTTGGATGTTCCCGAACACCTTTGTGTGTTCCAGCTCCTCCGGTTACATTCTACTTGATATAAAAAAAATATAAAAATCCATCAGTAATGGTGGGAACATCTCATAATGGGCACAGCAGGTGTACAGACCAAGGAACTCAGTACAGGGATGGTGGGAACCCCTCATAATGGGCACAGCAGGTGTAAAGACCCGGGAACTCAGCACAGGGATGGTGGGAACCCCTCATAATGGGCACAGCAGTTGTATAGACCTAGGAACTCGGCACAGGGATGATGGGAACCCCTCATAATGGGCACAGCAGGTGTACAGACCAAGGAACTCAGCACAGGGATGGTGAGAACCCCTCATAATGGGCACAGCAGGTGTACAGACCAAGGAACTCAGCACAGGGATGGTGGGAACCCCTCATAATGGGCACAGCAGGTGTACAGACCTGGGAACTCAGCACAGGGATGGTGGGAACCCCTCATAATGGGCACAGCAGGTGTACAGACCTGGTAACTCAGCACAGGGATGGTGGGAACCCCTCATAATGGGCACAGCAGGTGTAAAGACCTGAGAACTCAGCACAGGGATGGTGGGAACCCCTCATAATGGGCACAGCAGGTGTAAAGACCTGGGTACTCAGCACAGGGATGGTGGGAACCCCTCATAATGGGCACAGCAGGTGTACAGACCTGGGAACTCAGCACAGGGATGGTGGGAACCCCTCATAATGGGCACAGCAGGTGTAAAGACCTGAGAACTCAGCACAGGAATGGTGGGAACCCATCATAATGGGCACAGCAGGTGTACCGACCTGAGAACTCAGCACAGGGATGGTGGGAACCCCTCATAATGGGCACAGCAGGTGTACAGACCTGGGAACTCAGCAAAGGGATGGTGGGAACCCCTCATAACGAGCAGAGCAGGTGTACAGACCTGGGAACTCAGCACAGGGATGGTGGGAACCCCTCATAATGGGCACACCAGGTGTACAGACCTGGGAACTCAGCAAAGGGATGGTGGGAACCCTTCATAACGAGCAGAGCAGGTGTACAGACCTGAGAACTCAGCACAGGGATGGTGGGAACCCCTCATAATGGGCACAGCAGGTGTACAGACCTGGGAACTTAGCACAGGGATGGTGGGAACCCCTCATAATGGGCACAGCAGGTGTACAGACCTGGGAACTCAGCACAGGGATGGTGGGAACCCCTCATAATGGGCACAGCAGGTGTACAGACCTGGGAACTTAGCACAGGGATGGTGGGAACCCCTCATAATGGGCACAGCAGGTGTACAGACCTGGGAACTCAGCACAGGGGTGGTAGGTGTAGCAGGTGTAGAGACCTGGGGACTCAGCACAGGGATGGTGGGAACCCCTCATAATGGGTAAAACAGATGTGTACAGATATCTCCCAATTACAGTTCCCAAGAGACAGGAAGACTGTCGGGATTATAATCCCCGACATCCACCATATACCAAAATCATTGGTTTTGAATATTAACTAAAAAAACAGTAATTCACAACAGCCAATCAGAAATCATCTTGATTCAGGCTTCAGTCTTAGAAAGCTGGTTGTCTGTCATTGCTCTTTGTCTGGTGTTATTAAACAAGGTTGGATCCGGGGTACAGAATTTTGTTTTATTATAAGAAGGCTGTACTGAGGAGTTATGGTAACTGGAAACCGAAAGGTGCTGCACTCATCGCTCATAGCTTTAAACCACAGACATGTCATTTCCTTACTTTGGTAATATGAAATGACTCACCACCACGACTGAGGTTTTTGTATAGACAGAAGAAGCACGAAGGGGTCAGCTACTATTTTATTGCTGCTCATCATGCAGCAGAATTGGCTCAATCAAAGCTCAGCCAGAACAAACATGAACTGCCAGGTGAAAAGGATCCTGGACAGCGCCTGCATGCTTGTTGGCAGCCTGTGTATAAATGACTCAGCTAGACAGGGCTGTGTCTGCTAGAAGAGAGGAATGGCATGTGTCTTTCCTCTGTGATTTCCCTTGTAGTCTGTTTAATTTGGTCTGTCTGATCTGTAAAGAAGACCTCTTGAAGGCCACTGTTCTTGAAGGCTTCTCATCCCCTGCTGGCTGCTCATGGTAATTATGAAAAAAAAAGTGCAAATTAAAAAGCTTCCTGTTTAATACATCAGGCAGGGGCTTTGCTAGGTCTACAAAAGATCTGGGGCCTAGAGCCCAAAGCAGCGTAGTAAAGAAAGTCATATACTTGGGTGGGCATACACATGTAATATACGTGTGTGTGTGTGTATATATATATATCCCCAGAGAGCCCCACCCACTTACATCAGGCTCCCCAGAGAGCCCCCCACTTACATCAGGGTCCCCAGAGAGCCCCACACTTACATCAGGCTCCCCAGAGAGCCCCCCACTTACATTAGGGTCCCCAGAGAGCCCCCCCCCCACTTACATCAGGGTCCCCAGAGAGCCCCACACTTACATCAGGCTCCCCAGAGAGCCCCCCACTTACATCAGGCTCCCCAGAGAGCCCCCCACTTACATCAGGGTCCCCAGAGAGCCCCCCCTTACATCAGGGTCCCCAGAGAGCCCCACACTTACATCAGGCTCCCCAGAGAGCCCCCCACTTACATCAGGGTCCCCAGAGAGCCTCCACCTTAAAATCAGGGTCCCCAGAGAGCCCCCCACTTACATCAGGGTCCCCAGAGAGCCTCCACCTTAAAATCAGTGTCCCCAGAGAGCCTCCACCTTAAAATCAGGGTCCCCAGAGAGCCCCCCACTTACATTAGGGTCCCCAGAGAGCCTCCACCTTAAAATCAGGGTCCCCAGAGAGCCTCCACCTTAAAATCAGGATCCCCAGAGAGCCCCCCACTTACATCAGGGTCCCCGGAGAGCCCCCCACTTACATCAGGGTCCCCAGAGAGCCCCACACTTACATCAGGCTCCCCAGAGAGCCCCCCACTTACATCAGGGTCCCCAGAGAGCCTCCACCTTAAAATCAGGGTCCCCAGAGAGCCCCCCACTTACATCAGGGTCCCCGGAGAGCCCACCACTTACATCAGGGTCCCCAGAGAGCCCCCCACTTACATCAGGGTCCCCAGAGAGCCCCACACTTACATCAGGCTCCCCAGAGAGCCCCACACTTACATCAGGCTCCCCAGAGAGCCCCCCACTTAAATCAGGGTCCCCAGAGAGCCCCCCACTTACATTAGGGTCCCCAGAGAGCCTCCCCCTTAAAATCAGGGTCCCCAGAGAGATCCCCCCTCCCCTTGGGGACCCCTGCAGAGACTCAAGGCTATGGGCCCCAGATTCGGGGCTATAGCCCCAAAAGCCACCCCCTAGCAACGCCACTGACATCAGGTATAAAACCAGTTTTATGAAATGCAATTTTTCAGTCCTGAACATGATGAAAACGATATTAAAAAAATGCAAAAATCCCCTATGAAATGTGTGACAAGGGGGCTTCCAGGTGGTGGTTCCATGTTTTAAAGTACAATGACTGTGTATAGGAAGATTTCAAACCAAAAGGTCACTGTAAGGGAACAAAGAGTGCCAAACTGGTGGAAAGTTCCAAATAAGGAAGTCCATTTATCAATAAAATGTCCTTTAATGGGCCAACGCATTTCAAGGGTATTAGGGCTTCATCAGGGCTTTGAATTTTTAGGAGTCGTGGGTTGGGTGGTTTGTCTTTTTTTAACCTGAATATACAGTAATGAATTGATAAAGTAAACTATATAATTAAAAAAAAAATTAAATAAAAATAATTCCTTTTGAAATGGCGACAGGTGTGGGTTCCAGGCTTGGAAACCCCAGTCCAGGTAAGCGTCTACTTTCATCCCAAACTTGGAAAACCTTATTTTTTTGTTGAAAAATAAGGCTCTGGATGGGAATCCAGCACACCCAATAGCCAGTTAGTTCTGCAAATTGTGTTTTTTTTTTTTGTTTTGCAAAGCCCTCCCCTCCTTTAATGATGAGGGGTCTATTAATAAAAAAAAACCAGACCAGAACACTGTGGTGTCAGAAACCATGAAATCAGACCGAGACATAAGTACAGTTAAATCACACTTGTTAAATAATAAAAGTAAAAAGAACAAACATAGTCAAAACATAGCCAAAGTTCAGTAACCAAAACGGATAGTCAGCCAAGCCAGAAGTCAGGGATCAACATAGTGAAACAGCAAGCAGGATCTGGAGCCAGAAGGGATGTCAGCAAAGCAAGTCTTTAAACAGGAACGCAGGAGATGGTTTCTTTGATGTTGACCAAGGCGAAGGACTGGACGGCCTAAGTAGGCAGGACTGACAAGCAGGATATCATCAACAGCTGAGTAACTGTGGAGAGAGATAGGAGCTGGCAATTAGCCAACAGCTGAGCGACCAGCTCAGAGAAGGAAGGGCTGAGCCCAGCCCCGACACAGGGATTGGAGTGTGCATGGGCAGACAGATTTTTAGGGGCGGGAGAAGGAGGAGCAGATCAAGCCCTCTCTCCTCTCCTGTCTATGTATGGGGATGGGTCCTGTGCACACCCCTATGCACTCGGCGGTTATGGTACTCGGTTACTTGGGGAGCCACAGTCCTTTATGAATATTGTGTCCGGGTTTCAGGAGGCCTGAAACCCGGACACACGATTGAAAACACGAACTGTCCAAGTAAATCACGGACAGGTGGCAACCCTACCCCCCCTACCCCCCAGTGTGAGTCACCAGAGCGCATAGGATGAAGGCCTGGAGCGGCCCCCAGTTTATGGTCGCAATGGGTTAAAGGAAGCTGTTAAATCACAATGCTAATAATGTGGTTGACAATTCTATAAATAGGAAGAAGTACTGGGCATCAAGCGGATGAGACAGATAACACAGAAGATGGTGATAAAAAAAAAAAGAGTACAGAATATCCTCGCCGCCTTCTTCCTGCAGACTTTTATTTTTTTGTGCTTTTATACAATGTACTCTGATCAAAAATAATACATTGCATTGGCACAGTAAATATATTTTCAGACTTCCTTTGCTTTGTTTCTTGGAGGCAAATCAAGCAAGTTCAAGGATATAACTTTTTACACTCTCCTGCTGTCCACGGAGAGCTGTCCTAGGATCGCCAGTTCAAATTTCCTCTTAAAATGATACTAAACACCAGTGGCGTCGCTAGGGGGGGGCTTTTAGGGCTATAGTCCCGAATCTGGGGCCCATAGCCCTGAGTCTCTGCAGGGGTCCCCAAGGGGAGGGGAGGCTCACTGGGGACCCTGAAGTAACTGGGGGTCTCTCTGGGGACCCTGATGCAGAGGGGAGGCTCTCCGGGGACCCTGATTTAATGGGGAGGCCCTTTTCCTTTTCAATCTGCAGTGCTGTCATTTTCCGTAAAATTCGATATGGCTACCTGAAGGCGCACCCAGAGATGTAATTTCCTGCTCACGTGATTGGCTCACTGTTTTTCCCCGGAAGTCTGCACTATCCTCTGCAATAGGAATTTCAGTTTTTAGCCCCCCCCCCCTCCCAAGAGTCAATTACTTCTACAGTAAAGGGATGCTGACCCTGTATCTTCCCTCATAAGAACACTGAGAGTGCACCAGCTGGTTATAATGAACCAGGCCCACCTTTTCAGAATCAGTCTGAGGATACGAACAGCTATTTCTTCAGAACAACGAAGGGTAGGAATCTGCTACGAAGGTTGTTAAAATCCCTACAATGTAGATGTCAGAAACCATGAAAAATCAGGCCGAGACAGAAGTACAGTTAAATAACACTTGTTTAATAATAAAAGTAAATAGAACAAACGTAGTCAAAACATAGCCAAAGTTCAGTAACCGGAACGGATAGTCAGCCAAGCCAGAAGTCAGGGATCAATGTAGTGGAACAGCAAGCAGGATCTCTGGAGCCAGAAGGGATGTCAGCAAAGAAAGTCTTGAACAGGATCGCAGGAGATCGTTTCTGTGATGTTGACCAAGGCGAAGGCAGAGCAGCTCTGGACTGGACGGCTTAAAGTGGATGTAAACCCGAAATTTTTTTTTTATTTTTTTTGTCTGGCACAATATAGAGTATGGGATTTCAGATCAGCTGTGCCCAGTCTTGCCAGAAAGAGTTAATCCAGCTCTGAGCAATCCTCATATCTTTTTTCAGTGAAATAAAACAGACAAACTGTGAAAACTTTGTCCTTTCTTCCCCCTTGCTGTGATTGACAGGTGATTTACATATCTCGTGCACTAGCCTAAGACATGCATTATTTTTTAATTGACAACCACCCCCCCCCCACTCCTTTCTTCAGCAGCTCTGCAAGGATTGGCTGTTCCACACCTCAGGGGACTTATCTGGGTTTTGACTGGATGTTAGAGATCATAGCAGAAGTTCAGTGTAAGAAATACACAGGAGAAAATGCATGTTGATAAGGGGAGTGTAGAGGTGGGCGGGGAGTCTACTGACATCACAACTCCACCCACCGAGCCCCGGAAAACAGGTCCACCCACAAAATCTGCAGTTTTTTGGGTCTCATAGCAGACAGAGGGGGGACATTTGACAGATAAGTATACATGCAGGAGGCATGTATATCCTTATAGATAACCAAAATTGCAGTAGTTTAGAAAGGATGAGAGTGGGTTTACATCCACTTTAAGTAGGCAGGACTGACGAGCAGGATCATCAGCAGGTGAGTCACTGTGGAGATATAGGAGCTGACAATTAGCCGACAGATGAGCGGCCAGATCAGAGAAAGAAGGGCTGAGCCCAGCCCTGACAGTAGATTGATCACCCAGAGGGGGGAAACGTTTTGTTTCTCAACCAAAGAATGGAGTTACTCTTTTGCCGCGTACACACAATCGGACTTTCCGGCGGACAATCCGACCGTGTGTGGAGCTCCGGCGGATTTTTTTGTTCAGAAGAAGCAGAAGAAGAAGAAGCAGAAGCAGAAGGTGACAGCAACGGTGACAGAAGACCGGGCCAACGCTAGTAAAAGAGCTGGAAGAAGAAAGCGGAGGCCTGGCAAGAAGAACAGAAGAGCGGGACAAGACCCCCGAAGTCGGAACAATACCCCCAGATGACGGCGGCGACGAAGGAGAAAGCCGGGCTCCTCCGCTAGTAAAAGAGCTAGCAGAAGATAGCGGAGGAGTCCGGCGAGAAGACCCCCCCAAGACGGAAGAAGACCCCCGGAGTTGTGCAATAAAGTATTTTAAAAAACTGTGTTGGTTTTTTTTTATTTACACTTTTTTCCCTTAGGTGAATGGGTAGGGGTACATCGTACCCCATACTCATTCTCATAGGGTGGGGGGCCAGGATCTGGGGGCCCCCTTATTAAAGGGGGCTCCCGGATTCCGATAAGCCCCCCGCCCGCAGACCCCGACAGCCAACGGCCAGGGTTGTCGGGAAGAGGCCCTTGTCCTCATCAACATGGAGACAAGGTGCTTTGGGGTGGGGGGGGAACCCCCCATGTTGAGGGCACGCAGCCTGGTACGGCTCAGGAGGGGGGCTCTTGCTCGTCCCCACCCCCTTTCCTGACCGGCCGGGCTGCGTGCTCGGATAAGGGTCTGATATGGCGTAGGGATTTCCCTTTAAATCCATACCAGGTGACGGGGCTAGCGAGGTGTCAATGTCGCTAGTCCCGTCTACCTGGAGTCACGTTCAAAATGAACGGACTTTACTCCGTGTGTGGGGCAAGTCCGTTCATTTCAAAAGTCCTGCGGACTTCCGCCAAAACTCCGGCGGACAATAGTCCGGGGGGCGTGTGTGGGGCAAGTCCGTTCATTTCAAAAGTCCTGCGGACTTCCGCCAAAACTCCGGCGGACAATAGTCCGGGCGTGTGTGGGCAAGTCCACACGTTTCGGAAAGTCCAGCGGACCTCCGCTGGAAAGTCCGGCGGATTGTCCGGCAGACTAGGTCCGCCAGACAGTCCGGCCGAAAAGTCAGATCGTGCGTAGGTGGCTTTTAAGTTCAGGATTTATCAGCATTGTTGTCATCAAGCTGTCAGCATGTTCACGACACTTCTGCAGCAATAAAAAGGAAGCATCTGCTTCTATTAACAGATCATCATTTATTGTACACAAGCGCCGCTGTCATGTGCTTGTCACACGTCGAGTGACTTCATTTTCATAAAATAAACGTTTCACAACAAAATGCGTGTTAAGGATTTGAGAAGTTGTGTAGGAGGTTGGAGGGAAACCTCACAGTTTCCCACAAGAGCTGAACAAGTCCCCCGCTCCTTCCTCCATGTCCCCGGTCATAGCATCATTCTGCAGGAGGAATGAAGTTTTGGCCGGTGTTCTATGGAACTATTTGTTAAAGTGTATCTAAAACCATTCAAACTTTTAGAATAAAGTTTTGGGGGGTTAGATTTTTATTGCTGAATGTGTCCCCGCTGGGAAGATTCGCCCCCTCTATTTGTCCTGTATGATAGAGATGAGTGTTTGGTGCTTATTCAAGCATTTATCTGCATGCTGGACCTCCTGCCAAACTTCATATATGGTAGCAGTTTTCTACCATTAACATATATGACGGCTTCCTCTGTCAGTCATTATTAAGGTGCTGCTACTTTCTCGGTTGCTTTGTTTAACCACTTCCCACCCGGCCAATGTAGATATACGGCCGGGTGGGAGTCGTCTACTTCTGAATGGACGTTCCGGAACGTCCTTCAGAAGTAGAGGGATCGCGCGCGCGCGTGCCCTCGCAGCGGCGCGATCCCGATGCGGCCGTGTCACCCGGACACGGCGCATCTCGGATCGGCAGGAGGGCTCGGTGATTGGCCCTCCTGATCACAGCCGTCATGTGATGTAAACAAACAGCCGGTTGCTAGGCAATCGGCCCTCCTCTCCTCACACGGAAGTCGTCGGTGAGGAGAGGAGAGCGGATCGCTGCAGCCGGCTGGTGATCAGTGAGTATTAGCTGTTTTTTTGCTGTTTTTTACAGTTTTTTACTCACTGATCACCAGTGTAGTGTCCCCACAGTAAAACACACATGTCCCCACAGTAAAACACACATGTCCCCAAAACACACATGTCCCCGAATAATAAAAACAAATGTCCCTCACATATGTCCCAGTAAAATCACATGTGCCAATGATTATCTGCACACATATGTCCGTGATCACCTGCACACCCCTTTTACATGATCATTTGCGTACATATGTCCGTGATCACGCGAAGCAATTATTATACACTTTTTTTTACAAAAAACATGTAGCAGAATACATTTTGGCTTAAATTTATGACAAAATTTGATTTTATTGGATTTCTTTTAAAAAAGAAAGGAGAAAATATTGTTTTTTTTTCAAAATTTCCGCTATGTTTTTGCTTATATCGCAAAAAATAAAAAACGGAGTCGCGAATAAATACCACCAAACTAAAGTTCTATTTGTGCGAACAAAATGATAAAAAATTCATTTGGTTACAGCATTGCATGACCGCGCAATTGTCACTGGAAGTGCGACAGCGGTGAAAGCTAAAAATTGGGCTGGGCGAAAGTGCCTGGTATTGTAAGTGGTTAGAGATAGTAGGCCTAACTGGTATATGCCTAACTTTTATTTTCTCTATGGGCATAGGGGGTGTGGTCATAGCTTCCAACTGTCCCTGATTTTGAGGGACTGTCCCTGATTTTGAGGGACTGTCCCTGATTTTGAGGGACTGTCCCTGATTTTGAGGGACTGTCCCTGATTTTGAGGGACTGTCCCTGATTTGGAGCAAAGTCCCTCTGTCCTTCTTTTCACCTCATTTGTCCCTCATATTGGTCCAAAATCTACTAATTAAGAGGTCGCAGATAATACAGTAGCATATATTTAGCCAACAGCATGAGAGTTTTATTAGCCACTTCCCGCCCAGCCTATAGCAAAATGACGGCCGGGCGGTGGTTCAGTTACCCTGACTGGGCGTCATATGACGTCTTTCAGTATAACTGCCGGCTCGTCCCCGGGGGGGGGCGCATGGTGCGGCGTGTCAGTCTGTCACACCACAACACTGATCTTGGTAAAGAGCCTCTGACGGAAAACGGGGCTCTAGTGGTTCACTAAGTCAGTTAACAAGGCAACACGTTTCAGGGGTGAAGGGAACCTTAGTGATTCACTAAGTCAGTTAACAAGGCAACACGTTTTAGGGGTGAAGGGGACCCTAGGGGCTCACTAAGTCAGTAAACAAGGCAACGAATTTCAGTGGTGAGGGGGGGTGAAGGGGACCCTAATGGTTCACTACGTTAGTTAACAAGGCAATGCATTTCAGAACTGAAGGGGACCCAAGTGGTTCAGTAAGTCAGTTAACAAGGCAACGCGTTTCAATGGTGAAGGGGACTCTAGTGATTCACTAAGTCAGTTAACAAGGCAACGCGTTTCAGTGGTGAAGGGGATTCTAGTGATTCACTAAGCAGAGAAGCCGGGGGATGACAGGCAAGAAGCTGGCATTTTCTAAAAGTAGTCAACAATGGAAGTTCTATGACAGGTTCACTTTAATCTCACGCTAGAGAGATAACTTGCACCATCCTCAGACAGAGCGGCTTTGCTGCCCGTGCATAGCATCCTTTGCAGCATTATTTATCAGTGTACTCATCATCATATCACATCCTGATAAGAAACGACAATGTTCTTTATCTGCTTCTACATCTCCCATCTCTGCTGAACTTCCTGAAGTGCTCAACTGAACATAATCCAACCACCGATCAGCCATGACATTATGACCACCCACCTAATATTGAGTAGGCCCCCCTTTTGCAGCCCTGACCCATCGTGGCATGGGCACCAAGCCATCACTAGCTGATCCTCGAAGTCCTGTAAGTTGCAAAGTGGGGCACGTTGGTGCTGCAGCCCCCCAGGTGCCGATCCCCAACAAGCAATACTAAACCAAGATCGGAAGGCGTGAGCCCACCATGTGTCCTTGCTATTGGCACAACCAGTAGAACTACAGCAAAAGATACTTATATATTTCAGCAAACAGCCTTAGTCAAAGGAGTCATGCTGTGTGTTGATTTTCCATTTGTTTTAAAGGGGCCCAGTAGAACCCCAGCTCAGTAGCACCCCCACTCAACAGATCCCCAGCTCATTTGTACCCCCATTCAGCAGATCCTGAGCTTATTAGTACCTTCACTCAGCAGATCCTTTGCTTAGTAGTAACTCCAAGCTTTGCTGACCCCCTTCTCAATAGTAGCCCCCAGCTTTACTGATCCCCCATTCAGTAGTAACCCCCTGCTCAATAGTCATCCTCAGTTCTGCTGATTGCCCTCTCAGTAATAACCTCCAGCTCTGCTGATTGCCCCCTCAGTAGTAACCCCCAGCTCTGCTAATCCCCCACTCAGTAGTAACCCCCAGCTCTGCTGATCCCACGCTCAGTAGTAATCCCCAGCTCTGCTGATCCCCCACTCAGTAGTAACCCCAAGCTCTGCTGATCGCCTTTTAATTAATAACATCCAGAACTGCTGATCCCCCTCTCAGTAGTAACCCCAGCTCTGCTGATCCCCCGCTCTGTAGTAACCCCAAGCTCTGCTGATCGCCCTCTCAGTAATATCCTCCAGCTCTGCTGATCCCCCTCTCCATAGTAATGCCCAGTTCTGCTGATCCCCCACTCAGTAATTACCTCCAGAACTGCTGATCGCCCACTCAGTAATAACCTCCAGAACTGCTGATCGCCCTCTCAGTAATAACCTCCAGCTCTGCTGATCCCCCTCTCAGTAGTAGCGCCCAGCTCTGCTGATCCCCCACTTAGTAGTAACCCCCAGGTCTGCTGATCCCCCACTCAGTAGTAACCCCAAGCTCTGCTGATCGCCCTCTCAGTAATAACCTCCAGCTCTGCTGATCCTCTCTCAGTAGTAACCCCCAGCTCTGCTAAACCCCCACTCAGTAGTAACCCCCAGGTCTGCTGATCCCTCACTCAGTAGTAACCCCCAGCTCTGCTGATCGCCCTCTCAGTAATAACCTCCAGCTCTGCTGATCGCCTCTCAGTAGTAATCCCCAACTCTGCTGATCCCCCACTCAGTAGTAACCCCCAGCTCTGCTGATCCCCTGCTCTGTAGCAACCCCAAGCTCTGCTGATCGCCCTCTCAGTAATATCCTCCAGCTTTGCTGATCCCCCTCTCAGTAGTAACGCTCCAGGTCTGCTGATCCCCCACTCAGTAGTAACCCCCAGGTCTACTGTTCCCCCATTCAGTAGTAACCCCCAGCTCTGCTGATCCCCGATCAGTAGTAACACCCAGCTCTGCTGATCCCCGCTCAATAGTCATCCCCAGCTCTGCTGATCACCCCCTCAATAATAACCTCCAGCTCTGCTGATCCCCCTCTCAATAGTAACCCCCAGCTCTGCTGAGCCCCTGCTCAGAATTAATCCCCAGCTCTGCTGAGCCCCTGGTTTGCTGATCCTCCTCTCTCTCTCTGGTCATCACAGAGGACAAGGGGGCACTATTTACTAGAGGAAAGAGATTTCATCTCCAAATACGGAAAGGTTTCTTCACAGTATGAGCTGTGAAAATGTCGAATAGACTCCCTCCAGAGGTGGTTCTGGCCAGCTCAGTGGACTGCTTTATACAGAGGACTGGATTATTTCCTAAATGTACATAATATAACTGGATACTAACATTTATAGGTAAAGTTGATCCAGAGAAAATCCAATTGCCACTCGGGGATCAGGAAATTATTTTTTCCCCTGCTGTAGCAAATTTGATCATGCTTTGCTGGGGTTTTTCCCCTTCCTCTGGATCAACTGTGGGTATAGAATTGTATATATGGGTCTGTATATTGATATATTGCTCCTATAATTCTCACCACATGTCACATCTGCTAGTTTCTCCTGCTCTGGTCCCCCAGCTCTACTGATCCCTTTCCGCTCAGCCCTTTCTCTCTCCGGTCCCCTCTCATCTTTCACTATAGCATTCCCATGTTGCACTACGTGTGCCGTCTGCTAGTTGCTCCGCTCCAGTTCGGACCCCGCTCACCTTCCTGCTGCTCCACGCTCCCAGAATATATACACATGAACCTAGAAGTGACTGCTGATGACGTCTTTCTGGAACGCTTATTGGGTTCCCAGTGCATCCTGGGAGATCTCATACCTGCAATATATCCAAAACATAGCAAAGCTAAAGCTGAATAAAAGCCTCTTAAAAGCATCAGGTGCTGTAAGCAAGCATTGTCATAGACTTCTATGGGGACTCGGAGACAATTTGTAAACATCAAGAAGGTGACATGGGGATCATTTTTGAAGCCAACAACGTGCGAACAGCACTGTAAACTTAGCATTTTATTTCGAGACAGGCACTTTGATTGGCATTCAGAGTGCTTTAAAAAAAGCGTGTTCAATGCCACATTTTGAAGCAAGATGTCTGTCATCTAATAGAGGAAGCATCTGGCAGGAGGAGAGAGCAGAGTGATGACCAGTTTGCTGTTGTTTCTTCATAAGTCACTTATCAGGATGGGAGCCAGTTGGTGACCAAGCTGAACAAGCTTAACTGCCGTAGAGAAGGGAAAGGTCACTGGCCTCACTAGGCTTTCTGGCAGGGGTGCTCAGGTCACAAAATAGGTGGAACAGATGGAAAAGTTCAGTAGATAAAACCATCGCCATACACAGTATTTATTGTGTATTTAGCAGACATTGTACAGAAGATGTTCTGTACAAAGAAACAGCACCCACTGTAACCAGGTTATGTCTTGTGGCTGGCTCGCCAGACGCTGATGTCTTGTCGCTGATGCGGGCAGCCTCTTCCTGTGTCACAGAACTCTCCATATGCCGTGGTGTCGCAGGGCACGGGGGGGAGGGGGTTCAGAAACTGTTAAAAAAAAATGTAGACATTTCATTTAGGACAGCATTTTAAGATTATAGTCAGTGGATGGTGACAGTAGGACAGTGGATAGTGTCAGTAGAGCACTGGATGGTATCAGTAGGGCAGTGGTTGATGTCAGTAGGGCAGTGGAGGTGTCAGTAGAGCAGAGGTTGGTGTCAGTAGAGCAGTAGAGGTGTCAGTAGGGCAGAGGTTGATGTCAGTAGGGCAGTGGAGGTGTCAGTAGGGCAGAGGTTGATGTCAGTAGGGCAGTGGAGGTGTCAGTAGGGCAGAGGTTGGTGTCAGTAGAGCAGTAGAGGTGTCAGTAGGGCAGAGGTTGGTGTCAGTAGAGCAGTAGAGGTGTCAGTAGGGCAGAGGTTGGTGTCAGTAGAGCAGTAGAGGTGTCACTAGGGCAGAGGTTGGTGTCAGTAGAGCAGTAGAGGTGTCAGTAGGGCAGAGGTTGGTGTCAGTAGAGCAGTAGAGGTGTCAGTAGGGCAGAGGTTGGTGTCAGTAGAGCAGTAGAGGTGTCAGTAGGGCAGAGGTTGGTGTCAGTAGAGCAGTAGAGGTGTCAGTAGGGCAGAGGTTGGTGTCAGTAGAGCAGTAGAGGTGTCACTAGGGCAGAGGTTGGTGTCAGTAGAGCAGTAGAGGTGTCAGTAGGGCAGAGGTTGGTGTCAGTAGAGCAGTAGGGGTGTCAGTAGGGCAGAGGTTGGTGTCAGTAGGGCAGAGGTTGGTGTCAGTAGAGCAGTAGAGGTGTCAGTAGGGCAGAGGTTGGTGTCAGTAGAGCAGTAGAGGTGTCAGTAGGGCAGATGTTGGTGTCAGTAGAGCAGTAGAGGTGTCAGTAGGGCAGATGTTGAGGTCAGCAGGACAGTGGGTGATGTCAGCCAGTAGAGCAGTGGATGGTGACAGCCCAACACCCATAGAGGTAAGAGGGAAGTACAGCAGGGACAGGGGGGGGGTGTCACCTTTTCATTGTTTCTGCAAAAGTGAACTAACCCTCTAAATAAACGTTATTGGCAAGACCAAATACATTTTAGTATTGCCAAAGCAATTGAGAAATGATTATGATGGGTGTGGGGGGTGGAAGGAATAAGTCCCAAGACATTATTATGGGTAAAGGATAGCATAAAGGGGTAAAAGGTGAGTCCATGTAGGGGACTGGTTAAAAGGTGAGTCCATGTAGGGGACTGGTTATAAGGTGAGTCCGTGTAGGGGACCGGGTAGAAGGTGAGTCCGTGTAGGGGACCGGGTAGAAGGTGAGTCCATGTAGGGGACCGGGTAGAAGGTGAGTCCATGTAGGGGACCGGGTAGAAGGTGAGTCCATGTAGGGGACCGGGTAGAAGGTGAGTCCATGTAGGGGACTAGGTAGAAGGTGAGTCCATGTAGGGGACTGGGTAATAGGTGAGTCCATGTAGGGGACCGGGTAGAAGGTGAGTCCATGTAGGGGACTGGGTAGAAGGAGAGTCCATGGAGGGGACTGAGTAGAGGGTGAGGCCATGGAGGGGACTAGGTAGAAGGTTAGTCCATTTAGGGGACTGGGTAGAAGGTGGGTCCATGTAGGGGGCTGGGTAGAAGGTGAGTCCATGTAGGGGATTGAGTAGAAGGTGAGTCCATGTAGGGGACTGGGTAGAAGGTGAGGCCATGGATGGGACTAAGTAGAAGGTGAGGCCATGGAGGGGACTGGGTAGAAGGTGAGGCCATGGAGGGGACTGGGTAGAAGGTGAGGCCATGGAGGGGACTGGGTAGAAGGTGAGTCCATGTAGGGGACTGGGTAGAAGGTGAGTCCATGGAGGAGACTGGGTAGAAGGTGAGTCAATGGAGGGGACTGGGTAGAAGGTGAGTCCATGTAGGGGACTGGGTAGAAGGTGAGTCCATGGAGGAGACTGGGTAGAAGGTGAGTACATGTAGGGGACTGGGTAGAGGGTGAGTCCATGTACGGGACCGGGTAGAAGGTGAGTCCATGTAGGGGACTGGGTAGAAGGTGAGTCCATGGAGGGCACTGAGTAGAAGGTGAGTCAATGGAGGGGACTGGGTAGAAGGTGAGTCCATGTAGGGGACTGGGTAGAAGGTGAGTCCATGGAGGAGACTGGGTAGAAGGTGAGTCCATGTAGGGGACTGGGTAGAGGGTGAGTCCATGTACGGGACCGGGTAGAAGGTGAGTCCATGTAGGGGACTGGGTAGAAGGTGAGTCCATGGAGGGCACTGAGTAGAAGGTGAGGCCATGGAGGGGACTAGGTAGAAGGTTAGTCCATGTAGGGGACTGGGTAGAAGGTGGGTCCATGTAGGGGACTGGGTAGAAGGTGGGTCCATGTAGGGGACTGGGTAGAAGGTGGGTCCATGTAGGGGGCTGGGTAGAAGGTGAGTCCATGTAGGGGATTGAGTAGAAAGTGAGTCCATGTAGGGGACCGGGTAGAAGGTGAGTCCATGTAGGGGACCGGGTAGAAGGTGAGTCCATGTAGGGGACCGGGTAGAAGGTGAGTCCATGTAGGGGACCGGGTAGAAGGTGAGTCCATGTAGGGGACCGGGTAGAAGGTGGGTCCATGTAGGGGGCTGGGTAGAAGGTGAGTCCATGTAGGGGATTGAGTAGAAAGTGAGTCCATGTAGGGGACTGGGTAGAAGGTGAGTCCATGTAGGGGATTGAGTAGAAAGTGAGTCCATGTAGAGGACCGGGTAGAAGGTGAGTCAATGTAGGGGACCGGGTAGAAGGTGAGTCCATGTAGGGGACCGGGTAGAAGGTGAGTCCATGTAGGAGACCGGGTAGAAGGTGAGTCCATGTAGGGGACCGGGTAGAAGGTGAGTCCATGTAGGGGACCGGGTAGAAGGTGGGTCCATGTAGGGGACCGGGTAGAAGGTGAGTCCATGTAGGGGATTGAGTAGAAAGTGAGTCCATGTAGGGGACTGGGTAGAAAGTGAGTCCATGTAGGGGACCGGGTAGAAAGTGAGTCCATGTAGGGGACCGGGTAGAAGGTGAGTCCATGTAGGGGACCGGGTAGAAGGTGGGTCCATGTAGGGGGCTGGGTAGAAGGTGAGTCCATGTAGGGGATTGAGTAGAAAGTGAGTCCATGTAGGGGACTGGGTAGAAGGTGAGGCCATGGATGGGACTAAGTAGAAGGTGAGTCCATGTAGGGGACCGGGTAGAAGGTGAGTCCATGTAGGGGACCGGGTAGAAGGTGAGTCCATGTAGGGGACCGGGTAGAAGGTGGGTCCATGTAGGGGGCTGGGTAGAAGGTGAGTCCATGTAGGGGATTGAGTAGAAAGTGAGTCCATGTAGGGGACTGGGTAGAAGGTGAGGCCATGGATGGGACTAAGTAGAAGGTGAGTCCATGTAGGGGACCGGGTAGAAGGTGAGTCCATGTAGGGGATTGAGTAGAAAGTGAGTCCATGTAGGGGACCGGGTAGAAGGTGGGTCCATGTAGGGGGCTGGGTAGAAGGTGAGTCCATGTAGGGGATTGAGTAGAAAGTAAGTCCATGTAGGGGACTGGGTACAAGGTGAGTCCATGTAGGATACTGGGTAGTTTTTATCTTGCTGTAACATAGTGTGGAGCTATTTTAACAGTTGTTTCCCCTTCCTCTTCTATAGAACTGATGTCTGGGATGAGATCAGAGCATATATACTGCCAACTTTTCTTTGCCGGTTGTAACAAAAGTTTCCCTTCGATTAATAGCTGGTTGGGGAAGATGCACTCGGAATTCAGGCAGAAGTCAAGAAGCAGATTAGAGACCTAGGATAGTGAGGGTAGGCTTTTTATAAACATCTTCCCGCTTGAAACAATGTTACATTTGTTGTTCTTACACTATATTAGAGGCAGAGAGTGTATCATTCTTGTTTATAAACATTGGACTCCTTGAAACAATGTTACATTTTTCAGTTCCTGTTATTCTACATTAGAGACAGAGATATTATCATCGCTGTTTATAAACATTGCACTCCTTGAAACAATGTTATATAAGAATGGAGACAACGACTGACAACGTGGGGAAAATCATAACACAAGCAAAGAAACGACAGCGTGTAGCAATAAACCACAGCCCCTGACCTCAAGAGCTGACAGTCTAAAGGAAAACGAAAGGGGGGGGGCGAGAAGTTAGGAACTCGTTTTCATTTTTTACACAGAAAGAGCCGCGTCCAAATCGAAATGACGGGACAGACAACGATTACATCAGACAGATTGAGTCACGACATTACATCCTGTACATCTAACACTCAGTCCATCGTTTCACTTCCTTTTTTTTGGGGCGGATCGTTTGTATAAAATCAAAGTGAATTTTTATTTCAAACGGGACAATGGAAGCAAAAGGTGGACACGTTCTCCTTCTCTCTCTGATGGTTATTTCTTGGACGATCGGTAAGTTTATTCCCATTTTTTTTATTTGAACCGATCTTTTACAAATAGATTTGGCTCATTGTACCTTACAATCTGACCGTACAATCTTTGCACAATCAACATTAGATCTACCGAAAAACGTTGTAATAGGAGGACCTACCTAATCCATCTAATCAATTTATATCCTACACTACATGCTTCTTGGAAGATCTAAAGGAGATCGTACAATCGTATAGTAATGTGTGTGGTGAGCTTTACTGTGACATTCGGTCCAATCCACTAGGGTAAAATTTGTTTTATATATATATATATATATATATATATATAAAGCAGTGGCGGCTGGTGCTCAAAATTTTTGTGGGGGGGGCGCAAACTGAAAAATTAAACTTTTAGTAATGCAGGGCTGTAAATAGCCATTTATCAGGTGATTATGTATCATTACTGCTAGGTAAAACTGTAGCCATCAATTGCAGCCTCACTGTGTCCATTATGAGGGGTTCCCACCATCTCTGTGCTGAGTTCCCGGTCTGTACACCCGCTGTGCCCATTATGAGGGCTTCCCACCATCCCTGTGCTGAGTTCCCCGGGTCTGTACACCCGCTGTGCCCATTATGAGGGGTTCCCACCATCTCTGTGCTGAGTTCCTGGGTCTGTACACCTACTGTGCCCATTATGAGGGGTTCCCACCATCCCTTTGCCAAGTTCCTCGGGGCTGAGTGTACACCCGCTGTGCCCATTATGGGGGTTCCCACCATCCCTGTGCTGAGTTCCCGGGTCTGTACACCTGCTGTGCCCATTATGGGGGTTCCCACCATCCCTGTGCTGAGTTCCCGGTACTGTACACCTGCTGTGCCCATTATGAGGGGTTCCCACCATCCCTTTGCCAAGTTCCCGGGGGCTGAGTGTACACCCGCTGTGCCCATTATGAGGGGTTCCCACCATCTCTGTGCTGAGTTCCCGGGTCTGTACACCCGCTGTGCCCATTATGAGGGCTTCCCACCATCCCTGTGCTGAGTTCCCCGGGTCTGTACACCCGCTGTGCCCATTATGAGGGGTTCCCACCATCCCTGTGCTGAGTTCCCCGGGTCTGTACACCTACTGTGCCCATTATGAGGGGTTCCCACCATCCCTTTGCCAAGTTCCCGGGGCTGAGTGTACACCCGCTGTGCCCATTATGGGGGTTCCCACCATCCCTGTGCTGAGTTCCGGGTCTGTACACCTGCTGTGCCCATTATGGGGGTTCCCACCATCCCTGTGCTGAGTTTCCGGGACTGTACACCTGCTGTGCCCATTATGAGGGGTTCCCACCATCCCTTTGCCAAGTTCCCGGGGCTGAGTGTACACCCGCTGTGCCCATTATGGGGGTTCCCACCATCCCTGTGCTGAGTTCCCGGGTCTGTACACCTGCTGTGCCCATTATGGGGGTTCCCACCATCCCTGTGCTGAGTTTCCGGGGGCTGAGTGTACACCCGCTGTGCCCATTATGAGGGGTTCCCACCATCTCTGTGCTGAGTTCCCGGGTCTGTACACCCGCTGTGCCCATTATGAGGGCTTCCCACCATCCCTGTGCTGAGTTCCCCGGGTCTGTACACCCGCTGTGCCCATTATGAGGGGTTCCCCACCATCTCTGTGCTGAGTTCCCCGGGTCTGTACACCTGCTGTGCCCATTATGAGGGGTTCCCACCATCTCTGTGCTGAGTTCCCGGGTCTGTACACCTACTGTGCCCATTATGAGGGGTTCCCACCATCCCTTTGCCAAGTTCCCGGGGCTGAGTGTACACCCGCTGTGCCCATTATGGGGTAGACATGTGCACAATAGAAAAATTTGTTTAGTTTCGTTTCTGTTGATCCGTAACGATTCGTAACTTCGTAATTCGTCGGTGTTCGTATTCGGACTCGTTCGTATTTTCGTAAGAGTTATTTTTCCGTTGATTCGTTTTTCCGTTAGTCTAATTTTCGTTTATTCGAAATTCGTATTTTCGTTATATTTCGTATTCGGACGCATTCGTATTTTCGGAAGAGCTATATTTTCGTTGATTTAAAAAGATTCATATTTCCGTTAATCTAATTTTCGTTGATTCGAAATTCGTATTTTCGTAGATTTAGTTACATTCGTACTTTCGTTAGATTGATTTATTCGTACTTTCGTAACATTGTTTTCGTAGATTAATCGGAGCATAATTCATAATGTTATGTAATGTGGATGCTATTTATATGTTTAAGAAACAAAGAATTTCTCTCTCACAAGTCAGAACTTAACTCAAAAACTCTGGATGGAATATTTCAGAATCAGAACTAACATTCGTTCTTTCGAATTCTCGATCAGCAGAGTTTTTGTTATTTAGTATTTTCGTTGTTTTGATTTCCTTTTTCTGAATATTCGTAATTTCGATTTTTTTCGTTCATTTTGATTTTTGTTATTTTTGAATCTTTGTTCGGTATTTTCGTTGTTTCTGTTTTCGTTTTTCGGATTTTCATTCTTTCGTATTTTCGTTGTTTCTAATTTAATTATATCGTATTTTCGTTGTTTTTCATATTTATATTTTTAGTAAACCATTCGTTCATTCGTACGATAACGAATAACGAATATAACGAATTTGAAAGGAAAACGAATTCGTAACTAAACGAATTGCACATGTCTATTATGGGGGTTCCCACCATCCCTGTGCTGAGTTCCAGGTCTGTACACCCGCTGTGCCCATTTTGAGGGGTTCTCACCATCCCTGTGCTGAGTTCCGGGTCTGTACACCCGCTGTGCCCATTATGAGGGGTTCTCACCATCCCTGTGCTGAGTTCCCAGGTCTGTAACCCGCTGTGCCCATTATGAGGGGTTCCCACCATCCCTGTGCTGAGTTCCCAGGTCTGTACACCCGCTGTGCCCATTATGAGGGGTTCTCACCTTCCCTGTGCTGAGTTCCCGGGTCTGTACACCCGCTGTGCCCATTATGAGGGGTTCTCACCATCCCTGTGCTGAGTTCCCAGGTCTGTACACCCGCTGTGCCCATTATGAGGGGTTCCCACCATCCCTGTGCTGAGTTCCCAGGTCTGTACACCCGCTGTGCCCATTATGAGGGGTTCCCACCATCCCTGTGCTGAGTTCCAGGTCTGTACACCCGCTGTGCCCATTATGAGGGGTTCCCACCATCCCTGTGCTGAGTTCCAGGGTCTGTACACCCGCTGTGCCCATTATGAAGGGTTCCCACCATCCCTGTGCTGAGTTCCCGGGTCTGTAAGCTTATGTGCCTATTATGAGGGGTTCCCACCATCCCTGTGCTGAGTTTCCAGGTCTGTACACTCACTGTGCCCATTATGAGGGGTTCCCACCATCCCTGTGCTGAGTTCCAGGGTCTGTACACCCGCTGTGCCCATTATGAGGGGTTCCCACCATCCCTGTGCTAAGTTCCAGGGTCTGAACACCCGCTGTGCCCCTTTTGAGGGGTTCCCACCATCCATGTGCTGAGTTCTTCTTTACAAGTGTGGTCCCAGATCTGGGCATTCCTCTTTAGGGGTCCAATCATCACTGACTGACACCCTCTCCATCCCAGATTACTTTTCATCTCTTCCAAATTGTTGAACAGATCAGTACATTCTCTGCACTCATTTAAGGTGGCCATAGAATAGATGATTCCTTTTTCATTTCATTCCTACGGCCACCTTGAATGAGTGCAGAGAATGTACTGTTCTGCTCAACAGTTTGAAAGAGATAAAAAGAGATAAAAAGTAATCTGGGAAGGAAAGGGTGTCAAATGAACACAAGATCGGATTGTTGGCCAACAAAACCCTGGACTTTTGTCCAAAGGGCGTTGGCCCAAACTTGTCTTGCATACAAACGGCAAGGAATTTTCGGCCAACAAATACGAACGTAGTGATGTACTACGTTGTTTTTCAGCTCTTTAGTGCCACCCTTTGGGCTCCTTCTGCTAATTTCGTGTTTGTAGAACTTTGGTGAGTGTTGATTCGCACTTTTCATTTTGCGCTTTTAATTTCGCACTTTTCATTTTGCGCTTTTCAGTTCGTTTCTGAGCGGCCGTTCATCAACCAGACATGTTGCGGTATCGGAGGAGATAACGTGTTATTTATTATTGGCCTTGGAGTTTATGCTTTGACCCAAGTCCAGTCCAGGAACAGGAGGAGGAGGAGTTCTTGGACCAAAAATTGGTTGCTTTATTAATCGTGACCAATTATGTCATAAGCCTTTGCTGCGGGAGCTCCAGGAGAATAATCCGGATGTTTTTTGGAATTATCTCCATATGATGGACCCCCTGCTTTCACCAATAGGGGGTTATAGGGGGTTGTTGACCCCCTATATTAACCACTTTCAGACCGGACCATTTTGCTGGCTTAAGACCAGAGCACTTTTTGCGATTCGGCACTGCGTCGCTTTAACTGATAATTGCGCGGTCGTGCGACGTGGCTCCTAAAATTGGCGCCCTTTTTTCCACAAATAGAGCCTTCTTTTGGTGGTATTTGTTTACCTCTGCGGTTTTTATTTCTTGCGCTATAAACAAAAAAGAGCGACAATTTTGAAAAAAACACATAATTATTTCCTTTTTGCTATAATAAATATCCCCAAAAAATATATAAAAAAGCGTTTTTTTTCCTCAGTTTAGGCCGATACGTATTCTTCTACATATTTTTGGTAAAAAAAAATCGCAATAAGCGATTATTGATTGGTTTGCGCAAAAGTTATAGCGTTTACAAACTAGGGGATATTTTAATGGCATTTTTATTATATTTTTTTTTTACTAGTAATGGCGGCGATCAGCGATTTTTATTGTGACTGCAACATTATGGCAGGCACATCAGACATTTTTGACACATTTTTTGGGACCATTGTCATTTATACAGCAATCAGTGCTATAAAAATGCACTGATTCCTGTGTAAATGACACTGGCAGTGACGGGGTTAACCAGGAGGTGGCAGTGTAGGGGTTAAGCGTGTCCTAGGGGCGTGTTGCTAACTGTGGGGGGGGTGTGGCTGTGTTGTGCACATCACTGATCTCTGCTCCAATCACAGGGAGCAGAGATCAGTGTCACTTGTTGCTAGGCAGAACGGGGAGATGCTGTTTACATTGGCATCTCCCCGTTCTTCCTCCCCGTGAGGAGATCGCGGGTATCCCTGCGGCGATCGAGTCTGTGGGACCTGCGATCGGACTCACGGCGGCAATTTCAAAGGGACGTACCTGTACGCCCTTATGCCTGTTATGCCTGTCCGTGCCATTCTGCCGACGTACTTCGTCGTGCGCCGGTCGGGAAGCGGTTAAGAAGCAGGACACATGCATGAGGCTTTTATTTTATTTTTTTGGTTGAATAATAATGATTTGATTTGGTATATTTTCTATATTTTTGGATGCATATAATGCACTTTTCTATTGGCAGATAGCATGTCTAATTTTATTTGTTTTCTTTTTTAATGCACAATAAAAAAATTGTGTAGAATAATACTTGGCTATGTGTTTTACTTCAAATGACAGTTTGGGAGTCGGCAGTTACATTTAAAAAAATACAATATAAAATTAACATGGGACACCAACATAGTTGTATCTTTGATCTTAAAAACTACGGGATAATGGTGAGTGGTAACTTGCCCAAATTAAAAAAAAAAAAACATAATAATATTATTCTTGATATCACTAGAAAAAAAAACCTTTGAAAATTAGTTTGCATTAACTCCATCAGCATCACCAGCAAAGCAGCTTCATTATTATCCCATTAAAGAAGAAGAGACTTGTGCGCTGCATTTCCAGATTTCATAATTTGCCGCGTCACGAATGTTAATTCTCCATTACGAACGCTAATTTACAAGATCGACCGCTTCCGGCTCGTCCTTGCTTCCGAGCATGCGTGTTTGTTCTTTGGACTTTTGTCTGACGGACTTGTGTACACACGCTCGGAAAATATGACATATGTCCGCAGAAAATTTTAAAACCCGCCATCCAACATTTGTCCGATGGAGTGGACACACGGTCGGATTTTACAACCTGTCATTACACAATTCCCGTCGGAAAATCTGATCGTGTGTACGAGGCTTTAGATATACTTGGGACAAGCATAGTTCTGTACTAAAAAAAAAAAAAGTGAAAAAAATAAAATAAAACAATTAAGAACTAAAAAGGGGCAGATTTGATGGAGCACTTGGTCTTTTTTATGCCGTTTTCCATGTCACCATGTTTTCAATTGTCCCCTAGATGTGATATGCGAAGCTCAGAGCGAGGAAACGCGGTTGGTAATTGGCGCGGAGGGAAGCAATGTCACTCTTCAGCTTAACAGGAATGATGTTGAAGACGTCTCCTGGGTCTACGATGGTGACCATGTCAGGGTTAAAACAAGGCCAGGAAAACCCATCGACATTCGGGATCCCGACCACAAAGGAAACATGTGGGCCACTGAAGATGCTTCTTTAGTAATAATGAACGTCAGGCTGGAGGATCAAAAAGTCTACACCGCAAGTCTACAGCTAAAAGAAACACAAGAGAGCTACGTGATACGTTATGACCTGAAAGTCTACAGTAAGTTTTCTTATAAAAAGAGAGAGAGACAGAGAGATGGCAGCCTTCTAAGTACAGTTGGGCATAAGCTCCATTTCTTAGAGAGAACCAGGGGCGGACTGACCATTCGGGCACTCGGGCACTGCCTGAGGGCCCCATGCCACTAAGGGGCCCCATCAGGGTTGCCAGCCTCAATAAAACCAGGGACAGTATGTAAAAATCTGTGTTTTTAAAAAAATCCCAAGATTATAGCTGCCAGTACCTTTTCAGTGTGTGTATGTGTATTCTGTGTGTGTGTACTGTGTGTGTATATTGTGTGTCTGTGTGTGTATACTGTATCTGTGTGTGTGTATACTGTGTGGCCCCATAATCTATTGCCTGGGGGTCCCATAATCTTCTATTGCCCAGGGGCCCCATAATCTTTTATTGCCCGGGGGCCCCATAATATCCTATTGCCTGGGGGCCCCATAATCTTTTATTGCCCGGGGGCCCCATAATATCCTATTGCCTGGGGTCCCCATAATCTTCTATTGCCCGGGGGCCCCATAATATCCTATTGCCTGGGGGCCCCATAATATCCTATTGCCTGGGGTCCCCATAATCTTCTATTGCCCGGGGGCCCCATAATATCCTATTGCCCGGGGGCCCCATAATCTTCCATTGCCCGGGGGCCCCATGAGTTGTTAGTCCATCCCTGGAGAGAACCGTGTAATTTGCTGGATAGACTAGAATGTATTTATTTTTTATCTTTCACCTTTTTTTCTGTTAAACCCATTTACCTCACCCAGTGAGTCCTCCATCTTGGTGGTGCTGTTGGAATGAGTAGACATCAAACAATATATAATTGTAATGGTGCAAATATGTTCAGTGGTTAACCAAGGATAGGAGAGCGATGCTCAATGACTGGCTACTATTATAAAAAGAAAAATTAAAAAGAAAAAAAAAATGAAAATAGTAAAAATTGAAAAAACATTTTGGAGCCTGCCAAATGATAGATCATCATAGATACATAGATATATAGATGTATTGATAGATTGATAGATAGATTTATTGATTGATTAATAGATAACATATAGATAGATAGATAGATAGATAGATAGATAGATAGATAGATAGATAGATAGATAACAGATAGATAGATTAATAGATACATACATACATAGATAACAGATAGATAGATTAATAGATAACAGATAGATAGATGTATTGATAATTAGATAAATAGATAGATAGATAGATAGATAGATAGATAGATAGATAGATAGATAACAGATAGATAGATGAATTGATAATTAGATAGCTAGATAATAGATAGATAGATAGATAGATAGATAGATAGATAGATAGATAGATAGATAGATAGATAGATAGATGGACAAATAGATAAATAGATAGATACATAACAGATAGATAATCTAGATAATAGATAACAGATAGATAGATAGATAGATGTATTGATAAATAGATAATAGATAGATAGATAGATAGATAGATAGATAGATAACAGATAGATAGATAGATAATAGATACATAGATAAATAGATAGATGGACAAATAGATAGATACATAGATACATAGATAACAGATAGATAGATGTATTGATAATTAGATAAATAGATAGATATATAGATAGATAGATAGCTTTAGATATATATGTATTGATAAATAGACAGATAGATACATACATACATACATACATAGATAACAGATAGATAGACTAATAGATAATAGATAGATAGATACATAGATACATAACAGATAGATAGATTAATAGATAACAGATAGATAGATGTATTGATAGATAGATAGATAGATAGATAGATAGATAGATTGATAGATAGATAGATAGATACATAGATAGATAACAGATAGATAATCTAGATAATAGATAACAGATAGATAAATGTATTGATAAATAGACAGATAGATACATACATACATAACAGATAGATAGATAGATAGATAATAGATTAATAGATGATAGATAGATGTATTGATAATTAGATAGATAACAGACAGATAGATAAATAGATAGATATAGATAGATAGATAGATAGATAGCTAGATAGATAGATGGATAAATAGATAGATAGATAGATGGATAAATAGATAGATAACAGATAGATAGAAAACAAGCTATCCATATGTTAAAAAAATGTATGTGACCACAAAGGGAAGAATAGTCGGGTCTATATTTCGGTCCTGATTATAATAAATATATACACAGACATATAGATATATATATAGATAGATATATATAGATTCCCTATAATTCGGCTCACAGTGTGATGATGATCTGAGCAGCCGCCTCGCCCTTCTCCAGTGTAAAGTGCAATTTCCTTTATATTTACCATCTAATATGCGGTCACACCGTCACCTAAACACTTTCTATTTGTATCCAATCAGGGAGGTCCGTCTATTACATAGTTGGAGGAAATTGAATAAGAAAATTGTAAATATTTAATGTATATTGTTGTACAATTGTTAATAATATAATGTACGGTCAGCACAAGGAGAACACAATGTGACATATAAAGCACGGGGCAGGAAATCACACACTTATATCTCATCCCTCCAACAAATAGAAAATAGGGAAGTGACATTAAACAGTGTCCTGGTTACATAGTAATAAAGTGTTACATAATACAACATGTACAGGTTTATTGAATGTACAGTGCGAGGAGCAAAGTGCAAGAGCTCATGGCAACCAATCAGAAGACACTTTCCTGCGGCCAGGGCAGCTGATAGAAATCACGGGGCCCCGTACAGCCTACCTGACGGGGGCCCCCTTCAGCTCCACCCCTGGCCCCGCCCCAGGTCCCTCCTTCAGCCCCACCACTGGCTCCTCCCCAGACCCCGCTAGCTAGGTATGGGACGGGTTGGGCATGGGTTTCCAGGGTGGGAGTTTTTTGACGATGTTCGGTCATGGTGGCTGGAGGAGGTTTTTTTTTGTTTTGTTTTTTACACTAATTAGTTCTCTGTTAAGGTTGTCCGGGCCCCCCTGCCGGTCGGGCCCGGTACAAGAGGGCCAGTTGTACTGGCCTATCAGTGGCCCTGCCTGCGGCCGCACCAGTGCAGGATGGATTTTGAAGGTTGCTCTAGGACTTAGCACTTTGATATGTATTCTATCCTTTCTTTATTAGATGTAGCCCGTGTTACAATCTAAAGAACATTCTTTTTAAAATATACTGCATCCAGTATGGCATCCACACAGTGGGGGGGGGTGCATATATATTAATAACAGATTGGGGAGATTTGACCTTAGGGGGGGAGGGTTTTTTTTCTGCTTTTTTGTTTTTTCATCCCCATTGGGACATTTTCCTTCCTGCTCCAGAGACAGTGGTCAGAGGTACAGGAAGCAAAGAAAAATCTAGCAAAGGGGGCAGAGACAATCATTAAAATCCCGACAGGGGCTCTAAGCCTTCCAAAAGCTAAAGCTAGGCATACAGTAGGAAAAATAATTATTTGATTCCCTGCTGATTTTGTAAGTTTGCCCACTTACATATAAATGAAGGGTTTAGGATTTTTATCATAGGTGTATTTTCTATGATAGAGACAGAATATCAACCTGGCAGGGGTAAAAGTAGTAGCGGGCAGAGAGACGGCCCTGGGGACAACGATGTTGGGACATTCCCTCCAACTCCCACACACGTCAGGCAAATTAGGCGGCTGCGAGGCCTCTGGGAATGCGAGACCTAAGGCGGCTGCCTAATTTGCCTAATTAGAAAGCCGCCTCTGGTTGGCACCACCCAGCACAACAAACTTTGACCTGAAAATCAAGTCAGGCTGAAAATTGTTGGCTGAACAGCAACTGCAGCCAAGCTGATGCAGACGCCGTTCGGGTATTTTGACAGCCACCGGGCACCAGCTGTCAGAATTCAGTAGCCGGAAGGGTTGATTGGGGGAGAGGTATTGGGGAATAAAGTGATTTCAAGTGAAATCTTAACATGGATATAGATAGAATTATAGAGAAACTGAACTCTGTAAGATGTGCCCAAAAAAGAGCAGGTAGAGGGCAAAGGACTAGTCACCAGTAATTGCTGTGGTCTCCCCACAGCTGATCTTTCCCTATTACTGACTTACCGTGCCTTTTTCTACACTGTGTTGCTGTGTTGAGGCGGCCATCTTGGTGGAGGCAGGGCTTTGCTTCCTCATATCAGACCCTCCAGCAAGGAGAACAGTGAGCAGCACAGTGGAGAAATTACCAAATTTCCTGAGAGAAATCTGTACCTTAGATCTCATACTGCAGATATACAGCTTTGAGGCTCAAGGCTCAGGAGTGCCTAGGCTCTTCCAGGAAGTGCACTGATATTTTGAACTTCTATAGATGTTCCCTATAACATATCATAGCTTCACTATTTAAGTTCCACATCAACAAATCTAAAAGATAACAATTTGGACCTGTCACAATGCAACTTGAAGTGTCATGCCCGTACACACGACCGGACTTTCCGGCAGACTAGGTCCAACAGGATTAGTCAATCCGTTCCTTTTTCGGGACGAAAATCCGATGGACCTAGAAATAGAACATGTTTCAAATCTGTCCGACGGACTCAATTCCGACTAACTTAATTCTTAGACATGTGCAATTCGTTTCGTGTTTTTTTTTGTTATTTTCGTTCATTCGTTATCGTACGAATGAACGAACGATTCGGTAAAAATTTTAACGAATAACGAATTGTTCGATTCGTACGAATCCGAAAACAACGGAAATCCGAAAAAAAATAATTAGAAACAACGAATCTACGAAAGAAGAAAATCCAAAAAACGAAAAACGGGGACAACGAAAATCAAAATAAACGAAAAAATTCGTACATTCGTAACTTTTTTTTTTTGTTGAATTGGTAATTTTCCGTGTCCCTTACAATGGCGCTGCTTAACGTGCCTCAAATGGATTGAACGAAAAAATTCGTACATTCGTAACTTTTTTTCGATTCGTAATTTCTCTTAAAAAGTAATACTAGCATACACATTACATAAAATTATGAATTATGCTCCGATTACGAATCTACGAATGTTACGAATGTACGAATAAATACGAATGCGTTCGAATTTCGAATAAACGAAAATTAAACTAACGGAAAAACGAATCAACGAAAAAATAACACTACGAATCGTTACGAATACGAACACCGACGACTTACGAATTTACGAATCGTTACGAATCAACGGAAACGAAAAAAACGAAACGAAAATAAACGAAAATTTTTGTTGTGCACATGTCTATTAATTCTGGAAAAACGTTTGTCTGTGTGCTGGTCCGACGGACCAAATACGACGCTATTGGCTACTGGCTATTGAACTTCCTTATTTAGTCCCGTTTACGTCATCACGTTCAAAACGAACGGACCTACGAATGAACTTAGTCCGATCGTTTGTGGGCAAGTCCGTTCGTTCTGAAAGTCCGTCGGAATTTCGGCAAAACTCAGTCGGGAAAACCGTCGGACCTAGTTTGCCGGAAAGTCCGGTCGTGTGTACGCGGCATCAGATTTGTTTGACGCTAGAAACTTGGGTGAGAGGGGCTTTAGTGCTTGAGATTTATTTTACCACAACTGTATGGGCAATGACCCAATGAGGTTTTTGGGTGACATATTGGCTGCTTTGACACCCCAAGGAACCGCCACAGAATCCTTGGGGTGTGAACACAATGTTTAATATGTGCAAAGGCTGCTCAAGGACCACATACCGCCCCTTTATCAGGCATTAAATAGCATGTAACCTCATAAAGCAGTTTGGAGCACTGCTCCAAGCGCCAATGGTGATGCCCTAGTGATCTACTGAAATGGCCGATTAGCCCATATTTTATGTGAAGATCGAGACTGGCCTTGGCTCTTCTCAGGCCACTACCCCTGACGTATTTTGCTCTACCCATAAGGCTTAGTCATAGACCCCTATGGCAAGCCCTGTGGGTGGGACGAAATGCATTGGGAGTGGCCTGAGAGGAACCAAGGCTGAGGCCGTTCTCTATCTTCAGCTACTGAAATCCAGGCGCCGGCGTCCATATAGCTCATCCAAGCCCAATATGTAATATTGAGGTGGGAAGATGCCGCAATCCATTTAGCCCATATACGCTGTATTAAGGGAAGATCGAAAATACCCTTAGCCTAGGCTCCTCCCAGTCCACACCCCCTAACACATTTCGCTTCGCCCACACTGCTTAGTCATAGACAAAGCCCTTTGCGTTGGACAAAATGCGTTGGTGGCCTGAGGGAGCCAAAGTCAACCTTCAGTGCTGATTAGAAGGCGGTGTCTTCCCACCTCAACATTATAGAATTGACATGTTTGGAATAACTCTTTTGGTCAGCTCAACGGCCAACACTGAGGTGTTGGCAATACATTGTAAGCCATTCCAGAGCTCTAATGAGGAAATAAAATGGACACCTGCTCAGGGACCCCTCCCGAATGAGAGGAGCTCACAAGGAAAGGTGCATCAAGACAACTCAGTGGTCATTTAAAGTTGTCTTTAAATTTATGTATCCAGTGAACTTCTCATCACAACCCTTCATCAATGGCGGCACAAGGTTGGCTTTGGGAAGGTGAGTGACCACCCTCCAAGACTTATAAAAACAAGACTTATACATCCGTTTGGAATATTTGTTCTGATGTTTCTTCTGGTTTCCTGCAGAGATATTATCAGCAGAGGACATCCGGCTAGAGGGCAACAATACCAACGCCGAGCCTTGTAGAGTTCTTTTGACTTGTGTGGTGAAGGAACCCAACGTGACGGTTACCTGGAGGAACGGCAGTGGTCTAATCTTTACTGGTAATGTCCTCAATATAGAGGATGCTCATTCGAACCTCAACATCACTTGTACCGCCAAGAACCCCATCAGTAACATCACCAAGGCTGTGGAACCCTCACAGTTCTGTGGAGGTAACTGAATATCAAACTCATGTCTGATCTACACAGTGAGGGGATGGTGGCTTTTTTGGGTTCTGGACCAATAATATAGATTCTGGTCTCCAGACTGCGGCCTGGAGGCCAGATGTGGCCCTTTACTGGCTTTTCTCTGGCCCTTGGGGGACAATTTTCATCCATTGATACCAACAATGTGGCTTAATTCCCCCCATTGCCACTAATGAAGGGGTAGAATTCCTCCCAATAACACCAAAGATGGGGCACAATTCCTTCCAATGACAGCAAAAATGGGGCCCATTGACACCAATGATGGGACACAGTTCTTCCCAATGACACCAACAATGGGGCGCTATTCCTCCCACTGACTCTAAAGATGGGGCCCAATTCCTACCAATGACGCTAAAAATGGGGCCCATTGACACCAATGATGGCGCATAGTTCTTCCCACTGACACCAATGATAGGGGCAAAGTTCCTTCCAATGACAGCAACAATGGGGCATTATTCCTCCCACTGACACCAAAGATGGGACATTGTTTATTCCCACTGACGTTGGGACCTTTTCTACTTCCAATGGCCTCAGTCTGGCCCCATTGAGTCTGAAGGGGAAAAAACTGGTCCTTCATTTAGAAAGTTTTGAGACCCCTAATATGGACAATGAGACCGTTTTCTAGTGAGTGCTGATATTGGCGGCCATTATTTTATGTGTAGGGTTAATATGGGGCTTATTTATAAAAAAAAAATGCATATAAATTCGTTCTGTGTGAACGGGGGGGGGGGGCAAAATTGAGTGTTATTAGGCTATTTTCTCTCCAGGTCGAATGTTTTACTTCATACAGAATATAGTGAAGCAGGAAAATACTTACTTATGGCCACTAGATGGTGCTGATGGGGTAAAACTTAGTACAGCACTTAGACACTGTGGGAGACAGGGGAAAAGGGTCAACACGTTTCACGCTATCTCAGCGCTTACTCATGACTTACTCAATTCGAAACGCGTTGACTTTTTTTCCTGGCTCCCACAGTGTCTAAGTGCTGTATTCATGTTATGTCTCAATAAAATTGGATGTTTTATTGTGTGCAGCTATCTGGACTTTTGAAGTTGTTTACCATCAGCGCCATCTAGTGGCCATAAGGCACTAATTATGTAATTTCATGTTCTCAATAAAGTTGGATGTTTTATTGAAGTGCAGCTGTCCAGACTTTTGAAGTTGTTTCCCATCAGCGCCATCTAGTGGCCATAAAGCAAGTAATTATGTAATTTTATGTTCTCAATAAAGTTGGATGTTTTATTGAAGTGCAGCTGTCCAGACTTTTGAAGTTTTTCCCATCAGCTCCAACTAGTGGACATAATGCAGTATTTTCTTGGTTTACTATATTCTGCATAAAGAAAAACATTCGACCTGGAGAGAAGTTTTTCTATACATGCAGGTACACAAAGAGATTGAAGGATATTGCAGAGAGATTGAAGGATATCAGAGGTGGACTCGCCCCGAGCAGCAGCTTATTGTATAATAGTGCATGAGAAATAAATATTTACTGTGGTTGTCAATGCCATCTAGTGGCCATAATGCAGTAATTTCCTTACAGGATACATAGCTGTGAGAATTTTTACCCCTAAGTGATGTCATAGTGGTGATGTAAAGACAGACATTTTTCCTCCACCAGTAACTGAAATACATGTTTTGGGTGGACAGGCAGCTTAAGAAAATTGTATTCATTGTTATCCAACTGAAATTTGAAGGATGAAATATTTTTATTGTGTTTGTTTCAGGAAAGACGGACGGCAATACAAGGAATACAGGCCTGCGGGTCGTTGTTAGTATTCTTATTGCTGTCACTGTTGTGGGCATTGTCTCTTATTTTGTATACCCGAAAGTAAGACAAAGTAAGTATTTATTGTATTTTGTGTTTTATAACGCTGAATTATCCATTATCCAGCTGAGCAATGAAAACAGTGAACAGCCTCTTTAGGAAGGGTCGAAGAAAAGAACATCTATAGTAGGGATAAGTAGAGGAAGGGGTTAGCCTTGGTTAGCCTTGCAAAGGGGCAGAAGATTTTAAATGTTTTTGGCCTCCGAAAAAAATGACTTCAACATTTACCTTCTGCTGTACAGGACCATATTTCACCGACGTTGAACGTTACTTATCCATCTTCTCCCAGTCCTTGTATAGTGGGAAGGGGAGCTTCATACCCACTCAGAGACATCCTTGGAGAATTAATGGGGTGATCCTTCCTTATGCAGTTGTGTGGTCACAGCGGGTGTACAGACCCGGGAAGTCATCACAAGGATGGTGAGAACCCCTCATAATGGGCACAGCGGGTGTACAGACCCGGGAACTCAGCACAGGGATGGTGGGAACTCCTCATAATGGGCACAGCGGGTGTACAGACCCGGGAACTCAACACAGAGATGGTGGAAACCCCTCATAATGGGCACAGCAGGCATACAGACCCAGGAACTCAGCACAGGGATGGTGGGAACCCCTCATAATGGGCACAGCGGGTGTACAGACCTGGGAACTCAGCACAGGGATGATGGGAACCCCTCATAATGGGCACAGCGGGTGTACAGACCCGGGAACTCAGCACAGAGATGGTGGAAACCCCTCATAATGGGCACAGCAGGTGTACAGGCCCGGGAACTCAGCACAGGGATGGTGGGGACCCCTCATAATGGGCACAGCGGGTGTACAGACCTGGGAACTCAGCACAGGGATGATGGGAACCCCTCATAATGGGCACAGCGGGTGTACAGACCCCGGGAACTCAGCACAGAGATGGTGGAAACCCCTCATAATGGGCACAGCAGGTGTACAGACCCAGGAACTGAACACAGAGATGGTGGGAACCCCTCATAATGGGCACAGCGGGTGTGTACAGACCCGGGAACTCAGCACAGGGATGGTGGGAACCCCTCATAATGGGCACAGCGGGTGTACAGACCCGGGAACTCAGCACAGAGATGGTGGAAAACCCTCATAATGGGCACAGCAGGTGTACAGGCCCGGGAACTCAGCACAGGGATGGTGGGGACCCCTCATAATGGGCACAGCAGGTGTACAGACCTGGGAAACTCAGCACAGGGATGGTGGGAACCAGGGGTCAAGTCCTGGGGAAAAAAGTGTGGGAACTCCCACCCAAGATCCACTCGCCCACCAAAAAAAAATGATACGCTCATATGCACGAACGCTTCAAAAGTGGTATTTTTCCTCCAATTTTCGTATTGTGTTTATGAAGCTTAACTGTTAGTACATAAAAAAAAACAATCCTCAAACAAATACGGTAATTCTCTGAATAATCAGCATTCATACAATTGTGCTTCCATGTAATGTGAACATCATGTTCTGATCTTTATTGGGGAATGTTATTTTGTATATAGAGTGTTTATGTGGTGAGTTTACACTTTTCATTGAACAGAGTTTGGATAACACAGGGTTAAACGGAAAGGTCATAAATGAAGTGCACATTATCTGGACAGAATGCTTGGGGAGATAGTGATGTGTTCCTGCTTAGGAGATGTATGTTAGCTTGGGGGGGCTGCAAACTCTGCAGGGCTCCAACACACACTCGCTGCTATTCCAACCCTTCACATATTTCCACATAAACTTCCCTCCTGGCATTAAACTTTGCCAGGTATTGTGCTCAGCTTACCACCCCAAACTGATGTTCCTCCCTCAGCTCACCTCTCTCCCTGCATGTCCTGTTAGCAGAATAGCTGTGCTCCTCCTCTGGGTTCTCTCATCATATGGCACTGAAGATAGAGGATTCAGCGGGACACACAGAGCAAGTATGCAGGAGACTGGGGGGGAGGAGACATAAAATCAGGAGGGCATCACGTGAGGTCTGACTAAACACAATCTCTTAGCAGGAGGGACCTGATCTACCCGTCAGCTAGCTGTGATTGACAGGTAGATCGAAGCGGAAGCTGTCATGGGGCCCCCTACTGGAAATTCCTGAATGGTCAGGTGTGTTGCAGGACACGGCTGCTAATGGGAACCGAGTTCCTGTTGTGGAAAAAGTACAGGAACTCCGTTCCCGCAGGACTTGAGCCCTGGTGGGAACCCCTCATAATGGGCACAGCGGGTGTACAGACCCGGGAGCTCAGTACAGGGATAGTGGGAACCCCTCATAATGGGCACAGCATGTGTTCAGACCCGGAAACTGAACACAGGGATGGTGGGAACCCCTCATAATGGGCACAGCATGTGTTCAGACCCGGGAACTGAACACAGGGATGGTGGGAACCCCTCATATAAGTAACAACAGGTGTACAGACCCAGGAACTCAGCACAGGGATGGTGGGAAAGTGCCATTCTGCTCCTTGACAGTGAGGTTGCTGGTTCCTTTGCTTCCAGAGACCAGGGGCTAGAGTTGCTTCTCTGCCCCAGGAGGGATGCTGGATTCTGGGGAGGACCCTGGCGGAGGCCCCCTGGATAGGTCTGCGGAAGATTCTGGGCCTGGCCAAGTGAGAGATGAGTCCCTGTCTGCCTTTTAGGCTCCATTCACACTAGCGTGTTTTTTTTTTTTGATGCATTTTGCAGAAATGCAGGGACATTTTTTAACATGGGTTCCTATGGGACATGTTCACATCAATGCATTTTTGTGCCTCTGTGTTTTTGGAAAGGGTCAGGGACTTTTTTTCATGCAAAATGCAGCATTTTGCATGTAATAGAAGTCAATGGACCCGCATTCAAAACGCAAGTGCCGCATTTTTACCGCGATTTGTGTTTTTTTTTTTTTTTTTTTTTTTTTTTTTACACTGTATATAGCTGGTTGCTAAAATCGCGGCAAAATCGTGGTAAAAACACGGGTCCAAAAACGCGGCAGGCACCACAAAAACGCTCAAAAGCAAAATGCATAGATGTGACCGGCTCTGAGGCCTGAGTTGAAGGACTTGGAACAAGCTGTGAGGAAGCAGAAGGAACTGGTGAGTTCTCTAAAGGAAAATAGCGGAATATTTAACCTCTTCGCACCCGCGCTATAGCCGAAAGACGGCTGCAGCGCGGACGCTCCCTGCAGGGAGGACGTCCCTGGACGTCCTGTTGTTTACTTCCCTAATGCGCGCTCCTGAGAGCATCGGGGAAGTTCTGTGCTGGCCGTGTCCGTCGGACACGGCCGGTCACATATCGCTGTAAACGGCCAATTACAGCGGCCGTTTACAGCGAGATCGGCGTGTCCAATGAGAGATGATCTCATATGGAAACATATGAGATCATCTGTCAGCGCCGCTCTCTCTCCTCACACAGACAGCGTCTGCAGCGCCGTAAGTAAAAAAAAAAAAAAGAAAAAACGAAATGTGCGATCTGTGTCCCCATCCACCTGCCACCATCCACCTGCCACCATCCACCTGTCACCATCCACCTGCCACCATCCACCTGCCACCATCCACCTGTCACCATCCACCTGTCACCATCCACCTGCCACCATCCACCTGTCACCATCCACCTGCCACCATCCACCTGCCACCATCCACCTGTCACCATCCACCTGCCACCATCCACCTGTCACCATCCACCTGCCACCATCCACCTGTCACCATCCACCTGCCACCATCCACCTGTCACCATCCACCTGCCACCATCCACCTGCCACCATCCACCTGTCACCATCCACCTGCCACCATCCACCTGTCACCATCCACCTGCCACCATCCACCTGTCACCATCCACCTGCCACCATCCACCTGTCACCATCCACCCGTCCCCATCCACCTGTCACCATCCACCCCATCCACCTGTCCCCATCCACCCCATCCACCTGTCCCCATCCACCTGTCACCATCCACCCCATCCACCTGTCCCCATCCACCTGTCACCATCCACCTGCCACCATCCACCCCATCCACCTGTCCCCATCCACCCCATCTACCTGTCACCATCCACCCGTCCCCATCCACCCCATCCACCTGTCCCCATCCACCTGTCACCATCCACCCCATCCACCTGTCACCATCCACCCGTCCCCATCCACCTGTCACCATCCACCCCATCCACCTGTCCCCATCCACCCCATCCACCTGTCCCCATCCACCCGTCCCCATCCACCCGTCCCCATCCACCTGTCCCCATCCACCCCATTCACCTGTCCCCATCCACCTGTCCCCATCCACCTGTCCCCATCCGTGTCCCCAGTGCCACGTGTCATCAGTGCCACGTCAGTGCCATCTGTCATCAGTGCCATATCAGTGTCATGTGTCATCAGTGCCACATATTAGTGCCATCTGTCATCAGTGCCATCTGTCATTAGTGTCACGTGTCATCATTGCCATGTGTCGGTGCCATCTGTCATCAGTGCCGCATATTAGTGCCATCTCTCATCAGTGCCACGTATTAGTGCCACATGATAGTGCCACGTATTAGTGCCATCTGTCATCAGTGCCATCTGTCAGTGTCACATGTCATCAGTGGCACATCAGTGTCACATGTCATCAGTGCCACGTATCAGTGCCACCTGTCATCAGTGCCACGTCAGTGTCACGTGTCATTGTCCTGGTGCTCCAGGGCCTTCAAAAGTGTAATAGGTAGTCAACAAGTTAGATGTGTAATTTATGCTCCTAGAACACCTGATGGCGCTCCCTGCATGTTGGGCCTCTCTAAGTGGCCAGGCTGTGTAAAAGTCTCACATATGTGGTATTGTAATACTCAGGAGGAGTAGCAGAATTTATTTTGGGGTGTCATTTGTGGTATACACATGCCATGTGAGAGAAATAACCTATTACAATGACAATTTTGTGAAAAAAAATAAAAAATAAAAAAAGAATTAATTTTGCAAAGAATTGTGGGAAAAAAATTACAGCATCAAAAAGCTCACCACGGCGGCCGCCAAACACAGACCCGGCCAGCTCCGTAAAACACAGGAGAAGATTCCTGTGAGTACAGCCCGCCCTGTGCACTGCCTGAATAGGGGGATCGGCATATAGAGGAGATTAGCTTTATACATTCCTCCATGCAGCCGCTGAATGCTTGGAGGAGGGAGAGGAGGAGAATCAAGAATTCAGCGGCTGCATGGAGGAATATAGAAAGCTCATTTCCTCTATATGCTGCCCCTCCTCCTATCCAATTTTTTTTTACTGCCCCCCTCCCCCCAGTGCTCTCCTCCCCCACCACACTCTCCAGCCCCCACCCCCCCCCCCCACACAGTTCTCTCAACCCCTGTTCTTTCTACCCCCCCCCCCTGCTCTCCCCATCCTTCTCTAGCCCCCACCCCAGTGCTCTCCACCCCCACAGTGCTCCCCACCCCCACAGTACTCTCCAGCTCCCCACCCCTGTTCTTTATGCCACCCAATCCTTCTCTAGCCCCCACCCCAGTTCTCTCCACCCCCCACAGTGCTCTCCACCCCCCGCAGTGCTCTCCAGCCCCTACCCCAGTGCTATCCAGCCCCCACAGTGCTCTCCACCTCCCACAGTGCTCTCCACCCCCCGCAGTGCTCTCCTCCAGCCCCTACCCCAGTGCTCTTCAGCCCCCACCCCAGTGCTCTCCAGCCCCCACGTGCTCCCCACCCCCCGCAGTGCTCTCCAGCCCCCACCCCAGTGCTCCCCACCCCCCACAGTGCTCTCCAGCCCCCACCCCAGTACTCTCTATCCCCAAATTGCTCTCCACCCCTGTTCTTTTTGGCTCCCCCTCCAGTGCTCTTGCAAGCTCCCCCAGCACTCTCCACTCCCCCTGCATTTTGCCCCCACCCATGTGCTCTCCAGTCCCCGTGCTTTCCACCCCTGTTCTTTCTGCCCCCCCCCCCCCTCCTCTGCTCTCCAGCTCTCCCCATCCTTCTCTAGCCCCCCCACAGTGCTCCCCATCCCCCACAGTGCTCTCCAGCCTCCACCGTGCTCCCCACCCCCCACAGTGCTCTTCAGCCCCCACCCCAGTGCTCTCTACCCCCCACAGTGTTCCCCAGCCCCCGTGTTCTCCACCCCTGTTCTTTTTGGCTCCCCTTCCAGTGCTCTCGCAAACTCCCCCCAGCACTCTCCACTCCCCCTGCATTTTGCCCCCACCCATGTGCTCTCCAACTCCACCAGTGCTCTCCAGTCCCCAGTGTTTTCCACCCCTGTACTTTCTGGCCCCCATGGGTGCTCTCAAGCTCCCCCCCCCATTGCTCTCCACTCCCCCCTGCTCTTTGTACCCCCCAGTGCTCTCCAGCCCTGTTTTTCTGCCCCCCCCCCCCCCAGTGCTCTCAAGCTCCCATCCAGTGCTCTTCGCCACCCCACACTCTTACCCGCCCCAGTGCTCTTAGCCTCCCGTGCTCTCCACCCCTGTTATTTTTGCCCCCCCCAGTGCTCTGCACTCCCCACCCGTGTGATCTCCACTCCCCCCTGCTCTTTGCCCCTACCCATGTGCTATCCAACCCCGTCAGTACTCTCTGCTCCCCCTTCTCTCCAGCTCCCACCAGTGCTCTCCACCCCCACAGTGCTCTCCACTTCCCACAGTGCTCTCCACCCCCGCAGTGCTCTCCAGCTCCTACCCCAGTGCTATCCAGCCCCCACAGTGCTCTCCACCCCCCGCAGTGCTCCCCACCCCCTGCAGTGCTCTCCAGCCCCCACCCCAGTGCTCCCCACCCCCCACAGTGCTCTCCAGCCCCCACCCCAGTGCTCTCTACCCCCACATTGCTCTCCACCCCTGTTCTTTTTGGCTCCCCCTCCAGTGCTCTTGCAAGCTCCCCCCTGCATTTTGCCCCCACCCATGTGCTCTCCAGTCCCTGTGCTTTCCACCCCTGTTCTTTCTGCCCCCCCCCCTCCCTGCTCTCCAGCTCTCCCCATCCTTCTCTAGCCCCCCCACAGTGCTCCCCATCCCCCACAGTGCTCTCCAGCCTCCACCGTGCTCCCCACCCCCCACAGTGCTCTTCAGCCCCCACCCCAGTGCTCTCTACCCCCCACAGTGTTCCCCAGCCCCCGTGTTCTCCACCCCTGTTCTTTTTGGCTCCCCTTCCAGTGCTCTCGCAAACTCCCCCCAGCACTCTCCACTCCCCCTGCATTTTGCCCCCACCCATGTGCTCTCCAACTCCACCAGTGCTCTCCAGTCCCCAGTGTTTTTCACCCCTGTACTTTCTGGCCCCCATGGGTGCTCTCAAGCTCCCCCTCCCCCATTGCTCTCCACTCCCCCCTGCTCTTTGTACCCCCCAGTGCTCTCCAGCCCTGTTTTTCTGCCCCCCCCCCCCCCCCCCCAGTGCTCTCAAGCTCCCATCCAGTGCTCTTCGCCACCCCACACTCTTACCCGCCCCAGTGCTCTTAGCCTCCCGTGCTCTCCACCCCTGTTATTTTTGCCCCCCCCCCCAGTTCTCTGCACTCCCCACCCCTGTGATCTCCACTCCCCCCTGCTCTTTGCCCCCACCCATGTGCTATCCAACCCCATCAGTACTCTCTGCTCCCCCTTCTCTCCAGCTCCCACCCAGTGCTCTCCACTTCCCCAGGACCAGGGGACAGGCTGACTGGGGCCGAAAAGTGAGGACGGCTGAAGGTGCAGGTGGCCAGGGACCACTCCATCTCACAGCAAACATATCCTCTGGAAGGAGCACTGTCCCCATCCAAAAGGAGAACAGCCCCTGCCTGCTGCTGGCCATCATGGATATGCTGCTGGCATGCAAGGTACTGTACCCGAGCATCAACAACACACCTTCCCACAGACAGGGACTGCAGACTGGGACATGGGGCACAGGAGGGGCTGCAATGATGGGCACAGTGAGGCACAGTAAGGCTGCATTCATGGGCACAGTAAGGCTGCATTCATGGGCACAGCGAGACTGCGTTCACGGCACAGTAAAGCTGCATTTGATGGGCACAGTGAGGCTGCATTGATGGGCACAGTGAGGCTGCATTGATGGGCACAGTGAGGCCGCAATGGTGGGCACAGTGAGGCCGCATTCACGGGCAGAGTAAAGCTGCATTTGATGGGCACAGTGAGGCTTCATTTGATGGGCACAGTGAGGCTGCATTTGATGGGCACTGGTGAGGCTACATTGAGCTCTTGTATCATGTCTGCAGTCTCTGACCATCTCCTGTATCATGTCTGCAGTCTCTGAGGGAGTCTGGAGAGGAGTCAAGGATGGGGGTCATGGGAGAAGTCAGACGTGTGGGGACTGTGGAGAGGAGACTATAGGATAAAACCAGAGCCACCAAGCTGGAGCCGACTGACTGAGCCCTGCTTGGTGCCCCTGAGAGGAGGTCAGTGACAGCACCGCCAGGCCAGTCTGAAGGGGGGGTCACTGATGTAAGGGGTGAGTGAGTACAATAATGTAAGGGGGCACTGATATAAAGGGTTTCCCCCTTATATCAGTAACCCCCCTTACCTTAGTGTAATCTTTCTGCGGAAGGTGGTCCCCGCCCTCCCACGTTCTGAGTTCCTGGGGTCCCCCCTTGATGATTGACCACTTTTAACTGTAATTGGCTTACATATATATAAAGCCCTATGTGATTTCATATCTGTCTTTTCTATATATAATACACTCTTCAAATGTGCTTTAAAATGTATGGTTTTCCCTTTCATGAACAAGAAAATAATGACGTTATGCTGTTGCGCTGGTATAATAATGCTGTGGGGCTGGTATGAAATTTTCTTCCAGGGCTGTATTGTATTCTCCCGAATGGTGGTGAGGAATCCCCTCCGCATGCAGGTCCCCCGAATGGTGGTGAGGAATCCCCTCTGCATGCAGGTCCCCCGAATGGTGGCGAGGAATCCCCTCCGCATGCAGGTCCCCCGAATGGTGGTGAGGAATCCCCTCCGCATGCAGGTCCCCCGAATGGTGGTGAGGAATCCCCTCCGCATGCAGGTCCCCCGAATGGTGGTGAAGAATCCCCTCCGCATGCAGGTCCCCCGAATGGTGGTGAGGAATCCCCTCTGCATGCAGGTCCCCCGAATGGTGGTGAGGAATCCCCTCCGCATGCAGGTCCCCCGAATGGTGGTGAGGAATCCCCTCCGCATGCAGGTCCCCCGAATGGTGGTGAGGAATCCCCTCCGCATGCAGGTCCCCCGAATGGTGGTGAGGAATCCCCTCCGCATGCAGGTCTCCCGAATGGTGGTGAGGAATCCCCTCCACATGCAGGTCCCCCGAATGGTGGTGAGGAATCCCCTGCGCATGCAGGTCCCCCGAATGGTGGTGAGGAGATGGGAACCGTTCCTCGCCCTGTGGAGAGAACAAGATCCACCATAAAGTCTGCAGCAGCTGAGGGGAAGTCTGATCCCACCGCCAGCCATGAAAGTGCAGAGGTGACAACGCAGCAAACAGGTACAGTGTGTGTGTGCAGGATGGTGGTGTGAACTTTATTACTGACAATGGGCTTGCTGAGGGTTGTAGTTCTACAGGCAGTCAGCCCAGACCTATAAACAATGCACAGTCTGATTTACCTGCTGGAAACAAAACCTCAGATTTTAATGTTACTGGTGAGAGTAACTGTCAGCTTCTGGGGGAAGAGTCTGCAGAGAGGTCCATGGACAATCCAGAGACTTTGCCTGGACCTGGCACAGCGGCTGTTCCTGTGAACGGTGGAGGAGATGCTGGGAGCAGTAGTGCTGCAACTCTCCAGGAGTCTGCAGTAACCAAGACTGTGATTGATCCCAGGAGAGAAGCTGAGTGTTCAGAGCAGAGGGAGGGGGCAGGTTCTGCCTCTGCTGATCAGAATACTGCTATCCCAGCTGATTCAGACTCTCTGCCAGCAGGACAAGACTGCAAATGCTGGTGGTGTAAGAAAAACTTATGCTGGTGTTGCTGCTACAGGGTCTGGGAAGGGAGAGCAAGCAGGGAAGGAGCATGGAAATGGTTTATCTTCCTCTCTGTTTAACACTTCGCAACCAGGCCAATTCTGACATTTCTCTCCTACATGTAAAATTCATAATTTTTTTGCTCGAAAATTACATAGAACCCCCAAACATTATATATGTTTTTTTAGCAAAGACCCTAGAGAATACAAGGACGCTCGTTGCAATGAGACCCTAGAGAATACAATGACGCTTTTTATCTCGCACAGTATTTGCGCAGCAATTTTTCGAACACGTTTTTTTCAGAAAAAAAACAATTTCATGCTTAAAAAAAAACAAAGCAGTAAAGTTAGCCCAATTTTTTTTGCATAATGTGAAAGATGAAGATACGCCGAGTAAATAGATACCCAACATGTCACGCTTCAAAATTGCACGCGCTCGTGGAATGGCGCCAAACTTTGGTATTTAAAAATCCCCATAGGCGACGCTTTAACATTTTTTACTGGTTACATGTTTTGAGTTACAGAGGAGGTCTAGGGCTAGAATTATTGCACTCGCTCTAAAGTTCGCGGCGATACCTCACATGTGTGGTTTGAACACCGTTTTCATATGTGGGCGGGGCTTACGTATGCGTTCACTTCTGCGTACGAGCTCACGGGGACAGGGGCGCTTTAAAAAAAAAAAAAAATTTTATTATTGTTAATTTGACTTTTATTTTTTAAATTTGACAGTTTAAAAAAAAAAAAAAAATGATTACTTTTATTCCTATTACAAGGAATGTAAACATCCCTTGTAATAGGAATATTACCTGATCGGACCTATTTACAGTGAGATATGGGGGTCAATAAGACCCCACATCTCACCTCTAGGCTGGGAAGCCTAAAATTAAAAAAAAAAAAAAACGATCACCGCTTCCCAGCGGAGGCGGCGCCGTTATTCGAATGCAGAGGCCGGGCGTGACGTCATCACATCGCGCCCGGCCTCCGAACGATCATAGAGACTCCGGCGACCATCTGGTCCGCCGGAAATCTCTATAGTGATCATCCGGGGGCCGGCGGATCCTGTGTCCGACTCACCAATGGAAGCGGTGAGTCGGTAGAAGCACCGGAGGGCGGCGGGAGGGGGGGGCGCCCCCTCCCGCCGCCCATAAGAACGATCAAGCGGCGGAACAGCCCCTATGATCATTCTTATGGTGCAGGGAATCGCCGGCTGAAACCGGCAATATCTGAATGATGTCTGTAGCTGCAGGCATTATTCAGATATACCCCCGCAAACTGGAGGCCGTCATATGACGGCCTACGGTCGGGAAGTGGTTAAAAGGAGGAATGTTGTCCAGTTAAAATGGGAAGGTGAAGAAATTCCCCCACATAGGAGGGCAGTGGTGGATAAAATTCTGCAGATGGGGTTTACGCCCGCAGATATCTTTGCCCTGATCAGTCCGGCAGGTTCCTATGAATACGATTTGTCCTTTATCCGTCCGGAGTCTTTGTACATATTTTGGGAGAAGTATGAACACGTGTGTAGGGGCCTGCCGGACTGGAGAGGGCTCATCCCCAAGTTTGTTTCACGCCAGCCACTCATTAAAATGGTCACAATTTTGGTCCGCAATGAGTCTATACCCCAAGGGGATTTATCTGTTTGGTTCAGGAGGTATGGAGACGTCCGGAGTCCCCTAAAAAAAGATTTTGGACGATCGGGGAATATGGACGGGGTCTGGATGGTATGGATGGTCTGTGCAGTTAAAATTAAAAGTAATTGATAATGTCGTCCAGCATCTGCCATCTTCAGCTTTCCTGGGGAGGGACAGGCTGACCATCTTCTATCCAGGCCAGCCAAAGCTCTGCAACAAGTGTGGAGATAAAGGGCATCTTACATCCACCTGTCCGGTGATGAAGTGCTCTCTATGTCAGGGTGTAGGACATTTGGCAAAGGACAGTAATATTATAAGGTGCAATCTGTGCAATGCGGTGGGACATCCCTATAGTCAGTGTCCTGAGGCAATGCACAACAAGCCTGAGCTCATTAGAGAGTTCTTCTGCCTGGACATGGAGGATGCAGCTGGAGTGTCTGTGATTCCACCTGAGTCTGTGCCAATACCCAATGTGTCTGTGTCTCCTCAGTCTGTGGTGCCCCAGTCTGTGCTTACTACTGTCCTTTTAATATAGAGGTGTACAAGAGGGTGGGGAGGGCTCTGAGTATACCCTTTCTCCCCCATATGAGTTATGCCGAGTGGGTGTATGAGGCATTCCAGACTCGTCGGGATTATGATTTGGAAACACTTTTTTTAGTTAGTCTAGTAGTCCGTTATTTCACATGGAGTGCACGGTGTCAGGTATCCCTGCGGAGTAAAATCCTCCCTGTGGAAGTGGTGGTGCAGGACATTCTGGGTGAGGTTGGGAAGATTCAGGGTCTTGAGAAAGACAGGTGGCAGCGGGAGGCCTGGATAAGGGCGTGGAGGAATATCAGGACTCTGTAGCTGCTGCCTGTTGATCTTGGGGGTGTGCGGCTTTTCTTTTGTATTCTTGCTTCACTCCCCTAGATTTTCAGATCAAATTTATTTTTGATAAAAGGCTACATGCATGGTGACGGTGATGTTCCTTAGTCTGGCTCTCCCGTAGGGATTATGTTGTGCACAATTTGGTTTGTACCGTTTATTATGTTCTTGTTTTTTTTGTTTTGTATAGTCATATTCAATTATTTTGTAAATATGTTTTATTTATTTATTATGGTCTTATTGTATATAAGTTGTTATTTGTAAGATTTTCAATAAACAAAATGAACCCCTCATAATGGGCACAGCAGGTGTACAGACCCGGGAACTCAACACAGGGATAGTGGGAACCCTCATAATGGGCACAGCAGGTGTACAGACCCGGGAACTCAGCACAGGGATGGTGGGAACCCCTCATAATGGGCACAGCAGGTGTTCAGACCCGGGAACTCAGCACAGGGATGGTGGGAACCCCTCATAATGGGCACAGCAGGTGTACAGACCCGGGAACTCAGCACAGGGATGGTGGGAACCCCTCATAATGGGCACAGCAGGTGTACAGACCCGGGAACTCAGCACAGGGATGGTGGGAACCCCTCATAATGGGCACAGCAGGTGTTCAGACCCGGGAACTCAGCACAGGGATGGTGGGAACCCCTCATAATGGGCACAGCAGGTGTACAGACCCGGGAACCCAGCACAGGGATGGTGAGAACCCCTCATAATGGGCACAGCAGGTGTACAGACCCGGGAACTCAGCACAGGGATGGTGAGAACCCCTCATAATGGGCACAGCAGGTGTACAGACCTGGGAACTCAGCACAGGGATGGTGGGAACCCCTCATAATGGGCACAGCAGGTGTACAGACCCGGGAACTCAGCACAGGGATGGTGAGAACCCCTCATAATGGGCACAGCAGGTGTACAGACCTGGGAACTCAGCACAGGGATGATGAGAACCCCTCATAAAGGGCACAGCAGGTCTACAGACCCGGGAACTCAGCACAGGGATGGTGGAAAACCCTCATAATGGGCACAGCAGGTGTACAGACCCGGGAACTCAGCACAGGGATGGTGGGAACCCCTCATAAAGGGCACAGCAGGTCTACAGACCCGGGAACTCAGCACAGGGATGGTGGGAACCCCTCATAATGGGCACAGCAGGTGTACAGACCCGGGAACTCAGCACAGGGATGGTGGGAACCCCTCATAAAGGGAACAGCAGGTGTACAGACCTGGGAACTCAGCACAGGGATGGTGGGAACCCCTCATAATGGGCACAGCGGGTCTACAGACCCGGGAACTCAGCTCAGGGATCTCACTAATTGCATCCCCAAGGGAGATGAAAGGAAACTGTGGAGGGTTTAGCAATCTACCCAAAACTGAAATATCAGATTAATGTAGACCCTTTAAGTTTAAGAGAAAAAAAAAAAAGTTAATGTGATAGATATGGTTATAGCTAAAGATCCAGGTAATGGATGGAACTAATGCCACGATTAGGCCACAGCCTTGCTGAACAAAGATATTTTTTTTTTATTGAGCCTGTAGTAGTTAAAATTCACCACAAGATGGCACCATTGGATTATTACATTAAAAAGAAATGGCGCTTAGATCTTATGTCAAACCTGCACCTTTCTCATCCTTTTTACAATGGAGGAGCCCTGGAAGTAATTAATATACAGGATTTACATAGTGCCAGCAGCTTCAGGACTCCTCAGGAAAACCCTGGCTTATAAGTTATAATATACCTACAGTTCAAGGTATGTTAGCACAATCAGTAAGTTGTGTATATAATAAAAAAAAGGATAAGGATTGAGGTATACATAATGCATTTGACACCCAGAGCAGATCATTTTAAAAAATAAAGTGATTATCAGTTTTCAGTCATTAAAAAAAACATATAAAACGATGCCCGGAAAGTTAACAGCGTGCTTTTACAATCCTCTCTTTACATTGGGAGTCAGTGTGACACAGATCAGCCCCTGCTTCTCATCTTGAGACTTGCTACTAAGCATACAATGTCCAGTGATCACTGGGGGGGGGGGGGGGGGAGACTGAGAACACGCCTATTCCTTATTATGACTATTGCAAGTAGGCGGAGCTGGGAACACAAGTTCAAACTGTTTTCCACCTTGTATCCAAAATGAAAAAAAAAAATCAATAGATGGCGGAAATACAGAGATCTAATCCTCAGAGCCCTAGGATGGTAGGGTGGTTATATAATGCAGAGTTTTTTTTTTTTTATTATTATATTGAATGGCCAACCCACCCAGTATTTATGTTGGCATTTAAGTTTAGAATGTAGGTCCAGTGAAATGGCTGGTACATTTGTTTTCTGTGAAAAATGGGGCAAACTGGAATGTTTATAGGCTGTTTCCTCTACTGGTTTAATGTCATTTAATTTATAAAAAAAAAAAAAACAATGGTTGGGGAAAATACCACATCATGGCCACTAGATGGAGCTGATAATTCTTTCATATAGGATATAGGCTCCATCTAGTGGCCATAATGCAGTATAGTCCAAAACCACTTTATTGTTATTTTTTTTTTTCTATGACACTTGACCTGTGGAGGAAATAATAACATTTGACCTGTGGAGAAAATACTAACACTTGACCTGTGGAGGAAATAATAACATTTGACCTGTGGAGAAAATACTAACACTTGACCTGTGGAGAAAATACTAACATTTGACCTGTGGAGGAAATAGTATTTTCTCCACAGGTCAAATGTTAGTATTTTCTCCACAGGTCAAGTGTTATTAACACTTGACCTGTGGAGGAAATAATAACATTTGACCTGTGGAGAAAATAATAACATTTGACCTGTGGAGAAAATACTAACACTTGACCTGTGGAGGACATAATAACACTTGACCTGTGGAGGAAATAATAACACTTGACCTGTGGAGGAAATAATAACATTTGACCTGTGGAGGAAATGGTACAGAACAAATCTACCAGAAGATCCATTGGGTGAACAGCTATGCAGTTTTTTCAATTTTCAATAAACACGTTCCATAAAGTTTTGTTCAAAGGGTAAACTGTCCTTTTATTTCTTATAGCCTTAACAAGTGACGCCTCTGAGGGTTTCCCCCCAGCGGCTCAGGAAGAGTCCAGTGTTTAGAGTTTCCAGGCTCGCTTTCTCCAGGATGACCATATTGAAGTAGAACTCCAGCTGGACAGCTAAATACAACATTGGAATACATGTCCGTGAACTGCGTTGCCTGTCAAATTCTGTTCAGCCCGTCTTATTGTTTACATAACTCTGACACCCAATATATCCAGAGGAGGGAAACTAGCATTCAAAGCTCCCCCCAGCACTCCATTCAAGGAACAAGAGGATGTACCAGGTACTTCCAGGTATGGAGAGCAGGCGACAAGCTCTCTTTTCTCCCATAATGCAATGCTGGTTGTCTAAAGTAGCCAATTGCTGGATCCAGGGGGCGGACTGACAACTCATGGGGCCCCTGGGCAATAGGAGATTATGGGGCCCCCGGGCAATCAGAGATTATGGGGCCACACAGTATACACACACAGTATACACAGACATGGGCACAGTGAGGCTGCAAATGGGCACAGTGAGGCTGCAAATGGGCACAGTGAGGCTGCAAATGGGTACAGTGAGGCTGCAAATGGGCACAGTAAGGCTGCAAATGGGCACAATGAGGCTGCAGATGGACATTATTTACTCAGTAGCTGCTGCATTTTCCCACCCTAGGCTTTTGCTCGAGTCAATACATTTTCCCAGTTTTTTGTGGTCAAATTGGGTGCCTCTGCTTATATTCGGGTCGGCTCAGGGGTGGACTGACAACTCATGGGGCCCCCCGGGCAATAGGAGATTATGGGGCCCCCAGGCAATCAGAGATTATGGGGCCACACAGTATACACACACACACACACACAGTATACAATCACACAGTATACACATACATATACACACAGTATACACAGACATGTTTCTATTGGCTGAGAAGGTACTGGAGAGGTGGGGCAGCTGTAATCTCGGGATTTTTAGACCAAAAGGATGTCGTTAAGGGACATTTCAGAGACAGATGTAAAAAAAACAGATTTTTACATACTGTCCCTGGTTTTACTGAGACTGGCAACCCTGATGGGGCCCCCTAGTGGCCCGGGGCCCTCGGGCAGCGCCTGAGTGGCCGAATGGTCAGTCCCCTCCTGGCTGGATCCCAATGCTAGCACATGAGAACAGAGAGAGAGCCCCGAGTCCTGTGTAAGTTTACAACTGAAAAAACAAACAGAATCTTGCGAGCTACCATGTGAAAATCCAAATGATAATTAGAGATGATTAAAGGACAGCTGCGTCCCAAAAAGTTTTATACCAATATAATGCTGCGCTATCCAAATGTAATCAAATGGTACTAAATCATAATATTACTGGCTGCAGTTAACCTCTTCGCGCCCGCGCTATAGCCGAAAGACGGCTGCAGCGCGGACGCTCTCTGCTGGGAGGACGTCCCTGGACGTCCTCCTGTTTACTTCCCTAATGCGCGCTCCTGAGAGCGCGCATCGGGGAAGTTCTGTGCTGGCCGTGTCCGTCGGACACGGCCGGTCACAGATCGCTGTAAACGGCCAATCACAGCGGCCGTTTACAGCGAGATCGGCGTGTCCAATGACAGATGATCTCATATGGAAACATATGAGATCATCTGTCAGCGCCGCTCTCTCTCCTCACACAGACAGCGTGTGGGGAGAGAGAGATCAACGGCTGCAGCAGCCGTAAGTAAAAAAAAAAAACTAAATGTGCGATCGATCTCCCCATCTGTCCCCACATGTGTCCCCATCCATGTCCCCATCCATGTGTCCCCATCCATGTCCCCATCCATGTCCCCATCCATGTGTCCCCATCCATGTGACCCCATCCATGTCCCCATCCATGTGTCCCCATCCATGTGTCCCCATCCATGTGACCCCATCCATGTCCCCATCCATGTGACCCCATCCATGTGTCCCCATCCATGTGACCCCATCCATGTCCCCATCCATGTGTCCCCATCCATGTGACCCCATCCATGTCCCCATCCATGTGACCCCATCCATGTGTCCCCATCCATGTGTCCCCATCCATGTGTCCCCATCCATGTGACCCCATCCATGTGTCCCCATCCATGTCCCCATCCATGTCCCCATCCATGTGTCCCCATCCGTGTGACCCCCATCCGTGTGACCCCCATCCGTGTGACCCCCATCCGTGTGACCCCATCCGTGTGACCCCATCCGTGTGTCCCCATCCGTGTGACCCCATCCGCGTGTCCCCATCCGTGTGACCCCATCCATCTGTCCCCATCCATCTGTCCCCATCCGTGTCCCCATCCATCTGTGTCCCCATGCATCTGTCCCCATCTGTGTCCCCAGTGCCATCTGTCCCCAGTGCCACGTATAAGTGCCATCTGTCATCAGTGCCACGTTAGTGCCATCTGTCATCAGTGCCATATCAGTGCCACGTGTCATCAGTGCCACATAGTGCCATCTGTCATCAGTGCCACGTATCAGTGCCATCTGTCATCAGTGCCACCTGTCAGTGTCACGTGTCATCAATGCCACGTATCAGTGCCATCTGTCATCATGTCACGTGTCATCAATGCCACGTATCAGTGCCATCTGTCATCAGTGTCACGTGTCATCAGTGCCACCTCTCACGTGTCATCAGTGCCACATATTAGTGCCATCTCTCATCAGTGCCACGTATTAGTGCCATCTGTCACCAGTGCCACATATTAGTGCCATCTGTCAGTGTCATGTGTCATTAGTGCCCCGTATTAGTGCCGTCTGTCATCAGTGTCACGTGTCATCAGTGCTCCATACTAGTGCCATCTGTCACCAGTGCCACATCAGTGTCACGTGTCATCAGTGCCACGTATCAGTGCCACCTGTCATCAGTGCCACGTCAGTGTCACGTGTCATTGTCCTGGTGCTCCAGGGCCTTCAAAAGTGTAATGGGTATTCAACAATTTAGATGTGTAATTTATGCTCCTAGAACACGTGATGGCGCTCCCTGCATTTTGGGCCTCTCTAAGTGGCCAGGCTGTGTAAAAGTCCCACACATGTGGTATCATAATACTCAGGGGGAGTAGCGAAATTTATTTTGGGGTGTCATTTGTGGTATACACCTTCCATGTGAGAGAAATAACCTATTACAATGACAATTTTGTGGAAAAAAATAAAAAATAAAAAAATAATTCATTTTGCAAAGAATTGTGGGAAAAAAATGACAACATCAAAAAGCTCACCATGCCTCTTACTAAATACCTTGGAATGTCTACTTTCAAAAAAGGGGTCATTTGGGGGGTATTTGTACTTTCCTGGCTTGTTCGGGTCACTAGAAATGAGATAGGTCACCAGTACATTAGGTGTGATCAATTTTGTATGATTTGCACCACAGTTTGTAGAGTCTGTAACTTTCACAAAGACCAAATAATATCCACTAATTTGGGTTATTTTTACCAAAGATATGTGGCAGTATAAATTGTGGCCAAAATTTATGAAGAAAAATTAATAATTTGCTAAATTTTATCACAGAAACAAAGAAAAATGTGTTTTTTTTCAAAATTTTCGGTCTTTTTTCATTTATAGCGCAAAAAATAAAAAACCCAGAGGTGATCAAATACCACCAAAAGAAAGCTCTATTTGTGGGAAAAAAAGGACAAAAAATTCATTTGGGTACAGTGTTGCATGACTGAGTAATTGTCATTCAAAGTGTGAGAGCACCGAAAGCTGAAAATTGGTCTGGGCAGGAAGGGTGTTTAAGTGCCCAGTAAGCAAGTGGTTAAATAGTGGTGGTGAGATATTCTATTCCTTAACCACTTTCAGCCCCGGACCAATTTGCAGCCAAAGGACCAGGCCCCTTTTTGCGATTCGGCACTGCGTCGCTTTAACTGACAATTGCGCGGTCGTGCGACGTGGCTCCCAAACAAAATTGGCGTCCTTTTTTTCCCACAAATAGAGCTTTCTTTTGGTGGTATTTGATCGCCCCTGTGGTTTTTATTTTTTGCGCTATAAACAAAAAAGAGCGACAATTTAGAAAAAAAAATGCATTCTTTTTTATTTTTTGCTATAATAAATATCCCCCAAAAATATATAAAAAAACATTTTTTTTCCTCAGTTTAGGCCGATACGTATTCATCTACATATCTTTGGTAAAAAAAAAAAAATCGCAATAAGCGATTATTGATTGGTTTGCGCAGAAGTTATAGCGTTTACAAGATAGGGGATAGTTTTATAGCATTTTTATTAGTAATGGCGGCGAACAGCGATTTTTTATTGCGACTGCGACATTATGGCGGACACATCGGACAATTTTTGACACATTTTTGGGACTATTGTCATTTATACAGCAATCAATGCTATTTAAATGCACTGCTTCCTGTATAAATGACACTGGCAGTGAAGGGGTTAACCACTAAGTGGCAGTGTAGGGGTTAAGTATGCCTAGGGGTGTGTTTCTTACTGTGCGGGGGCGTGGCTGTCAGCTAGTGAATGCTGATCTCCGCTCCAATCACAGGGAGCAGAGATCGGCGTCACTAGTTGCTAGGCAGAACGGGGAGATGCTGTTTATCTCGGCATCTCCCCGTTCAGCCTTCCCGTGAGACGATCGCGGGTGTCCCTGCGGCAATTGAGTCCGCGGGACCCGCGACCAGCCTCACAGGGGTCCCGACCAACACGGGTGCGTGCCGCTCCCGGCGCACTCCAGATGGCACGGAGGCATTAAAAAAGGGACTTATATATACGCCCTCCTGCCTGTCCGTGCCATTCTGCCGACGTATATCGTCGTGCGCCGGTCGGGAAGCGGTTAAATAGTAATAGAATATCTCACCACCACTATTTAACTGCAGCCAGTAATATTATGATTCAGTACGGTTTCCGTAGGATTACATTTGGATAGCGCAGCATTATATTGGTATACAATTGCTCTGGTCAATCCTCGGCATAGCCCGGGTTCATTGAGTTTACATTCACACTATTCGCGGTGCGTTTCGGTAAAGCGTCTCACTTTGAATGGGCCGTCTTTGTAGGGCAATGTAGATTTTAACAGCTCTGTTCCTATGTGAAAGAGGGGGGGGGGGGGTGGGTCCCTTCTCTCCAATCAGCTCTCACTGAGTGCTGAAGATTGTAACTTCAGCTCCCCGCCCCCGGCTTTCTGAAAGCTCAAACAAACTGTATAAATTCTAACTTTTTGCTATAATAAATACCCCCCCCCCCCCAAAAAAAATGTCTTCCTCAGTTTAGGCCCAATATGTATTCTTCTACATTTTTAGTGGGACTGCGACATTGCGGCGGACAGATTCGGGCACTTTTGACACTTTTTTTTGGGACCAATGACATTTATACAGCGATCAGAGCTAACAATAGCCACTGATTACTGTATAAATGTCACTGGCAGGGAAGGGGTTAGACACGTGCGATTCGTTTCGTACGAATCGGAAATTCGTACGAATTTTTCGAAATTCGTCCGAATCCGAAATACAAATTTTTATGCATACGAATTCCGTCCGAAATACGAAATTTCGTTACGAATTACGGATCCAAATTAACAGAAACGTGACTGGTGTTTATGCATAAGAATTCTGTACGAAATACGAAATTTCGTTTACGAAATACGAAATTTCGTTTACGAAATACGAAAATTTCGTTTACGAAATACGAAAATTTCGTTTACGAAATACGAAATTTCGTTTACGAAATACGAAATTTCGTAAACGAATTTCCGTTTTAAATTAACAGAAAGTATCAGAAACGTGACTGGTGTTAATATGCAGAAAAATTCTGTACGGAATACGAAATTTCGTTTACGAATTTCCGATCCAAATTAACAGAAACGTTTAAATTTACGATTCGTACGAAATTCGTACGAATCCGAATTAAATTTCGGATACGAATTACAATTTTTTTTAATACGAAACTATTTTTTTGACAGCGCCCATGTCTAGAAGGGGTTAACACTAGGGGGCGATCAAGGGGTTAAAGTGATGATTGTAAGGGTTTTTTGTTTTGTTTTTTTTAAATAACAAACATATCATACTTACTAGACATGTGCAATTCGTTTCGTTTTTTTTTTCGTTTTTCTTTTTTTTTCGTTATTTTCGTTCGTTCGTTTTCGTACGAATGAACGAACGATTCGCTAAAAAATTTTAACGAATCGTTCGAATCGAACGAATCCGAAAATAACTAAAATCCGAAAAAAACAAACTAGAAACAACGAATGTACGAATGAAAAATCCGAAAAAACGAAAACAGAAACAACGAAAATTAACGAAAAAATTCGTACATTCGTAACTTTTTTTTTGTTGAATTGGTAATTTTTTGTGTCCCTTACAATGGCGCTGCTTAACGTGCTTCGTATAGATTGAACGAAAAAATTCGTACATTCGTAACTTTTTTTTCGATTCGTAATTTTCCGTGTCTCATAAAATGTAATAATAGCATACACATTACATAAAATTATGAATTATGCTCCGATTACGAATCTACGAATATTACGAATGTACGAATAAACGAAAATTAAACTAACAGAAAAACGAATCAACGAAAAAATAACTCTTACGAATGTACGAATCATTACGAATACGAACACCGACGACTTACGAATGTACGAATCATTACGAATACGAACACCGACGACTTACGAATTTACAAAACGTTACGAATCAACGGAAACGAAAAAAACGAAACGAAAATAAACGATTTTTTTTGTTGTGCACATGTCTAATACTTACCTCCACTGTGCAGCTCCTTTTGCACAGAGTGGCCCCGAACATTCTCTTCTGGGGTCCCCCGGCGGCTCCTCCCCACATCAGATAACCCCCTAGGAGAAGCGCTCTCCCGATGGGGGTTACCTTGCGAGGCGCGCTCCCCGAGTCCAGCATTTGGCGTCCATAGCTGCTGAATGTATGACTCTGCCACACCCCCCGTGTCATTGGATTTGATTGACAGCAGCGGGAGCCAATGGCTGCGCTGCTATCAATTTATCCAATCAAGAGCCGAGAACCCCGGGCAGAGAGACAGGGCGCATCCCAGACGGATCAAGTTCCAGGGCTCAGGTAGGTAAAATGGGGGGGGGGGGGGGGGGCAGACACTGGCAGGTGTTTTTTCACCTTAATGCATAGGTGAAAAAACACGAAGGTTTACAACCCCTTTAACTGTGTTCCCTAGGGAGGCGTTTCTAACTGTGGGAGGGAGGGGACTGACTGGAGGTGGAGAGAGATCGCTGTTCCTGATCACTGGGAACAGCAGATCTCTCTCTCTCCTCCCCTGTTTACATTGACAGATCCCCATTCTGTCTCTCTGTGGAGCGATCGCGGGTCGCCAGCCTTGCACATTAGCTCCCCCCCCCCGCCTGCTATAGCTGTTAAAGGGACCGACGTACAGCTACGGCGATTTGCGGGAACGGGCCGACCTGCCGCTGTATAATGACGGCGGCTGGTCGGCAAGCGGTTAAAGTAGACATAAACCCGATTCATGAGCTGGTCACATATATCTGCAGCGTTTTCTTATCGCTCTTCAAAGCACTGAGTCCCGTGGCTTTCCCCTGCTCCGCTCTTCTGTTATCAAGCCTGATAACTTCGGACAAGTTCTCCGTCACATGTGATAAAACCAGGCTGACTGTTGTGTCGGGGTCGGCGCTAGAAATAGATTAGCAGAGAGCTGTTCTACTCACAGGACAGCTTTGAAAGTCTTTGGCTATGTGGAGGAGGGGGGGTGTGTGCCTTTCCTCCAATCAGCTGTCTCCCAGTGTAATCCAACACTACACTGCTACTGCTGAATGAGGAAGTGAGGGTTTAGGGTTAGGGGGTAGGGGGTAGGGTTTAGGGTTAGGGTTTCCCCTTGAAGAACAAGGTTAGGACTCAGGGATTGGAATAGGGACCTCCTCCAAAGGTCAAAGGTCAGCAGGCGTGTCCCCAGAGGTCAAAAGGTCAAGAGGCGTGGCTGGCCTACCCCACCAAAGTGTTTTGCCTACTCCAACTAAGTCGGGGAATGAACAAGTCGGGGAAAGCACTTTCTAAACAGTAAAGCTGAAGCAGTGGCGTACTAAGTGTAGTAAGGGGTGCAGGGTGCTGTGTAATGTAAAGGGGTCCAGAGGTGTAGGGTGCTGTGTAATGTAAAGGGGTGCAGGGTGCTGTGTAATGTAAAGGGGTCCAGAGGTGCAGGGTGCTGTGTAATGTAAAGGGGTGCAGGGTGCTGTGTAATGTAAAGGGGTCCAGAGGTGCAGGGTGCTGTGTAATGTAAAGGGGTCTAGAGGTGCAGGGTGCTGTATAATGTAAAGGGGTCCAGAGGTGCAAGGTGCTGTGGTGCAGGGTGCTGTGTAATGTAAAGGGGTCCAGAGGTGCAGGGTGCTGTGGTGCAGGGTGCTGTGTAATGTAAAGGGGTCCAGAGTGCTGTGTAATGTAAAGGGGTCCAGAGGTGCAGGGTGCTGTGTAATGTAAAGGGGTGCAGGGTGCTGTGTAATGTAAAGGGGTCCAGAGGTGCAGGGTGCTGTGTAATGTAAAGGGGTCCAGAGGTGCAGGTAGGTGTGTAATGTACACAGTAGTGACAAAGAGATATTTAAGGATGCAGAGGTATGCTGGGAGCACAGTGGGGTGTTTTTTACGTTTTAAGGTGGGGGGGGGGGGTGCCAGATATAGGATCCGCCCCGGGTGCCAAATGCACTAGGTACGCCCCTGAGCTGAAGATAGCAGATATACAGGTACAACTTATGTAGGAGGATTTGTTTCATCCCTGTGTATCATCCATGTTAAGCCTTTTGATATGCTGAACAGAATCGACGTGTAGCGATTTTTACAATTGAAGCAGTAACAGAACAGAAGCCTCACCTGAAAAGCACGAACCCTTGTTGCCAATTTTTTTTTACTTTTTTATGATAATATTTTTATATTTCTTTATATACAATGTATTTATTTGTAGTCTTGTGTGAAATATATTTTTATACAAAAGGATTTATTGTAGCTTTTTATTATTATTACGATTCCACTTTGTGCAGTTAGTTACAAATCCTACCGAGAAAAAGAGTTCAAATATATAGAAAAGCCCAAAAATTTTTTTTTCATTTTATATCCATACTGTGGAGACATTCAGGAACTACAGACTATTACCTAGACAAAATTAAAGTACAGTGGAACCGTGGATTAGGAGCATAATCCTTTCCAGGAGAATGCTTGTAACCCAAAGCACTTGCATATCAAAGCAAGTTTCCCCATAGAAGTCAATGGAAACATAGATAATTTGTTCCGCATTGACTTCTATTGCATGCAATACCGCATGTGGCCAGATGGTGGGGGGGGAGCCGGAGAGCCTCAGAAATACTCAGGGACAGCTCGGCTGAACTCAGAAAGCCTCGCACACACTCGGGAACAGAGTATTTCCGAATGTTTCCGAACTGCTCCGAACCGTTCTGAGTGTCACCGGCGCCCCCCGCACCTCTGGCCAAGTGTGGTACTGCACACCCAATTAGCTTGAATTTTGCGAGACAAAAAAAAGAAGTTGCTCGTCTTTCAAAATGCTCATTGACCACGTTACTCGTTAACCGAGGTTCCACTGTAGTTTTTAAAACCCAAAAGCAAACATTTATTATATTGCAGCTGATCAATTCTTAGATGTGATGGCTGCATTTGTATTCTTTTTTTTATACTTTCTTTCTATTTTCATCTGGTGATCTTCCCAGTAAGTCTGCCGTTATTCAAAAGAACAAGCTCTCTTGCAAAATGTATCAGTTACAGAGCTGAGGCAAACCATTTAACACGGATAGTGGTGCTTAAAATGATCAGCTTTATGCAGGGGCGTGGCTAGGTCTACAAAAGATCTGGGGCTAGAGCCCATAGCAGTGTAGTAAAGAAAGTCATACGCTTGGGCGGGCATACACATGTATATACAGTAATATATGTGTGTGTGTATATATCCCCAGAGAGCCCCCCCCCCCACTTACATCAGGGTCCCCAGAGAGCCTCCCCCTTAAAATCAGGGGCCCCAGAGAGCCCCCCACTTACATCAGGGTCCCAGAGAGCCCCCCCCCCCCCCACTTACATCAGGGTCCCCAGAGAGCCTCCCCCTTAAAATCAGGGTCCCCAGAGTGCCCCCACTTACATCAGGGTCCCCAGAGAGCCCCCCCCACTTACATCAGGGTCCACAGAGAGCCCCCCCACTTACATCAGGGTCCACAGAGAGCCCCCCCCACTTACATCAAGGTCCCCAGAGAGCCCCCCACTTACATCAGGGTCCACAGAGAGCCCCCCCACTTACATCAGGGTCCCCAAAGAGCCTCCCCCCTAAAATCAGGGTTCCCAGTGAGCCTCCCCCTTAAAATCAGGGTCCCCAGAGAGCCTCCTCTCCCCTTGGGGACACCTGCAGAGACTCTGGGCTATGGGCCCTATATATTAAGGGTTATAGCCCCAATAGCCACCCCCTAGCGACGTCACTGGCTTTATGTAAAACCTTTGTGTCAAAAGAAAATCTGCTAGTACGTCTAACACTGCCCCCCCCCCCCCCAGACTGACAATGCTGCTGTCCAAATGTGCCTCCTGTGCTCCATCATCCAGAGTGTGTGTGTGTGGGGGGGGGGGGGGGTGTGCACTAGAATAGGTGGTGTGTTACTGGCCAGATCACCAGGTGAAAAAAGAAAAGAAATGCAGCCACCATCTAATGATTGGTAAGCTGCAATGTATTAATTTATTGGCTTGGGGTTTAACCGCTTCCCGACCGCCTCCTGCACATATACGTCGGCAAAATGGCACGGCTAGGCAAAAGCACGTACAGGTACGTTGCCCTTTAATTGCCTAGCCATGGGTCACGCTCGCGACCCGGTCGGGAGCTCTGTGACCCCGGCCACGGGACCAGCGGACCCGATCGCCGCTGGTGTCCCGCGATCGGGTCACGGAGCTGAAGAACGGGGAGAGGTCTGTGTAAACAAACCTCTCCCCGCGCTTCCTACTCTGCCTGTCATTGATTGGCTGTTCCCTGTCATCGGGAAAGCCGATCAATGACGTCAGACGTCAGCCCCGCCCCCTGATGTAAAAAACCACACACGTTACAGCCCATAATCCCCTCCCCGCCTCCTAGTGGTTAACTCTTTCACTACAACTGCCATTTATACAGGGATCAATGCATTTAAATAGCACTGATTGCTGTATAAATGACAATGGTCCCAAAAATGTGTCAAAAATGTCCGATGTGTCCGCCATAATGTCGCAGTCACAATAAAAATCGCTGATCGCCGCCATTACTAGTAAAAAAAAAAAATATTAATAAAAATGCTAGAAAACTATCCCCTATTTTGTAAACGCTATAACTTTTGCACAAACCAATCAATAATCGCTAATTGCGATTTTTTTTTTTACCAAAAATATGTAGAAGAATACGTATCGGCCTAAACTGAGGGAAAAATATGTTTTTTTATATATTTTTTGGGGATATTTATTATAGCAAAAAGCAAAAAATATTGCATTGTTTTCAAAATTGTCGCTCTATTTTTGTTTATAGCGCAAAAAATAAAAACCGCAGGGGCGATCAAATACCACCAAAAGAAAGCTCTATTTGTGGGAAAAAAAGGACGCCAATTATGTTTTGGAGCCACGTCGCACGGCCGCGCAATTGTCAGTTAAAGCGACGCAGTGCCGAATCGCAAAAAAGGGGCCTGGTCCTTTGGCTGCCAATTGGTCCGGGGCTGAAGTGGTAATGCTTTAATTGCAATATAAAAATTGCTAAGAACATGATTTAGAAAAAGACAATGACATGTACCAACCTTGTACAGTACACACAGCTACAGGTCAGGCCATTGCACACAGGCCAGAGCATTTATATTACTGGAAGACAGTGACACCTAGAGGATATATTCAGGAACTACAGACTAATACTACCCAAACAGAATTTAATTGCTTGAATTGTTACCATAAAAATTAAAATGTAATTGGTTGCACATCAGGAACATATCAAAGCCATTCTATTGGACGTGATTTGGTTTTGCACAACATTTGCCAGCTGTAGCAGACATTAGGAGCCCGATGTTGTGGTCTGGCGCTCCTCTACATGGTGCATGTGGACAGCCTCCTCCATATCACTGCCGACTGTGAACTCCCAATTCTACTTGACTCCTCTCATTGAAGAGGCATTTACAAGGTTTTTATTCCGCAACAGCCAATGAGTTTCTGGGGCTCAACACTTTATCAGGGCTAAGAAAAACAAAAAATGAGGCACCCAAATTGGAAAAAGCCTGGATTAAAGTGGAAGTAAACCCCCCTATCGTTTTCAGCCAAGGAAGCTGCCATCTTTGTCTCTGTTTAATCTTCAACTGCCACGGTGCTGCACATGTGATCCGTTATGACACCAGCCATTGGATGGTTTGACTGTTTGGTTGAGAGCACAGCCAATGTGCAGTTAGCATTCCCGGCATGCCTTTTTTTTTTTAAACTGTTAAATCGATGGGTTTACTTCCGCTTAAGGCCCCTTTCACACTGGGGCGTTTTTCAGGCGGTACGGCGCTAAAAATAGCGCCTGTATACTGCCTGAAAAAATCCTGCCCCATTCACTCCAGTGTGAAAGCGGGCGGGCTTTCACACTGGAGCGGTGCGCTAGCAGGACGGCAAAAAAAGTCCTGCTAGCAGCATCTTTGGAGCGGTATAGGAGCGGTGTGTTCACCGCTCCTATACCGCTCCTTCCCATTGATTTGAATGGGAAACCGCGGTAATACCGCCGCAAAGCGCCGCTACGGCGGAGCTCTTCGGGGGTCTTTAACCCTTTTTCAGCCGCTCGCAGGAGGTAAAACCGCACCGCGAGCGGCCGAATACCGCGGTTAAAACGACGGTAAAAGCAGCGCTAAATATAGCGCTGCTTTACCGTCACCGCGGCTCCCCGCCCCAGTGTGAAAGGGGCCTTAAGGGGGCAGTGCTGAGCCCCCCAGAAACACATTGGCTGTTGCAAAATAAAAATATTTTAAAGGACTATACAAGCTGGTGCAAAAGTGGAAGCGGAACAAAACAATTGTAGCAATAGGGATGCCATTAATGATGATGGGGGTGCTGCAATGGTGACCCTCTGGTCAGCTGGAAATCCAGAGACTAGGAGGTCTGCTCATGGTGTGCCCAACTGTTCATACCAGCCGCTACGCTTCACCTCTGTGCATTTTGTACCGCACTGTGGAATATGTTGGCGCTGCAAGTAAATAAATCCTGGTTCTTCAAGGCTGGAGATGAGGATGGGTCAGAAATAAACTCCTCCGGGGGACCAAAGACTGGAAGAACATTGCGGCGTCCGACAAAGCTCAAAGCAACAGGAAGGTCGGTCAGAACTTGGCTCGCGCAACATAATTGTGCTATAGACCTATCCTGCCCGGAGTCAACGGTCCAGGCTGGTTGTTGGTTAATGGAGGATGGGAATATCGATTTAGCACTGTCTGAAGGCCGTGGCATCACAGCCTGGTTGTTGAAGACGTTCAGTCCTAGTTTGGTCCATCTAGGGTCCTAAATAGGCCCAATTTTAAACGTCTATCACCAGCACGGTCGCCTTCCAGGTTCCAAAGACGATGATTTGTTCTTTATTATGATACAAAATAGAACGAATAATCCTCATCCAAAAAATGTCCTGGAAACCACAAAAATATACGACGTCCCGTAGTCCGAGTGAGGAGTTACCTTTATGACCAGTGAAGGTGGCGGCACACTCTATGGAGTCTCAGGATTCCCAGTTGGGTCCATAGCTCCACCACTGACCGTATCCTCGTACACACTGCAGTCCCTCAGTGACTCCCCCCCCCTTACCTCTCTTACGCTTGCTTCCTGTTGATTGAATGTGTAAGGGTGTCTGCAGGCTATGACACAGAATATTTCATAGCTGCGGTGACACACCCCTGACACATCTGTGCCTTAGGAGAGATACGATCGATGCACAGCTAAGCTTCCCTTAAAGAGGACCCGTCGTTGTGGCCCTATTCTGTCTAACAAAGGGGGGGCTGGATTTTAAACAGAACTCTTTCCCCTAGTTTTTGGTGGAGAGTGGAGGGGATAGAACCTCTGTCGGGTCTTTATTATTTCCTGTAGAAGATTTGTCCTCCTGGGCTATAGTCATAAGGACAGAAAGTGGTGGAGAATGCGAGATTTTTAAGGTTGTCATCACAACAGGAAGTTAGGGGGACATCGCCGAACAGGGAAATCTGTGCTAGTACTTTTAAAGATTTAAATATTTTATACAATTTTCAAAAATGAAATATTATACATAAAATTAAGAAAAATTATAATATGTAAAGGATTTAAAATGTATATATGTATATATATATATATATATATATATATATATATATATATATATATTTACACACACACACACACACACACACACACACACACACAGTATATATTTTCTATTATATTTTAAGTTATATGTGTGTGTGTGTGTGTGTGTGTGTGTGTGTGTGTGTGTGTGTGTGTGTGTGTGTGTGTGTGTGTGTGTGTGTGTGTGTGTGTGTGTGTGTGTGTGTGTGTGTGTGTGTGCACACACAAAAACATTTTTACTATTTAATTTTTTTTAATTAGATTTATTTAAAAAAAATGTATTTAATACTAAATGTAAAGGATTTAAAAATTATTAAAAATTTTAAATACACACAATTTTTAAATCGTTTAAATTTTGCGCAGAGACTTTAAAACAGATCTTCAGTCTAATTGCATAGAGGAGCACATAGACCCAGTGATGGGGTCATCAGCTCTAAAAGGCCACAAAATCTACCAATGCAACTCGACAGAGTTGCCCACAGCTACCACATTTTGACCGTGGGAAGGGCAGAACTCAGTTGCTATGAGTGAACACTCCTTTTGCCTTTCTCCTCCTGTACATTTTTACTCACAAAACCATCAAAAAGCAAGAGAAATCTTCCAAAAAAAATAAAAAAGTATATATTTTTTTTTGTATAAAATAAAACAAGTTGTTTTTATTCAAAAAATAAGAAAAAAATTTGAATGCCATACAGGTTGAATGCACTGCAAACCGTAAAAAAAGTTTTTATTTTATTTATATTATTAAAAAAGGGGACAAATAAGAAAAAAAAAACTAAATTTACATTTTACAGTATTCTACAGACATGCACATCGTAACCAGCCCTGACAAAAAAAAATATAACAAAAAAATAAAAAAAAAGTTTAAAAATGTTTCTTTATTTTACAATCACAGGCCCATATTTTCATTACCCCTCCCCTGAGGAGTTAACTCTTCCATATAGAACGTTCAGTCTAGACTGGGACAAAGTTTTGCATTTGAAAATATGTTCAGCTGGATTGCAGCTTTTATCTGAGGCTTCTCACGCAGGTGAGACAAGAGTAAAGAGAAACTGTCTGTGCTGCTTGCATTCAAACAGATGGGCCTTAAAGGGTATATCGGACAGATCTGTCTGTAAACAGGCCCACAGCGACCAAATGAGGGTCACTGGCATGAGTGCTAAAACGGCAGCCATATTGTTAGGCCCCTACAACACGAGTGCAAGAAGAGACCTGGGAGGTGCAATATGCCAACACATGGCAAGGGACAGTAAAAGGCAGGGGAAAAGAATGGTTACAGATGCCGTACATCTCACAAACCCTAGGTGTATAGCAAGAACAGCCTCAGCCCAGACTCTGTCCAGGCCACACTTCCACTAATGCCTTGGGTGGTCATGACTAAGCACTGTAGGTGGGGACGAAACACGTCGGAGGGAATATGCTGGACAGAGTCTGGTCTGAGGCTGCTTTTACTATACACCTAGGGTTTTGAGAGATGTACGGCATCCGTAACCATTCTCACCACAGGAAGTTAGTAGCATGGATTTCTAGCAGATCAAAGTTTTCTGTACTTCTAAAGAAACAAAAACATAGGGAAAATGTGTGTGTATTGCCGAGATCTACCGAACGTTTGTTTTTGTTAATTTTACCCATCTATACCCAACAATCTAGGTATGTCACTACTACAAGAGAGAATGCTCCGCATAAGTTATGATGGCCCTTCCTTTGTCAAATCTGGTCAGGTTTGGCCAGCATTGTCCTTATTTGCTCATGTCCGAAACAGAACCAGTTACCACCAGCCACCAATAGCTTCTGGTTAAACTCTAATGGGCAAAGACTATATACCCTGAGGCAGTGGTTCTCAACTCCCGTCCTCAGGACTCACCAACAGGCCAGGTTTTAGGTATTACCTTGGGGGGAGATGCAGACTAGAATACGGCAATCACTGAGCAGCAAAATGATATCACCTGTGATGTATTTCAGTTATCTTGCAAACCTGGCCTGTTAGTGGGTCCTGAGGACAGGAGTTGAGAACCACGGCCCTAAGGCATGTGGTTATCATATTTAGATGCTGAGGCCAAAATCACATTGCTCTGGTCTTCAGAGGCAACTCTCCTTCCATGTAGCCTCTAAAATGGCCACTCGACCAGGGTTCGATGGAACCCCTGGTTTCCGCCAGAGGAAACTAGGGGTTCCTTGAGCTGTGACTCATTGCCCCTCCCATCTAATGGTGCCCGCATAGTTCCGAGGACAACAATCCTTGGCAGAGCCAGTGGTCTGAAACCAATGATTTCCTAAGTGTTCTGACCACTGGCCACCAATGTAAACAGCATTTTCTCAGAGGACTCCCAATGAATTGGTTCCAAGACCCAAAAGTTTGAAGGGTTCTTTGAGCTGTGGCTCATCTACCTTCCATCTGATGTTGCCCACATAGTTCTGGAGTCAAGAACCCTTGGCAGCACCAGTGGTACGACACCAATAATCTTTTGAGCAATCTGACCACCGACCAATGTAAAAAGGACATTTTTTTTTCAGATGACCCCTAATTAATTGGTTTTAGCAAGGTTGCCCAAGACCTGATCATTTCAGGAGTTCCTCAAAGGTTCTTTGAGCTGTAGCTCATTGACCTCCCATATGATGGTGCCTGCATAGTTCCGGGGTCAACGACCCCTTTGGCAGAGGCAGTGTTATAACACCAATAATCTTTTGAGCGTTCCGTTCATCAGCCACCAATGTAAAGTGCATTTTCTCAGATGGCCACCAATTAAATGGTTTTAGCCAGGGTTCCCCAAGACCTGATAATTTCAAGGGTTCTTTGAGCTGTGGCTCATTGACCTCCCATCTGATGGTGCACACACAGTTCTAAGATCAACAACCCTTGGCCAGTGTTATGACACCAATGATCTCTTGAGCGTTCTGACCACTGGCTACCCATGTAAAGGGCATTTTCTGTGATGACCCCCAAAGAATTGGTTTTAAATAAGGGTTCCCCAAGACCTGATCATTTTAGGAGTTCCTCCAGGACAAAAAGGCGGCTCTAAAAAGTGTGGTTGTCTGAGCCCTTTAAATAGCATGGACAGCACTCTTGTGTGCCATATCCATTTTAGGAACACAAAGATGAAAATGAACAGTAGATAGATTAGAAAACATGAAACTTGGCCTTATCCATTTTCCAGCAAGCAGTGACATCATAGACCTGGCCATTTTTTTTTTTTACTACCCGAATCATACCACAGTAAGGTCATCAGGCCCTAGCAAAATAATTGGCTGAAAGTTGGTACAACCTTCCAAAAATTCAAAAAATGTCTCACGATTTAGCCTGGTAATTTCATACGCAAATGGTTGGGGGGAGGGGAGTTGCCAATATGAAAATTATCCAAATTAGACACAATTTTTTTTTTTGCACATCTGTGCCCATTTTGAGTTCCTGTTGGCATTTTTATCATTAGGACTGACACAGGATTATCTAATGGGTTTCCTCTTGTTTTCATCTAGCGTTATTTTTATGCTACTTTGTGAAAATGAAAACTTGTGTGTCTGGGACAGAAACTTGTTAATATTTCCATCATCTTTGTCCTAAAATAGAAGGCAGAGAACACACCATTATTTTTTTTTTTCTTTGCCAAGTAAATCATAAGTGCAACTGCTGTATCACATTTTGAAGCATTTTCTCCATTATCCTAGGACAGGGGTCTCCAAACTTTCTAAACAAAAGGGGCAGTTTACTGTCAGGCTTTAGGGGGGGGGGGGGGAGGACTGTGGCCAACAGGAGTAGAAAATGTCCAAGCAACAGTTGGAGGAACCGTGCCCCCCATCGTTGGTGCCAGATGGAGGAACCGTGCCCCCCATCGTTGGTGCCAGATGGAGGAACCGTGCCCCCCATCGTTGGTGCCAGATGGAGGAACCGTGCCCCCCATCGTTGGTGCCAGATGGAGGAACCGTGCCCCCCATCGTTGGTGCCAGATGGAGGAACCGTGCCCCCCATCGTTGGTGCCAGATGGAGGAACCGTGCCCCCCATCGTTGGTGCCAGATGGAGGAACCGTGCCCCCCATCGTTGGTGCCAGATGGAGGAACCGTGCCCCCCATCGTTGGTGCCAGATGGAGGAACCGTGCCCCCCATCGTTGGTGCCAGATGGAGGAACCGTGCCCCCCATCGTTGGTGCCAGATGGAGGAACCGTGCCCCCCATCGTTGGTGCCAGATGGGAGGAACCGTGCCCCCCCATCGTTGGTGCCAGATGGAGGAACCGTGCCCCCCATCGTTGGTGCCATTGGGAGGAACCGTGCCCCCCATCGTTGGTGCCATTGGGAGGAACCGTGCCCCCCATCGTTGGTGCCATTGGGAGGAACCGTGCCCCCCATCGTTGGTGCCATTGGGAGGAACCGTGCCCCCCATCGTTGGTGCCATTGGGAGGAACCGTGCCCCCCCCATCGTTGGTGCCATTGGGAGGAACCGTGCCCCCCATCGTTGGTGCCATTGGGAGGAACCGTGCCCCCCCATCGTTGGTGCCATTGGGAGGAACCGTGCCCCCCATCGTTGGTGCCATTGGGAGGAACCGTGCCCCCCATCGTTGGTGCCATTGGGAGGAACCGTGCCCCCCATCGTTGGTGCCATTGGGAGGAACCGTGCCCCCCCATCGTTGGTGCCATTGGGAGGAACCGTGCCCCCCATCGTTGGTGCCATTGGGAGGAACCGTGCCCCCCATCGTTGGTGCCATTGGGAGGAACCGTGCCCCCCATCGTTGGTGCCATTGGGAGGAACCGTGCCCCCCCCATCGTTGGTGCCATTGGGAGGAACCGTGCCCCCCATCGTTGGTGCCATTGGGAGGAACCGTGCCCCCCATCGTTGGTGCCATTGGGAGGAACCGTGCCCCCCATCGTTGGTGCCATTGGGAGGAACCGTGCCCCCCCCATCGTTGGTGCCATTGGGAGGAACCGTGCCCCCCCCCCCCCATCGTTGGTGCCATTGGGAGGAACCGTGCCCCCCCATCGTTGGTGCCATTGGGAGGAACCGTGCCCCCCAATCGTTGGTGCCATTGGGAGGAACCGTGCCCCCCCAATCGTTGGTGCCATTGGGAGGAACCGTGCCCCCCCCCCCCCCCATCGTTGGTGCCATTGGGAGGAACCGTGCCCCCCCCCCCATCGTTGGTGCCATTGGGAGGAACCGTGCCCCATCATTAGTGCCATTGAGAGAAACTGTGCCCCATTGGGAGGAATTTTGCCCCATTGTTGGTGCTATTGGGAGGAACTGTGCCCCATCATTGAGCCCAGTTGTTGGTGTCACTGGGATGAGCTGTGCCCCTATGTTGACGTCAGTAAATAAAATCGTGCCCCAAGTTTTGAGACCAATGCCCTAGGATATGACAACTCAGCAACAGCAGCTGGTTTTCTGCAGCACAACTAGTAAGATTTCAGTTCCCAGATAAGATAAATTATTTTTTTTACATTCATCTGTCACCTCTAGTTTTTCCAAGGGGCAAGAGGAGAGGCCTAGATCATTTAAAAATAAATAACCAATTTGCCAAACCAACGACCAAAAGGGATTAGGTAGTGTAAAAACAACTTTATTTTTTTAATTATTTTTTAAAGTCCTTCAGTAGTGGGATCCTAGAAATGTCAACTTTTTTTTCTTTTTTTATACTAAAAGTGAGACATT
>CM053038.1:344000-399000 GCA_028564925.1 Lithobates sylvaticus | reverse complement strand
CGTTTGGTGTTAGTAATTAGCTGTGTAGGTCTTCAAAACAAACACCAAACTAGCCTGATCTTTAGCAAGCCCCATATACAGCCTTAACCCTTGACCCAAGGTGGTTCTTTAGGGACACAGAGATTGTTTTGGAGGCCTATACAGGTTCTTGCAGTATCCCTAAAGAACCACCTTGGGTCAAGGTGTTAGCTGTGTAGGTCTTCAAAACAATCTTAGTGTCCCCAACAGAACCAATGTGGGTCATGGGTCAAGGCTGTATATGAGGTTTGCTAAAGATCTGGCACCTTATAGTGTTGAAAAAAGGCCTATGTAGGCCTTCACAAATTTCAGTGTCCCGATAGAATCCCCTTAGGTCATATGTCAAGACTGTATAAAGGACTTGATTGCCCAAGTCAAGATTTAGCTACTCCTACTCCCATACTAAGACCCACCCCATCATCCAACTTTACTGCTCTAAAAGTTCTGGGATTTGACAGTTGAAGGACAAGAGGTGATAGCAACAGGATCCCCCATATTTACAAGGTAAAATGGTGAGTGGTGGTGCCATCACATGGGTTTGGTGTGATCACATGGGCTTGCCTCCACCAAGTCTATAAGCGTGCTGGGTGACTGTCCATTCTTTCAACTAATGTTAATTTACACAAAGCACAACAGGCGCTGTTTACTATTACAAAAAACACACCAACGAGAACCCGGTGAAAGATTGGCTCAATTTTCGTTGTTGGCGTCGGCCATTATTGTAAAGGAGAGTGACATTTATCTACCCCGGGATTATCACTAACAGGAGGATGATGACAGTTTTCTCCCGCAGGCCCGCACAAGTCCTAGAATTGCTGTGACTGCCGTAGGAGCGCAATGACATCTCTTCATCACAGGGGAAGAGAGAAGAGAGAATTAACATTAACGATTAAGGGATACGGGATAATAATTCTTATATTCAGAGATGTGTGAAGGGGCTTACACCGCTCACGCTCCCCACTCTATAAAAATTTTAATGAACGTACTTTGTGCAAGGCACTGAAAAGTTTCAAAGTTACTTAGAGAGTGCCGAAATTTTTTCAACCATCTGCCCTGGACAGCCATATTGGAAGACACACTGGAGTCAAGGTTTCAAGTCTTAAAATGTGACCTTGTGCAAATTAACAGGTTCTCTTTAATACTGGCCACCTTTACTCTTTGTTCCGCAGGTAGAAGCCCAGCATAAGATCCAAGTCACAGCCCATTCAGAATAAGGTAATGGCGCTTGACCCAAGTTCATTATTGGAGGACCATGTAGTGGTTAGAAGGGCTAGGGAGCCAGTTAAATTCATCTGATATAATTATTATGCTTTAACCTTTTATTTTATTTTCCCCATTGAGAACAGATGCGTCACTGCCCTAGTATAGACCCCCGTGTCCCTGTGGAGCCAACTCCAAAGGCTGTACATGGGGCCTTGACTTTACTGTCCAAATCCAAGATTTAGCCACACCTCTTCCTGTACTAAACCCCACCTCTAACATTTATAAGAGAAGCAACAGATGCGCTCTCAGAGATAGCGGACTCATAGTAGGCATACCTTGCTTTCCGCTTTCGCACTCTCCGCTCATGCTCCGCCTCTTCATAGTAATACTCGTTGTGACTGTTGTCCCTCCTCCTGGCGGCTGCGGCTATTACTGCCCGAGACTGCCCTGTGGAGTTGTTAGTAGAATTTTCTAGAGGAAAAACAAGGAATATGTAGCAGTTAGATTAAATAATTATAGTAAATTAAAGGACATATAGGAAAAGGAAAAAATAAAATAAAAAATTAATTAATTAAGAATTGGGTTGATGCACCCAAAAACAATATATTATTTGAGGTAGAGTACTATTGGTTGAGTCAGCAGTCTTCTTTCTTTTTTTGAGAGACTACAGTGGTGATATTTTCACAGAGTGGCTGGCCGTTCTTATCCACAGTGGAGTTTTGCATGCCCTGCCCTACCTTAGGGTGTCATTACATTTGCGGTTGCAGTCTACCCATTCTAAAATGAATGAAAAAAAAAAGCTAATGAAAGAGTGAGAACCCCTCGTAGTGGCCAAAGCAGGTGTGTAGACTCAGGAATTTAAATCAGAGAGCTACCAGGAGAAAAAATAGGTTTGGCCTTCCATAGACGTGCAGGAGCAATAACTGCATGAAATGCTCAGCATTTCATTGCAGGAGTTATAGCTGCATAGAATGGTTGGCATTCAGTAGACAGTGCAGGAGTTATAGCTGGGTGAATTGTTCAGCATTCCATAGACCGTGGAGATGCTATAGCTGCATTAAATGTTAAGCATTGCAGACAGTGGAGCAGCTATAGCTGCGTGAAATGTTCAGCATTTGATAGACAGTGGAGATGCTAGAGCTGCATTAAATGATTTGTATTCCATAGACCGTGCAGGTAGCTATAGGAAGAGATATACCTGCATGGATTGGACAGCATTTCATAGACCATGCAGGATTTTTGCTACATTAAATGCTCAGCATTCTGTAGACAGTGCGGGAGCTATAGCTGCATGCGATGACTGGCATTCCGTAGACTGTGCAGGAGCTATAACTGCATGGATTGGTTTCATATAGAGAGCAGGAGTTTTGGCTGCATTAAATGCTTAATATTCAGTAATCCATGCACGTGCAATAGCTGCATAGAATGGTTAGCATTCCGTAGACTGTGGAGATGCTATAGCTGCATTAAATGTTAAGCATTACAGACAGTGGAGATGCTATAGCTGCGTGAAATGTTCAGCCTTTCATAGACAGTGGAGATGCTAGAGCTGCATTAAATGATTTGTTTTCCATAGACCATGAAGGTAGCTATAGGAAGAGATATACCTGCATGGACTGGACAGCATTTCATAGACCATGCAGGATTTTTGCTACATTAAATGCTCAGCATTCTGTAGACAGTGCAGGAGCTATAGCTGCGTGTGATGACTGGTATTCCGTAGACTGTGCACATGCTATAGCTGCATAGAATGGTTAGCATTCCGTAGACTGTGCAGGAGCTATAGCTGCATGAAATGATTGGAATCCTGTAGACAGTGCAAGAGCTATAGCTGCAGAAATTGGTCAGCATTTCACAGAGAGCAGGCGTTGTAGCTGCATTAAATGCTTAGCATTCCGTATGCTGCGCAGGAACCTTGGCACCCCAGATGTTTTGGAACTACATTTCCCATGATGTTTACCTACACTGCAAGAGTGCATGAGCATCATGGGAAATGTAGTTCCAAAACATCTGGGGTGCCAAGGTTCACCATTACTGGTCTATAGGAAGTGCAGGATCTTTAGCTCCATGGATTCATCAGCATTCCGTAGACAGGGGAGGAGATATAGCTGCATGAAACGCTCTGCATTTCATGGACAGCAAATAGTTACTAACAGCTGAGTAATTTCCAATAGGCACACTTTAAAAGCTAGGAAAGGTGAACAAATCCAAATACTATTTCATTTCATCGTCCTATGTCGCCCCACTTAAATTTTATATACAATTCAAAAAAAAGTGGAGATTTCCTTTCTGAAAACTGCAAAACACTAAGCCCCCGTACACACGGTCAGAAATTCCGACCACAAAATCAGTCGGATTTTTTCCGACGGATTTTTGCATACACACGGCCGGACAAAGTTGTCGGAAAATCCGATCATTCTGAACGTGGTGAACTACGTAGAGGCTAGTAGCCAATAGCTTTGGTCTCGTAATTTGATCTGAGCATATGTGGCACTTTGTCCGTCGGAATTCCCTACACATTTGGAAAAAGTCCGATCGGACTTTGTTTTTCGGAAAATTTGAGAGCAGGAGCTCAAATTTTTTCCCTCGGAAATTGCAACGGAAAAAGTCCGATGGAGCCCACACACGGCCGGATTTTCCGACATGGTTCGATCGGACATTTTCCATCGGAATTTCCGACCGTGTGTACGGGGCATAAGAGTCCTTCAAGGGTTAAAAAAAAATTTGAATTTAAAAACGCCTGCCCGCAGCCTTCACGTTTCGTTTCCAGCTCTTTGAGAAGACCAACGTGGCATCCATATAAAACGCAGACAGCAGCTTTGAAGTTTTTGACTTTCATAATTTGATATTCAGCTCGGTGCCCTAAAGGGAGAAAAAGGTTTCAAAGGAGGAGGTTTCAGCCAACCTTAATAATGGAAGGGGCCCCGCCTCCCATGCGCTAGTTTTTTTTTATTTTCACGGGGAACAAGACCAGATTCATGTCTGCGTGTAGCGTGCAGAGTTATAGAGGTCATGGGAGCAAAGACGGTGGGAACTATTCTCGTCATCGTGAGGGTCTAAAAAGGAGGTTTGTGTCACCCATGACAAACAAATCACTGCACTGTCAGCCCTAGCTGACTAATAAAAGGGGGGAACTGGGTTTCTTTTGAAAGGGGGATGCCTCACTGAGGACAGCGGGTGGTGAAACATCTTTCAAACACTGGCTGAGCTGCTAAGGGCTTGGAAGTATCACACAAAAATTTGCTTTCCTTTTCGCCATTGTAAAGAGTGTGTTAAATTTCAGCTTTAGCTATTAAGCTCTGTAAGCAACAGGGTTCTTTTTTTTTTTTTTCCCCAACTGAGTAGTAGAGAGGAGCTCAGACTTTGTTCAAACCCAGAAGGAAGCAGTCAGTCATTCTTACCCAATCAACCGCAGCTAGGGGAGGGAATGCTCAAGAAAATCATTGATATAATATGGCCTTTTTTCAGTCAAGGTCAATAATTCCCAAGCTTATCCCTAACGAGCAGCTTAGAACTGGCAGGTAAACATGGGGAAAAAAGCTGAGAGCTCCATCTACTGGAGGCGAAACAATTGCATTATTTCTTAGTTGCTTGACAAAGTATATAAGTACTGTTGCATAGTTGGGGTTAACCCATTCCTTTCCGGTGCTTGGCAAAAGGTAAAAGGTTGGTTTAGCTGTAGGAACCACAGACTACTCTGGGGAAATCTCACCACTGCAATCTCAGAGACATGAAGAACAACTGGGTGCTTATATGCCCTAGTGTCCTCCTATACCTCCTAGTAAAGTTATATAAAGATAAAATAAATGGTCAATAAACCCAACTCCAGCCAAGTTATTTTCTTTATTTTGTATAGAACAGAGAAGCGCTCGAACATCAGTAATGTTTTAAATGCTGTCTATGTCTCCACTGAAATGTCTTATCTCTTCCTCTTCCAACCACCAGGACAGGTAGTGAGGCCAAATCTCCCTCATGGTGACACAGGCAGCATTATAATCCTAAGAGAAATTTTTAACTTTCCATGTTTTTCTAGAAAAATGTAGACTTCTTGCTGTTCCCATTGAGGGGATTTCCCTCACTTCCAGTTTTATTGGATATCTATCAAACAGGAAGTGGGGAGATTTTCCCTCACATGTCCATCAAATAAACTGAAAGTGGGGGAAAAAACTCCCAAATGGGAGGCACAATTGAAAGTTGATTGAGGTTCTAATGCCTTGACACCATCTAGAGTTGGGTATTAACAGTAGAGGACAACTCTAGAGAGAGGTCATAAACGCAAGCCATGTAGACGAGGTTCTTGACAGGGAAAAGACAACAGGTGAAGACAAAGTGGAGAAGACCGAAGAGACCCAGGAACAGTATCATCATCGTCTCACCCTCTCCAAGCGAGTAGACCTTGAATCCAGACATTTTCTTGCTCAGGATGGATTTTGGCAGGTTCAGGAGGGCAGGGTTGTAGACGGGGAAGTCGTGATAATAATTTTCCAAAATCCATACAGCGACTCGTTGGATACTGTGAGTAGAACAGACAGGGACGGGTGGGGAGGAAGAGACGGTAAATTAACAAGTGTGGCAAAAAGGGGGAGGAGAAGACACAAGGGGAAAACAGAAGGAACATGGGAACAAAGGCTGTGAATCAACCAGACTGACAATACAGAAAAATCTAGCAGAACAAAGATGGCTGCCATAGAGCTGGGAGACAAACATGGCCACCATAGAGGTGGAAAATACAATCAAAAATTTTCAAAATTGTTTCTAAAACTCATAGTTCCCTGAACCGTCTCAGTGTTCTTACCAAAGAGGACCCATTATTACTGTTCTCAATGTTCTCACCAAGGAGGACCCTATCGATGCCGATCTCACCAATGAGGACCCTATCGATGCCGATCTCACCAATGAGGACCCTATCGATGCCGATCTCACCAATGAGGACCCTATCGATGCCGATCTCACCAATGAGGACCCTATCGATGCCGATCTCACCAATGAGGACCCTATCGATGCCGATCTCACCAATGAGGACCCTATCGATGCCGATCTCACCAATGAGGACCCTATCGATGCCGATCTCACCAATGAGGACCCTATCGATGCCGATCTCACCAATGAGGACCCTATCGATGCCGATCTCACCAATGAGGACCCTATCGATGCCGATCTCACCAATGAGGACCCTATCGATGCCGATCTCACCAATGAGGACCCTATCGATGCCGATCTCACCAATGAGGACCCTATCGATGCCGATCTCACCAATGAGGACCCTATCGATGCCGATCTCACCAATGAGGATCCTATCGATGCCGATCTCACCAATGAGGATCCTATCGATGCCGATCTCACCAATGAGGATCCTATCGATGCCGATCTCACCAATGAGGATCCTATCGATGCCGATCTCACCAATGAGGATCCTATCGATGCCGATCTCACCAATGAGGATCCTATCGATGCCGATCTCACCAATGAGGATCCCAACGATGCCGATCTCACCAATGAGGATCCTAACGATGCCGATCTCACCAATGAGGATCCCAACGATGCCGATCTCACCAATGAGGACCCTATCGATACTGCTCTCACCAAAGAGGACCCTATCGATACTGCTCTCACCAAAGAGGACCTATTAATGCTGCTCTCACCAAAGAGGACCTATTAATGCTCATGTTCTCACCAAAAGGGACCCATTACTAGTTCTCTCAATGTTCTTACCAAAAAATACCTATTTCTGTTCTCAATGTTCTCACCATAGGAGGTGGAAAAAAAATAGTCCAATTTTTTCTAAATTTCTAAAACTTTTCTCAAATTTCTTACCAAAGAGGACCCATGAATACTCTTCTCACCAAAGTGGACCTATTATTACGGTTATCAAGGTTCTCCACAAAGAGGAACTATTAATATGGTCCTCACCAAAGAGGACCTATTATTACTGTTATCAAGGTTCTCACCAAAGAGGACCTATTAATACTGTTCTCACCAAAGTGGACCTATTATTACTGTTCTCACCAAAGAGGACCTATTATTACTGTTATCAAGGTTCTCACCAAAGAGGACCTATTAATATGGTTCTCACCAAAGAGGACCTATTAATACAGTTCTCACCAAAGAAGACCTATTAATACGGTTCTCACCAAAGAAGACCTATTCATATGGTTCTCACCAAACGACGACATCTCGGCAATAAAAAAAATTTATTCTTATTTTGGAGTATAAAAAAGGTACACCCTACATGCCATCACAGATAATCCTCATCATTGTTACTCAATCTAGTGTCCAAAATGCTGCATTTTTCTATTGGAGGTATTTCAGGATAATACTGCATTATGCCACTAGAGCTGACAATCATAAGAAATAAACATATTAGGCAAAACACGGGGATCATTTGGGAAAGCTGTGTGAATGCTTAAGATGTATACACATTTTTTTAAAATAAATAGACCCTTTAGTCTAAAAAACACAGGCAACGATCATATGGCCTCCTCCTACCAGAAGCACCTTGTGTATGTTTTAACTCATCAGACCAGCCTTTTTTAACACAGAGGAACCCTTAAACTTTTCTGGTTTAGGGAAATCCTGCTAAAATGTACTATTAATACATTAGTGTGATGGTCAGTGGGAAGAATGCTTCTTACACTTGTCTTCATTGGGAAGAATTACCCCCTTACAGATAGTAAAAAAGATAATGGAGGTCAGTAGGAACTTATCTGAAAAGGAGAAGTTATTCATTTCTCAAGGAACCCCTAGCAATCTCTGGAGGAACCCTAGAGTTCCATGGAACCCCGTTTGAGAAACCTTGCATTATACACTGCACAGAGCCTATTTCTATAAAGCAATCCCAATCTGGGTATCATGAAATCAGCAAAGCACAACCAATTGTGTAGCACAGGGGTAGGCAACCCGCGGCACGCAAAGCCTCTTTTGCTGGGACTCAACTCCCTCCCCATCAGCAGAGCAGCGCAGGGAAGTGTCAGTGAGACACTAATGCATTCAAATTTCAGAATTCCCTACCTGCACTGAGGGGGAGGCACTGCGCCCTCACACAATGTAAAAGATGGAAAACATTGTTTTGGTTCTTTAACTTTGCTGTAGCTGCGATTGTCAGCTCTTGTAATGGGGAAGAGATTGGGTGCAGTTTTGCTGTGGGGGGGGGGGGGGGGCGGCCCCTGTTTCCAGGAGGTGGACGACTGCTAAAGCCAATCACAGTCCTGGTAGCCCCGTCCACCATCTGGAGGAAGATGAGTTGCTTGGTTGCCACTACCAATCTCAGAAAGAAGGGATTTCATGGCGATTGTGGTTTTCTCAATCAGTTGACAGTTTGTGGAATTACTGTTGAAATTCTGGGAACTTTGTTGAAATTATTCCTGAACCTTTGCGTCACTTACTACTGAACCCCGGCACTCGGTGTCCCTTTAAGCCAGAGCCAGTATTCAGCACAATGAAAATCACACCCAACTTTTGCTGCAGAGCGCCATACTTTTTCTCACCTGCGGGGGCCCAACTTATGATCCTGCACACAGGCGCACTACTTTCAAAAAATCCCAATGACCCGAGCTCATCATTGAGCATCCATTCCAGATGCTTGTATGTGACATGACATACATCCCCTACATCACATACATCATGCACCACATACATCACATACATCACATACAAGCACGTGGGCTAGATGGGAGAGGTGGATCAGCAGGATGAGTGTGCCAGGACAGGTAGATGTGTCATCTCTGCTTCCTTTCGCCACTCTCCATATCATGGATGAGAAGAGGGTACAGAGGTGGGGAAAATGAGCAGGAGGGGTTCAGAGGTGGGACAGAAGAGAAGGAGGGTACAGCTGTGGGGCAGATGTGCAGGGAGGTACAGTGGTGGAAGAGATGAGAAGGGGGTTCAGCGGTGGGACAGAAGAAGAGCAGGAGGGTACAGTGATGGGGCAGATGAGAATGGGGTTACAGTGGTGGGACAGAAAAGCAAGAGGGGTATACTAGTGGGGGACATGTGAAAGGAGGTGTATTGGTGGGGCAGATGAGCAGGGAGAACAGAGGTGGGGGCAGAAGAGCAGGGAGGTACAGAGGTGAAACAGATGTGCAGGAGGACCTGTGGTGGAGCAGATGGTCCAAGTTCTTTGTTCTATTTATCCATTTCCAGATGAGCAGATGGGTTCAGTGTTAGGACAGATGAGACAGTGATTCAGTAGTGAGACAGAAGAGCATGGGGGGATACAGCAGTGGAGCAAATGTGCAGGGAGGTACAGTGGTGGGGCAGATGAGAAAAGGGGTATATTGATGGGGCAGAGGAGCAGCGGGGTTACAGTGGTGGGACAGAAGAGAAGGAGGGTACAGCTGTGGGGCAGATGTGCAGGGAGGTACAGTGGTGGAAGAGATGAGAAGGGGATTCAGCGGTGGGACAGAAGAGCAGGAGGGTACAGTGATGGGACAGATGAGAATGTGGTTACAGTGGTGGGACAGAAAAGCAAGAGGGATATACTAGTGGGGGAGATGTGAAAGGAGGTGTATTGGTGGGGCAGATGAGCAGGGAGAACAGAGGTGGGGGCAGAAGAGCAGGGGGGTACAGAGGTGAAACAGATGTGCAGGAGGACCTGTGGTGGAAAAGATGGTCCAAGTTCTTTGTTCTATTTATCCATTTCCAGATGAGCAGATGGGTTCAGTGTTAGGACAGATGAGACGGTGATTCAGTAGTGAGACAGAAGAGCATGGGGGGATACAGCAGTGGAGCAAATGTGCAGGGAGGTACAGTGGTGGGGCAGATGAGAAAAGGGGTATATTGATGGGGCAGAGGAGCAGCGGGGTTACAGTGGTGGGACAGAAGAGCAAGAGGGTACAGTAGTGGGGCAGATGTGCAGGAGGTACAGTAGTGGGAGGGGTGAGAAGGGGGTTCATCGGTGGGACAGAAAAGCAGGGGGGTTACAGTGATGGGGCAGGTGAGCGGGGGGGGGGGGGGTTCAAAGGTGAGACAAAAGAGCAGAGGAGCAGGGAGGTACAGCAGTACGCCAGATGTGACTGGAGGTGCATTGATGGGACAGAAGAGCAGGGGGTTAGAGTGGTGGGGCAGAAGACCAGGGGGGACAGTGGTGGGGCAGATGAGAAAGGGGGTTACAGTGGTGGGGCAGAAGACCAGGGGGGACAGTGGTGGGGCAGATGAGAAAGGGGGTTACAGTGGTAGGGCAGAAGACCAGGGGGGACAGTGGTGGGGCAGATGAGAAAGGGGGTTACAGTGGTGAGGCAGATGAGAAAGGGGGTTACAGTGGTGAGGCAGATGAGAAAGGGGGTTACAGTGGTGAGGCAGATGAGAAAGGGGGTTACAGTGGTGAGGCAGATGAGAAAGGGGGTTACAGTGGTGAGGCAGATGAGAAAGGGGGTTACAGTGGTGAGGCAGATGAGAAAGGGGGTTACAGTGGTGAGGCAGATGAGAAAGGGGGTTACAGTGGTGAGGCAGATGAGAAAGGGGGTTACAGTGGTGAGGCAGATGAGAAAGGGGGTTACAGTGGTGAGGCAGATGAGAAAGGGGGTTACAGTGGTGGGGCAGAAGACCAGGGGGGACAGTGGTGGGGCAGATGAGAAAGGGGGGGTTACAGTGGTAGGGCAGAAGACCAGGGGGGACAGTGGTGGGGCAGATGAGAAAGGGGGTTACAGTGGTGAGGCAGATGAGAAAGGGGGTTACAGTGGTGAGGCAGATGAGAAAGGGGGTTACAGTGGTGGGGCAGATGAGAAAGGGGGTTACAGTGGTGGGGCAGAAGACCAGGGGGGACAGTGGTGGGGCAGATGAGAAAGGGGGTTACAGTGGTGAGGGCAGATGAGAAAGGGGGTTACAGTGGTGAGGCAGATGAGAAAGGGGGTTACAGTGGTGAGGCAGATGAGAAAGGGGGTTACAGTGGTGAGGCAGATGAGAAAGGGGGTTACAGTGGTGAGGCAGATGAGAAAGGGGGTTACAGTGGTGAGGCAGATGAGAAAGGGGGTTACAGTGGTGAGGCAGATGAGAAAGGGGGTTACAGTGGTGAGGCAGATGAGAAAGGGGGTTACAGTGGTGGGGCAGATGAGAAAGGGGGTTACAGTGGTGGGGCAGATGAGAAAGGGGGTTACAGTGGTGGGGCAGATGAGAAAGGGGGTTACAGTGGTGGGGCAGATGAGAAAGGAGGTTACAGTGGTGGGGCAGAAGACCAGGGGGAACAGTGGTGAGGCAGATGAGAAAGGGGGTTACAGTGGTGGGGCAGATGAGCAGTGGGTTACAGTGGTGGGGCAGATGAGCAGATAAGTTTAGTGTTAGAACAGATGAGAAGATGGTTCAGCGGTGAGACAGAAGAGCATGGAGGGGTACGGCAGTGGAGCGGATGTTCAGGGAGGTACATTGGTGGGGCACATGAGCAGGGTGGTACAGTTGAGCAGGGGGGTACAGTGATCTAAGGTGTGGAGTTGCAGGAATTGGGGCTGATCTGAGGGGCGTGAGTGCAGGATATTAATTTCTCACTACTCAACTTTACAGCATTTACTTTACAAAAAATCCTTTTTGTGATTGAGAGTGTGAAGTTGACATTTGTTATAAATTTATAATATACATGTATAACTTTTAAATGTATAATATAAATTTCTTTGAAAACATTTCTCGGCACACGGTGCTCAGAAGGTTGCCTACCCCTGTTGTAGCACAACTAAGCAGGAAGCAGAGACTGCATATATAACTAGGAGAGGTCTGGTTTCCATGTAGGGAGATCAATTACAGGTTTTCCTGACAACAACCAAGATTTACATCAAATAGAATATACTCGCATACATATATGAAAACCCTAAACTCCACCGATTTGCCCCAACGCTCATTGTTTTTACAAGCAGGGTACTCTGGGAATGCCCCGATTAATATTCCAGTATTGGTCGGACATAAAACAAACATCATAATGCCTGAAGCTCGTCAACTCTCAGCTGCAGTTGCCATGGGAACAATCGTATACATCCCATGGCCTTTGTAGTAAAAAATAAAAAAAAATCTGCATGAATAAAAAAAGCAGATTTGCAAATACCTACAGACAATTCAAGCAGTTGCAATGTCCACTGGCTACCGGTAAAGAGTAATGCAATTATAATACTGCATTAGTTACTCCTTTATTTATTTTTAATGCTCAACTCCTTTTACAAGGCAATATCTGGCGTTGCAAAGGGATCTAGTGCATACAAAGTGGATTTATATCCATTGTGGTTTTTGAGGAATGTATTTAAAGGGGAATTCTGGCTATATACCCAACTGTCCTCTTCCCACCTCCTAATGCCTAAACTAACCAGTGTAAGAGATCGATTTTCTCCCTCTCTCCCTCTCATTTATATGAAAGCGGATGGGCCATTGAAGCCTATGGGTGACATCACCACTACAGCTTTACTTGCTGTTGTTGGAGGGTGTGACAGACCTAGCCGGGACACAGGCTGTTGGAGGGGACTGAATGCGAGCCTATTACCTTGTGATTATGGGCCCTGGCACGGTGCTCTTTGAGCTGCAAGCCTGGGACCCCTGAGCTGGTGTTACTTGGATTCAGGTCCATGCTGGCCCATAGAATCTGTATATGTATTTGGCATATTAGCAATACACTGAATGACACTGTTGGGACACAAGCTGTCAGATGCTAATGTCATGAACTCCAGCCAGCCTGTCTGTTGTGTAAATGAGTATAGTCTGGCTTGTAGGAGTGTTTCACCTATTGTTGTGTGTGCTAATTAACCCTGCAATTGAATGAAGGAGTCCAGTGTTGATTAAGATAATTAGCTCATGCTAATTAAGTTAGGTCTTAGTCATCTGGCTGTATATATGTGTGTGACATGTCAAATAAAAGTTAATTCCTGATGTACCCTACACTGGTGTTGTCTGGTGACTGGGTGAGCTAATGGGTCTTGGATTGTGTGGTACCGGACAGAGGAAGCATTTACGGCGGACATCTTGAGCACAAGGTCCGTCACAGAGGGCTCTCTTATACCCCCTGCAGCTGCCACTGGCTTGAAAAAGGGGAGATCATGTGACCAGACCGGGTTGAAAATAGGCAAGTATACACAACTTTCCTACACAGGTTGGTTATTTCCCCTCACTTTCTGAATGGGCAGTAACACAGTGACTGGGAACGAGAAGAAGCAGTTACAGATACACCATATGACCTAAAGCTGGAGGACACCTGACCATTACCACCCATAAGAACCTGTTGGGATAACCAAGTCTAAGTCCATTGCCATGAAGATAGGAGGCTGATGGAGATGGCCTGCCTTTGCAGCTATAACAGCCTCCAATCTTCTAGGAAGGGCTCCCTCAAGATCTTGGAAGTGTGTCTGTGAAAATTTGTACCCATTTGTGAGGTAAGGTATTGATCTTGAAAGTGAAGATCTGGCTTGCAATTGGGGTTCAAATTCATCCCAAGGGTGTTCAGTAGGGTTGAGGTCAGGGCTCTTTGTAGGCTATTCCAGTTCCTCTACACCAAACTCCTTTAACCATGTCTTTATGGAGCTGGCCACCATTTATGAGGTCAGATAAGGATATTGGATGAGAAGACTTGGTTCACCATCGGTGCTCTAATTTATTTTAAAAAAGTGTTCAGTGGGGCTGAGGTCAGGGCTCTATGTAGGCCCATTCTAGTTCCTCCACACCAAACTCCTCAAACCATATCCTTATGGAACTGGCTGCCATTTAGGACTTCAGAATCATGTTGGATGAAAAGACCTGGCTCACCATCAGTGTTCCAATTCATCCCAAAAGTGTTCGCTAGGGTTAAGGTCAGGGCTCGGTGTAGGCCATTCCTGAAGACTTGGTTCACCATCGGTGCTCCAATTTATTCCAAAAGTGTTCAGTGGGGTTGAGGTCAGGGCTCGGTGTAGGCCATTCCTGTTCCTCCACACCAAACTCCTTAAACCATGTCCTTATGGAGCTGGCAACCATTTATGAGGTCAGATACTAATGTTGGATGAGTAGACTTGGCTCACCATCAGCGTTCCAATTTATCCCAAAAGAGATCAGCAGGGTTAATGTCAGGGCTGTGTGTAGGCCATTTCAAGTTTTTCCAAACAAAACTTCTCAAACCATATCTTTATGGAGCTGGCCACCATACCGGTATATGGAATCAGATACCGATGTTTAATGATAAGACCTGGCTCACCATCAGTGATCCAATTCATCCCAAAAGTGTTTGCTAGGGTTAAGGTCAGGGCTCGGTGTAGGCAATTCCTGTTCCTCCACACCAAACTCCTTAAACTATGTCCTCATGGAGCTGGCAACCATTTAGGAGGTCAGATACTAAATGTTGGATGAGAAGACTTGGCTCGCCAATTAGCGTTCCAATCAATCCCAAAAAGGTACCAGCAGGGTTAAAGTCGGGGCTATGTGCAGGCCATTTCAAGTTTTTCCAAACCAAACTTCTCAAACCATATCTTTATGGAGCTGGCCACCATACCGGTATATGGAATCAGATACCGATGTTGAATGATAAGACCTGGCTCACCATCAGTGTTCCAATTCATCCCAAAAGTGTTCGCTAGGGTTAAGGTCAGGGCTCTGTGTAGGCCATTCCTGTTCCTCCACAAACTCCTTAAACCATGTCCTTATGGAGCTGGCAACCATTTATGAGGTCAGATACTAATGTATATCAGGGTCCCCAGAGAGCCTCCCCCCATTTACATCAGGGTCCCCAGAGAGTCTCCCCTCCCCTTGGGGACCCCTGCAGAGATTTGGGGCTATGGGCCCCAGATTCGGGGCTATAGCCCCAAAAGCCCCCCCCCCCCTAGCGACGCCACTGGTCACAGTATAGATGTGATGGTCAAGTGTCTACAAACTCTTACCCAAATAGTGTAGCAATGTGGAAAAAGGTTCCAAGTCTCCCTTAAGCTGGCCATACACTAGTAGTAATTTTCTTCAAAATTCTTGTTTTCGGAACGTTTGTTTGACTTTCGAATGTTTAGTCAAACTGATGTTCGTTTTCCAAAAAGATTTCGAAGAAAGATTTGAAGGAGCAGAATGGACAATTTTTCCTTGAATAAACACCTTTCAAACCAATAAATGTGGATTTTATTAGAGAAAGGACATTCAGAAAGGACATTCATTCCAAAATTGAATGTTTAACACAAAAATGTTGAAGTACGTACGGACGTTAGGTTTGAAGGTCTACTAGTGAATGTCCGTCTTTAGTGTAGCCCAGGGGTGTCCAAACTTTCTAAGCAAAGGGACAGTTTACTGTTGGCTTTAGGGGGGCTTGACTGTGGCCAGTGGGAGTAGAAAATGCCTCATCAGTGCCCCCTCGATCATTGGTTTTAAAGGGCGAAATAGTGCCCCATTGAAATGTGTAAGTAGGGGGAATGGTGCTCCAATGGTGCTCCAATAATAGTATCAGTTGATTGAATAGTGCCCCCTAGGGTCAGCTAAAGGGAGGCAAATGCCCCAGGCTGTAGTTTGGAGACCGCTGGTTTGGTCAAAACTAAAAAAAGGTGGCTGGAGTTACACTTTAAATTATCAAGGGACGTTAAAAATCTATTTTGGAAAAAAAAAAAAAATTATCAAGGGACGTTGCTTCAGGCCCAGTACTATCACTACAATGTGGAGGTTCTATAAATGGTAACTTTATTGACTATGTTTAGACTGCAGAATTAGTTTATGGCTGGGGCAGTAAACTCATTATGCTATAAAGATAAAGTCCCTTTTAGTGCCCTAGTTTGGAAATCATAAATTTTGATGGCAGATAAGCCGCGTCTGGGACAGCGATCGCCATGTGACCTGTTCAGCAGCTTCCCATACCAAGGAGAGAACGTGATTGAAATTCAATCTACTTTTCATCAATAAGCTTATAGTATTTTTCAATATAACCCTTCCGTTTCCATTACATTACCATTACCCCTTTTTTTTTAGAACATTTAATGCCATCACTGAGTCTTTGTGCTTTTCTATGCAATGCAGGCAGATCATGGCTGGTGAGAGGGTGCTTTCTTTAAACCCAGACCTTTGGTTTTAATGGATAGTTCGTATTTATACATGTACATAGGGGAGCAACCATTTTTTGCAAATTACGTATGCAGCATCTGCTTCCTGCTTAGTAATACAGCTGCAAAGAGATTGTGCCGTACCTTTTATATCACAAATTTGTCAAGCTACACAAGCTGAAGAATATTCCAAGCTCTGGGGGAGCCCAGTCCAAGCTCTAGTTCTAGCTAGGGCTCAACCATGCGCTAGGTGATGTTCACCCAAGCCCTAGCTGAGGCGGGTCTCAACCATGCCCTCGCTGAGGCGGGTCTCAACCAAGCCCTCGCTGAGGCGGGTCTCAACCAAGCCCTCGCTGAGGCGGGTCTCAACCAAGCCCTCGCTGAGGCGGGTCTCAACCAAGCCCTCGCTGAGGCGGGTCTCAACCAAGCCCTCGCTGAGGCGGGTCTCAACCAAGCCCTCGCTGAGGCGGGTCTCAACCAAGCCCTCGCTGAGGCGGGTCTCAACCAAGCCCTCGCTGAGGCGGGTCTTAACCAAGCCCTCGCTGAGGCGGGTCTCAACCAAGCCCTCGCTGAGGCGGGTCTCAACCAAGCCCTCGCTGAGGCGGGTCTCAACCAAGCCCTCGCTGAGGCGGGTCTCAACCAAGCCCTCGCTGAGGCGGGTCTCAACCAAGCTCTAGCTGAGGCGGGTCTCAACCAAGCTCTAGCTGAGGCGGGTCTCAACCAAGCTCTAGCTGAGGCGGGTCTCAATCAAGCCCTAGCTGAGGTGGGTCTCAACCAAGCCCTAGCTGAGGCAGATCTCAACCAAGCTCTAGCTCAAGCTCCCCCAAACCCTAGCTCAAGCTCCCCCAAGCCCTAGCTCAAGCTCACGCTCACCCAAGCCCTAGCTCAAGCTCACGCTCACCCAAGCCCTAGCTCAAGCTCAAGCTCACGCTCACCCAAGCCCTAGGTCAAGCTCAAGCTTACGCTCACCCAAGCCCTAGCTCAAGCTCACGCTCACCCAAGCCCTAGCTCACGCTCACCCAAGCCCTAGCTCAAGCTCAAGCTCACCCAAGCCCTAGCTCAAGCTCACCCAAGCCCTAGCTCAAGCCCAAGGTCACCTAAGCCCTAGCTCAAGCCCAAGGTCACCCAAGCCCTAGCTCAAGCCCAAGCTCAAGCCCAAGCTCACCCAAGCCCTAGCTCAAGCCCACCCAAGCCCTAGCTCACCCAAGCCCTAGCTCACCCAAGCCCTAGCTCACCCAAGCCCTAGCTCACCCAAGCCCTAGCTCACCCAAGCCCTAGCTCACCCAAGCCCTAGCTCAAGCTCACCCAAGCCCTAGCTCAAGCTCACCCAAGCCCTAGCTCAAGCTCACCCAAGCCCTAGCTCAAGCTCACCCAAGCCCTAGCTCAAGCTCACCCAAGCCCTAGCTCAAGCTCACCCAAGCGCTAGGAGGCTTTTCCGGTTATCGCATCTACCATACACATAATGAGCTATTAAAATATCCCATCTTACCTTAAGTGGCCAATATTGTAATGCCTGCTTGCCCCGTCTGTGGACCGGACAACCTTGATGGTGAACTGAGGTTGCAGTTGCCGTAACTCCAGCAAGACCACCGCCAAGTAGTGAACAAACAGCAAAGCGTCCACCAGCGACACGGCGTATTGTACTATCCCCTGGTAATTCCTCTCGGCGGTGGTGAGGATCCGGACAGCATAGAAGAGCCAGTAGGACACCACCAGTAGAAAAATAAGCACCATGATGAGCGCCCGGAAGACGAACACCCGTGGGAAGAAGGCCTTGGGGCGCCGGAAGAAGAGCGCCCAGCTGCCCACCAGGAGGATGAGGAGTTTGAAGGCCACAGAGATGAAGAGGCCCTCGCAGGGCGTGCCACAAGCTTCCAGATCCCACGGTAAGATTTTGGGCAACAGCATGAAGGCAATGGGGGTGAGGAAAGAGATAAAGGCCAAGGCTCCGCCCACAATGACACCCAAGTGGCGGGAGCAGTCCAGGTTGGCGCTGTCCTCCATGTCCTTAGTGATACGGGTAATGTCATCGTGGGATATGCTGTGTTCCGAGGTCCCGGTGACCACGGTGGTGGTTTCTCCCCAGTTGTCATCCTGTAGACCAAATAAAAAAAAAAAAAAAAAAAAAAAAAAGGAGAGTCACCTTAAAGTGGACCTACTATCACATATTTAATTCACGTCAAGTGCAGCATGCTCAATAAAAACACTTCTAGTATTTATTACCCCCCACGGAGATCAAAGAACCCCTCATTTACTTTTCTCTCCAGAAGGATGGTGCCCTCATTGTGCAGGCATCATCCAGGGTTACCACCCAATTCCTGGACTCAGATGCCAGCTCAGAGATGACAGTCCTGCAAATCTTGGTGCCCGACTGCGTTCACAAACCACCCAACTTCCTGTCTTGGTGACAACCACAACTCTCATTCTTTGTACAGGTGTCACAGAGACAGGAAGTGTAGGAAATCTACCCAATGGGGGTCACGGAACTTAAAAAAACTAGAACAAAAGTCTTTTTTCTCACTGTACTCAAAACTAGAACACAAACAAACCAAAAAAAAGAGGAGGAGGTTTCGTTAGGCGTTTTTAATCTCTTTCCAGGCATACCTTACAAAATCTTATAAGCGTAGCTGGCGGCGGCTTTATAAAAGCCAAAAATTTTCATTTTGAATTCAGCTCATAACTTGGGACTGTTGGCGGCTCTCGCCCGCCCTCCCTTCCCACCGTACAAGATCACACAAGCTGGGGGAGCTCCGACTTGGCGGAGGTACAAAACGAACAGGTGCCAGCCTTCGCCAGAGAGCCGCCGCGCGTTTTCACATTGCTGCGTGGGGAGCTGTTGTGTTAATATGTCGTTTTTATATGGAAACCTATTTCGGGGGCTTTCTCGCAGCCCCGTAGGAGTGTGTTGGTTTCCTTCAACGAGACGCAAAAGAGAATGACAAGTTTGATCTTGTGACCTGAAAACCCAACCGGTTGAACGACTGTGTTAAGGTATAGCGGAGGGGGGGGGGGGGGGGGTATGGATTACAACATGGAGACTGAAACACACAGCCCCTGGCTCCGCTTCTTACGTTACAACTACAGACACTCTCACGCTATGAAATCTCCCACCAAACCCACCTAAAAAAATGAATCGCCCCGAGAATTTATTACATCTTGCTTTATTGTCGAGAAATTATTATACAGGATTTATGATTTTTATTGAGAGATATATAGATCTAGATCTCTCTCCCTCTCTAGATCGATCCCTCTCTCTCTCTAGATCAGTGTTTCTCAACTCCAGTCCTCAAGGCACCCCAACAGGTCATGTTTTCAGACTTTCCATTATTTAGCACATTTTTCATTTTTGATCAGTTTCACTGCCTTGGTAATTACCACAGCCGTTTCATCTAAAGGGGAATCCTGAAAACATGACCTGTTGGGGTGCCTTGGAGGACTGGAGTTGAGATCTTTCTCCCTCCCTCGCCCACTGTCTCTTGCCCCCTCTCTCTCCCTCGCCCCCTCTCTTGCCCCCTCTCTCTCCCTCGCCCCCTCTCTTGCCCCCTCTCTCCCTCCCTCGCCCCCTCTCTTGCCCCCTCTCTCTCTCCCTCGCCCCCTCTTGCCCCCTCTCTCTCCCTCGCCCCCTCTCTTGCCCCCTCCCTCTCCCCCCCCCCTCTCCTTCGCGCCCCCTCTCTCCTTCGCGCCCCCCTCTCTCTCTCTTCGCGCCCCCTCTCTTGCCCCCTCTCTCTCCCCCCCCTCGCGCCCCCTCTCTCTCCCTCGCGCCCCCTCTCTTGCCCCCTCCCTCTCGCCCCCTCCCTCTTGCCCCCTCCCTCTCCCCCTCGTGCCCCCTCTCTCTCCTTCGTGCCCCCTCTTGCCCTCACTTCCCCTCTCTCTCGCGCCCCCTCTCTCTCCCTCTTGCCCCCTCTCTCCCTCGCCCCCCCTCTTGCCCCCTCTCTCTCCTTCGCGCCCCCTCTTGCCCCCTCTCTCTCGCCCTCACTTCCCCTCTCTTGCCCCCTCTCGCGCCCCCTCTCTCTCCCTCACTTCCCCTCTCTTGCCCCCTCTCGCGCCCCCTCTCTCTCCCTTGCGCCCCCTCTCTCTCTCTTGCCCCCTCCCTCTCGCGCCCCCTCCCTCCCTCTCGCGCCCCCTCCCTCCCTCTCGCGCCCCCTCCCTCCCTCTCGCGCCCCCTCCATCCATCTCTCTCCCTCCATCCATCTCTCTCCCTCCATCCATCTCTCTCCCTCCATCCATCTCTCTCCCTCCATCCATCTCTCTCATATTTTTTTTTTTTTTTTTTTTTTTTACATAGAATTCAAAAACAAAAATGTAATCTTACAGTTGTGATCCTGCCAGTAACACACTTCCTGTCCTAAGTAGTGTCGGCTGGTGCTCTATTTTTTTTATTTTTTTTGGGGGGGGGGGGGGGGGGGATTTCCTGATTGGCCTGGAGGAGAAACAGGAAGACATTAGCGAATATTAACTCGCTAATGTCACACAACTGGGTGGACTCGGGCACAGTGCTCTGCGACGAATCATCGGCTGGATGAACCCAGAAAAGACAGCCAGGCCCCTGATGACGTCCCAGAAGATGGCGGCGCCAAACTGTGTGCTTGAGTGGCTCTCTGCAGAATCCTATAAATATGCTTTTTTTGTGTAGAAGCCATCTATTGGAAAGGGGAGGGGGGGGTGTGTTCCCCGCAGCATCCCGAGACATCCAGGAAGCCATGGTGTATTCGACTGTGCTTACGCCATTAAGGGGACTGGCTGTCTTTCTGGCTTTTGCAGCTGGCCCCCAATTTTTTTTTTTTTTGCATCATGAGGAGGCCAGCTGTAAGAACCCAGAAAAGACAGCCAGGCCCCTGATGATGTCCCAGAAGAAGATGGCAGTGCCAAACATTGTGCGATGCAGCTGCTCTCTACAGAACACTGTTGGATCATATGAGTATGCTTTGTGTATAACCCAACAGTGTTCTGTAGAGAGCAGCTGCATCACACAACGTTTGGCACTGCCATCTTCTTGGACATCATCAGGGGCCTGGCTGTCTTTTCTGGGTTCTTGCAGCCGGCCTCCCCATGATGCAAATAAAATAAAATAAAAACTGGAGGCCAGCTGCAAAAGCCAGAAAGACAGCCAGTCCCCCTAATGGCGCAAGTGCAGTTCCAATACACCATGGCCTCCTGGGTGTCCCCCTACCCCCTCTTCCCAATAGATGGGTTATACACAAAAAAGCACTCATATGATCCATCTATTGGGAAAGGGGGGGGGGGTTCCCGCAGCCTCCTGGGACACCCACATCATGCATCCCAGGAGGCCATGGGGTATTCTACTGCACATGCGCCATCAGGGGGACTGGTTGCCTTTCTGACTTTTGCAGCTGGCCTCCATTTTCTCGGCATCACCAGGAGGCCGGCTGCAAGAACACAGAAAAGAAAGTCAGGCCCCTGATGACGTCACAGAAGATGATGGGGGCGTTGGACATGGTGTGCTGCAGCGGCATGGCAGATCTCTACAGAACACTGATGGATCCTGCGAGTATGCTTTTTTGAGGCTGGTTGGGGGGAGGGGGGGGGGGGGGGTGAAGTTTCACTTTAAATGTTACGAATATGTAATACATTACGAGTAGGAACCTTAGCCTGAATTTGCACAGTCAGTCTTTGTGACGGCCGTCACACCATTCTAAAAATAAAAATAAAATAAAAAGAAGTACTGTCTACCTGCATGTTGTAAAGCGATTCGCAAACTGTTTGCGCTATATAAAGCCTGTATAATAATAATAATAATAAATAAATGAGAATAGTAAAACTATAATTTAAATGTATTTTTAATCAAGCGAGCCGTCTGTTATTTACCGACGAGTTTAGCTGTACGCTCTTGGAGGAAGGCATTGAACTAATAGGAAGGGTATTTGTTCCTTCCTCTGGTTTAATGAGGTGTGGAAAGGTAAATTTGTACAGCCAGGCCGCTAAACGGAGTTTCCATAGTAAAGACAAAAAAAAAAAAAGTTCCGCTGTCTCCTCCTGGCCTTCGCATGGCCTGGAAACAATTACATCACCGGCAGCCAATAGCGGTCGAAAAAACCGCGACCCCTGTGCTGCGAATCCTTTCGCAAGCTCTCCCTGGCAACAGGTCAAAGACACGAGGACCCGTCTCGCTTACGCGGCCGGACTTGCTGGTTTAGCGCTGCGCCGCGGGATCTCGTCTGGAGATGCCGATAAGTGCTGCAAGGAATCAATAAACTCTGTTAATTGAAGCTGCAGACACTGGCGGAAAATAATTAGTCACGGGGTGATGGTAGGCCATAAGCTAGTCTTCCGCTGCGTCGCAGAGCTATCCGCACGCTTCCACGCCAAGCAAGGAAAAGAAGAGGCAACAAGCAGACCAGCTGCATATGTGCGCTTTTTAGCAAGTAGTTAAAAGGAGGAATGTTTTTTGATGCCAACTTTTTGTGCTCTGTGGCATAACCAAACGCTATAGCAGCCCGTGTTGCTGCTATGGGGTCTGGGGTAGGAAGGGGGCCCCTAGAAGACTGCAAAACTAAAACTTTTTTTTTTTTCTTTTACTGTTAAAGTATGTATACTTAACACAAAAAAAAAAAATAAATAAAAAAGTACCTTCTATTACTCTTAGCCTCTTTCAAAATTGTTTTGATGCCATGATCCAATTTTCAATTAGGATGGTGGAAATGTTCATTTTCTATGGTCTCACTGTATACAGGAACCTAGGTCTTGGTCCCACTGTATACAGGAACCTAGGTCTTGGTCCCACTGTATGTAGGAACCTAGGTCTTGGTCCCACTGTATGTAGGAACCTAGCCACCCGGTCTTGGTCCCACTGTATGTAGGAACATAGCCACCCGGTCTTGGTCCCACTGTATGTAGGAACATAGCCACCCAGTCTTGGTCCCACTGTATGTAGGAACATAGCCACCCAGTCTTGGTCCCACTGTATGTAGGAACATAGCCACCCAGTCTTGGTCCCACTGTATGTAGGAACATAGCCACCCAGTCTTGGTCCCACTGTATGTAGGAACATAGCCACCCAGTCTTGGTCCCACTGTATGTAGGAACATAGCCACCCAGTCTTGGTCCCACTGTATGTAGGAACATAGCCACCCAGTCTTGGTCCCACTGTATGTAGGAACATAGCCACCCAGTCTTGGTCCCACTGTATGTAGGAACATAGCCACCCAGTCTTGGTCCCACTGTATGTAGGAACATAGCCACCCAGTCTTGGTCCCACTGTATGTAGGAACATAGCCACCCAGTCTTGGTCCCACTGTATGTAGGAACATAGCCACCCAGTCTTGGTCCCACTGTATGTAGGAACATAGCCACCCAGTCTTGGTCCCACTGTATGTAGGAACATAGCCACCCAGTCTTGGTCCCACTGTATGTAGGAACATAGCCACCCAGTCTTGGTCCCACTGTATGTAGGAACATAGCCACCCAGTCTTGGTCCCACTGTATGTAGGAACATAGCCACCCAGTCTTGGTCCCACTGTATGTAGGAACATAGCCACCCAGTCTTGGTCCCACTGTATGTAGGAACATAGCCACCCAGTCTTGGTCCCACTGTATGTAGGAACATAGCCACCCAGTCTTGGTCCCACTGTATGTAGGAACATAGCCACCCAGTCTTGGTCCCACTGTATGTAGGAACATAGCCACCCAGTCTTGGTCCCACTGTATGTAGGAACATAGCCACCCAGTCTTGGTCCCACTGTATGTAGGAACATAGCCACCCAGTCTTGGTCCCACTGTATGTAGGAACATAGCCACCCAGTCTTGGTCCCACTGTATGTAGGAACATAGCCACCCAGTCTTGGTCCCACTGTATGTAGGAACATAGCCACCCAGTCTTGGTCCCACTGTATGTAGGAACATAGCCACCCAGTCTTGGTCCCACTGTATGTAGGAACATAGCCACCCAGTCTTGGTCCCACTGTATGTAGGAACATAGCCACCCAGTCTTGGTCCCACTGTATGTAGGAACATAGCCACCCAGTCTTGGTCCCACTGTATGTAGGAACATAGCCACCCAGTCTTGGTCCCACTGTATGTAGGAACATAGCCACCCAGTCTTGGTCCCACTGTATGTAGGAACATAGCCACCCAGTCTTGGTCCCACTGTATGTAGGAACATAGCCACCCAGTCTTGGTCCCACTGCATGTAGGAACATAGCCACCCGGTCTTGGTCCTACTGCATGTAGGAACATAGCCACCCGGTCTTGGTCCCACTGCATGTAGGAACATAGCCACCCAGTCTTGGTCCTACTGCATGTAGGAACATAGCCACCCAGTCTTGGCCCCACTGCATGTAGGAACGTAGCCACGCAGTCTTGGCCCCACTGCATGTAGGAACGTAGCCACGCAGTCTTGGTCCCACTGCATGTAGGAACATAGCCACACAGTCTTGGTCCCACTGCATGTAGGAACATAGCCACCCAGTCTTGGCCCCACTGCATGTAGGAACATAGCCACCCAGTCTTGGCCCCACTGAATGTAGGAACATAGCCACCCAGTCTTGGCCCCACTGAATGTAGGAACATAGCCACCCTCCCTTGCTTGCTCGGGAGATGGGATTTGTAGCATGCACTGTTTGTTTAAACTGGGGATCCTATCAACATTTTCTATGGGGTCCCAGGATTCCCAAGCTGGCCATACACCCGTAGAATTTCCCCTTGAAATTTTTCCTTTAAGCGTTCGACTTTTTAATAGTTAGTGGGATCAAAATCGACATACGTTTTCAACCATAGGGACGAGAAAACGTGAAGAAACAGGATAGAAAGTATTTCACAAATTAATGAAATGGGGTTTTTTTTTCGTTCAGAAATTGTATATGTTGTGATGAAACCTATTTAACACGTCTGGATGAAATTTTAGGGGTTTTCAAACAAAAGTTGAGTTGATGATAGCAAGAAAGAACGTTCACAAATGTTTGAATAGATATTTTAACGGCATGAAGCCAGTTTTAGTAAAAGGGCAAGTTGACCTTTTCAAGAAAAATGAACACCAAATATCTTGGCCACCCCTCCGGACCACGCTGCACATAGCAACCGTGATAGCCTATGCATTAGAAACTGTTCAAGAACTGCATTTTGTTGTTGCTACTGCCAATTCCAGACTTTACCCCAGTAAAAAAAAATGCAGGTACCCTTTTGGGTGTAGTATCACCCTTTTATGTATATGGTACAACCTCTGGTTGGTTTACGGCACAAGAGTGCTTACCATGTTTTGTTTCTAAATAAATACCAACAAGGACAAGATGGAGATGGTGTGTAAAGAAACCCAATTCCAACTACAAATTTTGTTTAGGCCTCGCTAAACCATCAAATCCAACATCCTATTGGTTTTTGTCAATTGCAACCCCATTTATGTTCAACACAATTTCTGGTATTTAGAGATGATGTACCCGGTCTTCTCCTCTCGTTGACTCGTTGTCTAACAAAGGCTCTCCTGGAGCTTGGATGGTGACCGACTTATCACCGCGACTGCTGCCATCTCGGCTTTTGGATCGATGACGATCCCTCCGTTCTCTGTACAGATGAAAAAAAGTCACATGTTATGGCTATTGGTCAAAGCTCAATACTTAAAGCTTTCTGTAAACAGAGTGGCACTCAGTATGTATATTTCGACTTTGTTCCCAGTCAAAGTCGCATAACCCTCCCAACATTATACACAGCTCTATTGGTCTGTCAGGGACAACAGTCTCAAACAGTCCTTAATGCCTAATAAAAACTATATAGATTTAATAAAACTGAAAAGGGGCATAGAGAAGGACAGTGCTCACTGGGTATTGTGCATTAGTAGAGACTGTCCAAGAAACAAATAGGTGCTTTTCTTATTGTGCATCTCTTTGACCCCAGGAATCTATAGCAGGAGAATTGATTTGTAAAGGGACTGTAATAGTACCAATACAAAGTCTCTGGCCGTCGCCCGTAGCAGGGCCACAGTCTCTGGCCGTCGCCCGTAGCAGGGCCACAGTCTCTGGCCGTCGCCCGTAGCAGGGCCACAGTCTCTGGCCGTCGCCCGTAGCAGGGCCACAGTCTCTGGCCGTCGCCCGTAGCAGGGCCACAGTCTCTGGCCGTCGCCCGTAGCAGGGCCACAGTCTCTGGCCGTCGCCCGTAGCAGGGCCACAGTCTCTGGCCGTCGCCCGTAGCAGGGCCACAGTCTCTGGCCGTCGCCCGTAGCAGGGCCACAGTCTCTGGCCGTCGCCCGTAGCAGGGCCACAGTCTCTGGCCGTCGCCCGTAGCAGGGCCACAGTCTCTGGCCGTCGCCCGTAGCAGGGCCACAGTCTCTGGCCGTCGCCCGTAGCAGGGCCACAGTCTCTGGCCGTCGCCCGTAGCAGGGCCACAGTCTCTGGCCGTCGCCCGTAGCAGGGCCACAGTCTCTGGCCGTCGCCCGTAGCAGGGCCACAGTCTCTGGCCGTCGCCCGTAGCAGGGCCACAGTCTCTGGCCGTCGCCCGTAGCAGGGCCACAGTCTCTGGCCGTCGCCCGTAGCAGGGCCACAGTCTCTGGCCGTCGCCCGTAGCAGGGCCACAGTCTCTGGCCGTCGCCCGTAGCAGGGCCACAGTCTCTGGCCGTCGCCCGTAGCAGGGCCACAGTCTCTGGCCGTCGCCCGTAGCAGGGCCACAGTCTCTGGCCGTCGCCCGTAGCAGGGCCACAGTCTCTGGCCGTCGCCCGTAGCAGGGCCACAGTCTCTGGCCGTCGCACGTAGCAGGGCCACAGTCTCTGGCCGTCGCCCGTAGCAGGGCCACAGTCTCTGGCCGTCGCCCGTAGCAGGGCCACAGTCTCTGGCCGTCGCCCGTAGCAGGGCCACAGTCTCTGGCCGTCGCCCGTAGCAGGGCCACAGTCTCTGGCCGTCGCCCGTAGCAGGGCCACAGTCTCTGGCCGTCGCCCGTAGCAGGGCCACAGTCTCTGGCCGTCGCCCGTAGCAGGGCCACAGTCTCTGGCCGTCGCCCGTAGCAGGGCCACAGTCTCTGGCCGTCGCCCGTAGCAGGGCCACAGTCCCTGGCCGTCGCCCGTAGCAGGGCCACAGTCCCTGGCCGTCGCCCGTAGCAGGGCCACAGTCCCTGGCCGTCGCCCGTAGCAGGGCCACAGTCTCTGATGTTTGCCACCCTAAATCGGACCCTTCTCTGTGGCCTCCTCTAATCTCTCATGGCTGTGTGCCATTTGGCCAATCTGCATACGACAAGCAACCACCATACCTTTATGTATCAAATAAAGCTCAACATTTTCTATGAACTCAATTAAAAACCAAAAACACCAGAATTTGGCACAATTAAGAAAGTCCCCAATATAAATTTACATCATAAAACGTTGCACCAACCTGCCCTTGAGTCATCAAGGGAAAAAGGAGCAGGGGACGCAACTGGGCCCCTGCTGAACCCAGGCCCCAAAAGTAGCCAAGCAATCATATTTGCATCCCTGGCATAAATTTTCATTTCTGAATAGCAGTCTCTTACCTGTGTTTGCGGGAACTTCGAGACTGCCCCGACTTGTAGGAGTACCCAGAATATTGGGACTCGTTGTCCATGTTTTCAGAGTAGCGACCTTTGTGGCGATCCACGTTTACAGTTTTTGGTTTCCCTGAACCTGGAACTGCCGCCAGCACGGCCGCCGCCTCTTTCAGCACAGGCTTCTTCAGGCCAAAAGGCGCCACCAGAAAGTCCACTTTCAACTTGAGGGACTCTATTTTGATTGGCTGGTGTGGTCCGTCTCATAAGAAAAAAAAAAATGGACACCTAAAAAACAAAAAAAATGGAGGGAAAAAGGTGAGAAATAGTTAGATGTGGACAACGGGTTTTTGAGATGAAGGCAATAAAAAGTACAAACTAAAATCACACCAAGCTAATTTTTCTTATTTTTTTTACCATTTTCTACAAACTTTCCAATTTGACCTTTCTTTTCGGCAAAAAAAAATAAAAATATCTTTCACTTAAGCTGGCCAAACACCAGTAGAATTTTGTTTAAACTTTTCTATGGAAATTCTAAAAAATTGTTGGTCATAAAATTCAATGGCCAATCATGGAGTCAATATATTTCATTTGAAAGCCCTTAAAACTTTATATCCAGGTGTAAGAAGTTTTTGTGCCTAGGAGATAAGCATTACAATAAAGGATAAATAATTCCCAAATTAAAAACTACATTCACAGTTAGAATTTTATTAGTTTGAGAAAATGTTTCCATCCTGCGTCTTCTAAACTGAACATCAATTTGACTCCACTAACCTTTAGAAAATTGCACAAATTTTCTACTGGGGCATGGCCAGCCCACAGTCTACCGGGGCATGGCCAGCCCACAGTCTACCGGGGCATGGCCAGCCCACAGTCTACCAAGGCATGGCCATCTTTAGCTGGGATGGAGGTTTTTATTGGCTCTTTGTGTCTAGTCTACCTGTCTTGGTTACCCCATGGCCTACTTACGCCGCATACACACGGTCGGAATTTCCGACAACAAGCTCACATCGAACATTTGTTGTCGGAAATTCCGACCGTGTGTAGGCTCCAGCGGACATTTTCTGTCAGAATTTCCGACAACAAAAATTTGAGAGATGGGTCTCAAATTATCCAACATCAAAATCCGCTGTCGTAAATTCTGAGCGTGTGTAGACAATTCCGACGCACAAAGTTCCACGCATGCTCGGAATCAAGCAGAAGAGCCGCACTGGCTAATGAACTTAATTTTTCTCGACTCGGCGTACGTTTGGAACGTCACAGCGTTCTTGACGTTCGGAATTTCCAAGATTTGTGTGACCGTGTGTATGCCAGACAAGTTTGAACCAACATCCGTTGAAAAAAAAAAAAATCCAGGATTTTGTTGTCGGAATGTCAGATCGTGTGTACGCGGCATTATCCTAGTGTCAGAGAGAGACGGGAAGGGAGGTGAATTCTCACTCAAGAGAACACAATTGGTTAAAAACGCAAAGTTCAAAAATAAAAAACAGTAGTTATGTGTTAGATATCAATCCCCGAAATGAGGTTACATATTAAACAAAACTAGAAATAAAAATCGGATTATAAAGCCGGCCACATGCTGATAAGATTTTCTATGAGTACCATCAGAGACGCGATGCATGTTGCGAAAATTCTCTTTTGCTTTTAACATTCAATCTTGGAACCAATGGAATGTCCCAAAGGAAAACCAACTTCACCGTTAGATTTTCGATAAATGTTCCTTCGTGACTTTTGAAAATTTTGGTAAATATGACCCGAATAGGGTCATATTTACCAAAATTTTCAAAAGTCACGAATTAAAAAAAGTCACTATTAAAAAAAAATTTTGGCAAATGTTCTGAAATCAATTTTCTTTTTCAAAATGAAATTCTACCCACGTTTTAACCAGCTTAGACAAAACAGAGTGCTCTGACTGCTATGTCATCGCGAGGTGGAAAGTGAGAATTTTCCATTGTGTTCGTCAAATTAACCCCCGGGGGCAACTTTCTGTTTAAGTTTCTGTGACTAACAGTGGTTTGTTTACCCTCAACACAGAGCTTTTCTTCCCATCAGAAAGCTGCCCTAATGGGGCAAAGCCGGCAGATGTGCTCCCCTGGGCTTCCTCATAAGATCCCGAGGAGTGAGAAAAGGACACTCCATGGCGGCTATGAAGGGTCGAGAAACAAAGACCTGAGCACTGAGAAGGAAGTGATATCATCGCTCTCCAGACAATGGAGATTTTACAGGAGTGACATTGCTCTCCAGATACAAAGTTATATACACTCACCGGCCACACCTGTTCAATTGCTTGGTAACACAAGTGTGCTTTACAGCCACATGGCAGCAACTCAATGCATTTAGACATCTAGACGTGGTAAAGACAACTTGCTGACGTTCAAACCGAGCATCAGAGTGGGGATTTAACCACTTCAGCCACGGACCAATTGGCAGCCAAAGGACCAGGCCCCTTTTTGTGATTCGGCACTGCGTCGCTTTAACTGACAATGGCGCGGTCGTGCGACGTGGCTCCAAAACAAAATTGGCGTCCTTTTTTTCCCCACAAATAGAGCTTTCTTTTGGTGGTATTTGATCGCCCCTGCGGTTTTTATTTTTTGTGCTATAAACAAGAATAGAGCGACAATTTTGAAAAAAAATGCAATATTTTTTGCTTTTTGCTATAATAAATATCCCCAAAATATATATAAAAAAAACATTTTTTTTCCTCAGTTTAGGCCGATACGTATTCTTCCACATATTTTTGGTAAAAAAAAAAAAAAAAATCGCAATTAGCGATTATTGATTGGTTTGCGCAAAAGTTATAGCGTCTACAAAATAGGGGATAGTTTTATAGCATTTTTATTAATATTTTTTTTTTTACTAGTAATGGCGGCGATCAGCGATTTTTATTGTGACTGCGACATTATGGCGGGCACATCGGACATTTTTGACACATTTTTGGGACCATTGTCATTTATACAGCAATTAATGCTATTTAAATGCATTGATTCCTGTATAAATGACAGTTGTAGCGAAAGAGTTAACCACTAGGGGGAGGGGAGGGGTTATGGGCTCTGACGCGTGTTGTGTTTTTTACATTAGGGGGCGGGGCTGACGTCTGATGTCACTGATCGGCTTTCCCGATGACAGGGAACAGCCGATCAATGACAGGCAGAGTAGGAAGCGCGGGGAGAGGTTTGTTTACATAGACCTCTCCCCGTTCTTCAGCTCCGTAGCACGATCGCGGGACACCAGCGGCGATCGGGTCCGCTGGTCCCGCGGCCGGGGTCACGGAGCTCCCGACCGGGTCGCGAGCGCGCCGCTGGAGGCGCGCGACCCACGGGCAGGCAACTTAAAGGGGACGTACAGGTACGTGGTTTTGCCTGCCCGTGCCATTCTGTAGACGTATATCTACATGAGGCGGTCGGGAAGCGGTTAAGCGACTTTGAACATTGCATGGTTGACGGCTGGTCTGAGTATTTCGAAAACTGCTGATCTACTGGGATTTTCACACACGACCACCTCTCGGGTTTATAGAAAATGGTCAGAAAAAAGAAAATATCCAGTTGTGTGGAGGAAAACGCCTTGTTGATGTCGGAGGAGAGTGGGGAAGACTAGTTCCAGAACATAGAAAGCCAACAATAACTCCAATAACCATTTGTTACAACCAAGGTATGTAGAATACCATCTCCGAACGTACACCACATCAAACTTTGAAGCAAAAGATCACACCGGGTGCCACTCCTGTCGGCTAAAAACAGGAAACTGAGGCTACAATTCGCACAGGCTCACCAAAATCGGACAATAGAAGACTGGAAAATCGTTGGTCTGAGGATTTTCGATTTAGACTGCGACATTCAGACGGTGGGGTCAGAATTTGGCGTAAACATGAAAGCATGGATCCATCCTGCCTTGTAGCAACGGTTCAGGCTGGTGGTGTAATGGTGTGGGGGGGGGGGATATTTTCCTGGTACATTTTGGGCCCCTTAGTACCAATTGAGCATTGTTTAATCACCACGGCCTACCCGAGTATTGTTGCTGACCATGTCCATCCCTTTATGGACTACAATGTCCCCATCTTCTGATGGCTCCTTCCAAGAGGATGATGCACCATGTCCCAAAGCTCCAATCACCACGGCCTACCCAAGTATTGTTGCTGACCATGTCCATCCCTTTATGACTACAGTGTCCCCATCTTCTGATGGCTCCTTCAAAGAGGATGATGCACCATGTCCCAAAGCTCCAATCATCTCACCACTGGACAATGAGGTCACTGTACTCCAATGGCCTCCACAGTCACCAGATCTCAATCCACTGCGTGATGCCATCAGGTCATTATGGACCAAAATCTCTGGAGGAATGTTTCCAACACCTTGTTGAAGCTACGCCACGAAGAATGAAGGAAGCGCTAAAACCAAAAGGGGGTCCACCCCGGTACTAGCAAGGTGTACCTAATAAAGTGGCCGGAGAGTGCATTTTACAGAACATTAGAGCACTCTAATAACATTTTAAATTTACTTAATATCTGAGTGAAGCAGAATGAAGGACTTTTCTTAGAGTCTACACTTTCACTAATCTGTCTCTTTCCGGAAAGGTCACGAAAGCTCCCTCTATGGTCCTTTTGTGTGGATCTTTCCATGACCGTTTGAAGCTCCAGCTCAGATATGATATGCAATAAGCATTACCCGGCATATACCAGAAACATGGATCTGTGTGGTCGATACTCTGTGGGGGATAAAGTTACAGAAGAGACAATTGAGCTTTTGTCCGTTGGCTCAGCCCTCAATGAGAAGGATTATGGGGGAAGATTTATGAAAAACGAGTGTCCGGGTATCTATAGAGTAACTGGCCTCTAATAACTGCTCAGCACACGTTCATTGAGCTTCATCTAACATACAGATAATCTGGCCGGTTAGGGCGATGAGGGAGAGGATCCATAGGATAAAACGGAAGCGGGATATTAGCGATTTGCTTGCAGGACCCCCATTGTGTGCCTGCCAGGAAGGCCTCATGAGGCACAACTAGGCCAGATATTGATTCCAGCCTTAGACCAGCAGTACATCACTAGGCCTCACTCCTGAAAATAACCATAGCAACCAGGATTGCCTGGTTATGGTGCCTTTCACACCACAAATGTGCGTCAAAGTACATAGAAACAGTTGCGTGGATGTACAGGTAAACACATAGAAAACCTTAGTTCCAAAATGTACAAACACAATGGGAGCGAAAGGGGTGGAGAGCGAGACGGGGAGCGAAAGGGGTGGGGAGAGCGAGACGGGGAGCGAGCGGGGGGGGAGAGCGAGACGGGGAGCGTGAGACGTCGGAGCCAAAGGGGGGGGGGGGAGAGCGAGACGGGGAGAGCGAAAGCAAATAGAAAACCTAAGTTCCAAAATGTACAAAAAAACAATAGGAGCAAAAAAAAAAAAAAAAGAAGGAGGGAGCGAGATGGGGGGGGGGGGGGGGGGTAAGCAAAAAAATAAGAGGGAGCGAGATGGGGGGGGGGGGGGGAGCAAAAAAGAGGGAGCGAGATGGGGGGGGGGGAAAGCAAAAAAGAGGGAGCGAGATGGGGGGGGGGAAGCAAAAGAAGGAGCGAGATGAGGGGGGGAGCAAAAGAGAGAGCGAGATGAGGGGGGGGAGCAAAAGAGAGAGAGAGAGCGAGATGGGGGGAAGCAAAAGAGAGAGCGAGATGGGGGGGAAGCAAAAGAGAGAGCGAGATGGGGGGGAAGCAAAAAATAAATAAATAAAAAGAGAGCGAGGGGGGGAAGCAAAAGAGAGAGCGAGATGGGGGGGAAGCAAAAGAGAGAGCGAGATGGGGGGGAAGCAAAAGAGAGAGCGAGATGGGGGGAAGCAAAAGAGAGAGCGAGATGGGGGGAAGCAAAAGAGAGAGCGAGATGGGGGGAAGCAAAAGAGAGAGCGAGATGGGGGGGAAGCAAAAGAGAGAGCGAGATGGGGGGAAGCAACAAAAGAGAGAGCGAGATGGGGGGAAGCAACAAAAGAGAGAGCGAGATGGGGGGAAGCAACAAAAGAGAGAGCGAGATGGGGGGAAGCAACAAAAGAGAGAGCGAGATGGGGGGAAGCAACAAAAGAGAGAGCGAGATGGGGGGAAGCAACAAAAGAGAGAGCGAGATGGGGGGAAGCAAAAGAGAGAGCGAGATGGGGGGAAGCAACAAAAGAGAGAGCGAGATGGGGGGAAGCAACAAAAGAGAGAGCGAGATGGGGGGGAAGCAAAAGAGAGAGCGAGATGGGGGGAAGCAAAAGAGAGAGCGAGATGGGGGGGAAGCAAAAGAGAGAGCGAGATGGGGGGAAGCAAAAGAGAGAGCGAGATGGGGGGGAAGCAAAAGAGAGAGCGAGATGGGGGGAAGCAAAAGAGAGAGCGAGATGGGGGGAAGCAAAAGAGAGAGCGAGATGGGGGGGAAGCAAAAGAGAGAGCGAGATGGGGGGGAAGCAAAAGAGAGAGCGAGATGGGGGGAAGCAAAAGAGAGAGCGAGATGGGGGGAAGCAAAAGAGAGAGCGAGATGGGGGGAAGCAAAAGAGAGAGCGAGATGGGGGGAAGCAAAAGAGAGAGCGAGATGGGGGGAAGCAAAAGAGAGAGCGAGATGGGGGGAAGCAAAAGGAGGGAGCGAGATGGGGGGAGCAAAAGGAGGGAGCGAGATGGGGGGAGCAAAAGGAGGGAGCGAGATGGGGGGGAGCAAAACTGAAAAAGGGAGCCGGGGGGAGGGGGCGAGAGCTTAATAGGGAGCAGAGGAATGCAAGAGCAAAAGAGAGAGTGAGAAAATGGAGGGAGCGAGAGCGCAAGAGAAAGCAAAAAAGCGGAGCGAATGAGAGAGTGCACAAAAGAACAAGAGAGACTGAATACAAAAGAAAGAAAAAAGAAATGCCCACACACAAACACACAAACACTTGCACTCCTAGAAGTTTCCTATTTTATAGACATGAGATGGAGAAGACAGCGGAAGACGGTAGTATTTATTTGCGGAGCTCAGCCCGGTGGTGGACGACATTCAGACTGACGCTTTGTGCTTGGTGTAAACGCAGAGTGGTGGTGGTTGAACCATAACACTACTAGGCCCGGTTACCGTAGTAACGCCAGTAAAAGGCCATTTGATATAAGGAGGGGATGGTGTTGAGCTCACAAGGCTCAGGGTTCTCTAATGAAGACAAGGTCAGGATGCTACAGTCAGGAAGGGCCGTTGTCCCGAATGCCAGATTTTTTGCGCATCTATTGCCATGGAAACCCACAAAAAAAAAAAAAAAGGGGGGACTAGTCTGGGCGCACCTCCCCCTCCCTCCTTCCCGGTTTCCTAGGTGATGGCAGCCGGCCTGCAAACATCCTCTAAAACAAGTGCAGGGAGCAAAGCTGGGTGGAGAGAGTGACGGGAAGGGTGGAGGGCGAGCCCGGGCCGACATAAAGGAAGGAGAAAAATGGAGGGAAGGAGCCCATTCTCTTCTCCGCTCCTTTTGTTCTCTAAAATGGGATCACATTTCTCCAGGGAGACGGCTCTGAAAAGCCCCAGGAAAAAAAAAAAACCTCCACACCACCCGAGCCAACAACTTCCCGGGACACCAGGAAAGGTCCATCTCAAGGACTTCCATAAAAATAACATTTATTCCATCGCTTCATAGTTCTGTGCGGGTTTTCCCACGACCTTTGACTTCTCCGCATTGTCATACACCCAAGACGTAGGATTGTGTGCGTTCTTCCTAATGTTCATGCCAATAAAACATAAATAAATAAATAGATACGTGGGGGCAGCCATCTTTGCTCATTACATAGGCAAGAGCCGCTTCCCTGCTAAGCTGTGCTGCATTACATAGGCAAAAGCCGCTTCCCTGCTAAGCTGTGCAGCATTATATAGGCAAAAGCTGCTTCCCTGCTAAGCTGTGCTGCATTACATAGGCAAAAGCCGCTTCCCTGCTAAGCTGTGCTGCATTACATAGGCAAAAGCTGCTTCCCTGCTCAGCTGTGCTGCATTACATAGGCAAGAGCCGCTTCCCTGCTCAGCTGTGCTGCATTACATAGGCAAGAGCCGCTTCCCTGCTCAGCTGTGCTGCATTACATAGGCAAGAGCCGCTTCCCTGCTCAGCCGTGCTGCATTACATAGGCAAGAGCCGCTTCCCTGCTAAGCTGTGCTGCATTACATAGGCAAGAGCCGCTTCCCTGCTAAGCTGTGCTGCATTACATAGGCAAGAGCCGCTTCCCTGCTAAGCTGTGCTGCATTACATAGGCAAGAGCCGCTTCCCTGCTAAGCTGTGCTGCATTACATAGGCAAGAGCCGCTTCCCTGCTAAGCTGTGCTGCATTACATAGGCAAGAGCCGCATTACATAGGCAAGAGCCGCTTCCCTGCTCAGCTGTGCTGCATTACATAGGCAAGAGCCGCTTCCCTGCTCAGCTGTGCTGCATTACATAGGCAAGAGCCGCTTCCCTGCTAAGCTGTGCCGCATTACATAGGCAAGAGCCGCTTCCCTGCTCAGCTGTGCTGCATTACAGAGACAAGAGCCGCTTCCCTGCTCAGCTGTGCTGCATTACATAGGCAAGAGCCGCTTCCCTGCTAAGCTGTGCTGCATTACATAGGCAAGAGCCGCTTCCCTGCTAAGCTGTGCTGCATTACAGAGACAAGAGCCGCTTCCCTGCTCAGCTGTGCTGCATTACATAGGCAAGAGCCGCTTCCCTGCTCAGCTGTGCTGCATTACATAGGCAAGAGCCGCTTCCCTGCTCAGCTGTGCGGCATTACATAGGCAAGAGCCGCTTCCCTGCTAAGCTGTGCTGCATTACATAGGCAAGAGCCGCTTCCCTGCTAAGCTGTGCTGCATTACATAGGCAAGAGCCGCTTCCCTGCTCAGCTGTGCTGCATTACATAGGCAAGAGCCGCTCCCCTGTGCTGCATTACATACGCAAGAGCCGCTTCCCTGCTCAGCTGTGCAGCATTGCATACGCAAGAGCAGCTTCCCTGCTAAGCTGTGCTGCATTACATAGGCAAGAGCCGCTTCCCTGCTAAGCTGTGCTGCATTACATAGGCAAGAGCCACTCCCTGCTCAGCCGTGCTGCATTACATAGGCAAGAGCCGCTTCCCTGCTCAGCTGTGCTGCATTACATAGGCAAGAGCCGCTTCCCTGCTCAGCTGTGCTGCATTACATAGGCAAGAGCCGCTCCCTGCTCAGCCGTGCTGCATTACATAGGCAAGAGCCGCTCCCTGCTCAGCCGTGCTGCATTACATAGGCAAGAGCCGCTTCCCGCTCAGCCGTGCTGCATTACATAGGCAAGAGCCGCTTCCCTGCTAAGCTGTGCTGCATTACATAGGCAAGAGCCGCTTCCCTGCTCAGCTGTGCTGCATTACATAGGCAAGAGCCGCTTCCCTGCTCAGCTGTGCTGAATTACATAGGCAAGAGCCGCTCCCTGCTCAGCTGTGCTGCATTACATAGGCAAGAGCCGCTTCCCTGATCAGCTGTGCTGCATTACATAGGCAAGAGCCGCTTCCCTGATCAGCTGTGCTGCATTACATAGGCAAGAGCCGCTTCCCGCTCCCCTGTGCTGCATTACATAGGCAAGAGCCGCTTCCCTGCTCCGCTGCATTACATAGGCAAGAGCCTCTTCCCTGCTCAGCTGTGCTGCATTACATAGGCAAGAGCCGCTTCCCGCTCCCCTGTGCTGCATTACATAGGCAAGAGCCGCTTCCCTGCTCCGCTGCATTACATAGGCAAGAGCCGCTTCCCTGCTCAGCTGTGCTGCATTACATAGGCAAGAGCCGCTTCCCTGCAAAGCTGTGCTGCATTACATAGGCACGAGCCGCTTCCCTGCAAAGCTGTGCTGCATTACATAGGCACGAGCCGCTTCCCTGCTCAGCTGTGCTGCATTACATAGGCAAGAGCGGCTTCCCTGCTCAGCTGTGCTGCATTACATAGGCAAGAGCTGCTTCCTGCTCAGCTGTGCTGCATTACATACGCAAGAGCCGCTTCATGCTCAGCTGTGCTGCATTACATACGCAAGAGCCGCTTCATGCTCAGCTGTGCTGCATTACATTACATTACGCAGCGGTCACACGGTCTGTCCCGATCTGTCCCTCCAGCTCCCGGTCTTTTTTTTTTTTTTTTTTTTTTTTTTTTAATTGAATTTTAGTGTAAATATGAGATCTGAAGTCTTTTTGACCCCAGATCTCATATTTAAGAGGCCCTGTCATGCTTTTTTTCTATTACAAGGGATGTTTACATTCCTTGCACTAGGAATAAAAAGTGACAATTTTTATTTTATTTTTTAAAACGGTGTAAAAAAAAAAAAAAAAAAAAAAAAAAAAGGTAGAATTAAAAGGAAAAAAAACTACGGTAAGTAAAATTTTAAAAACGCGCCCCATACCGCCAAGCTCGCGTGCAGAAGCGAACGCATTGGTGAGTAGCGCCTGCCTAGGAAAACGGTGTTCAAACCACACATGTGAGGTATCTCCGCGATCGGTAGAGCGAGAGCAATAATTCTAGCCCTAGACCTCCTCTGTAACTCAAAACATGCAACCTGTAGAATTTTTTTAAACGTCCCCTATGGAGATTTTTAAGGGTAAAAGTTTGTCGCCATTCCACGAGCGGGCGCAATTTTGAAGCGTGACATGTTGGGTATCAATTTACTCGGCGTAACATCATCTTTCACAATATAAAAAAAAAAAAAATTGGGCTAACTTTACTGTTGTCTTATTTTTTAATTTAAATTAAAAAAGTGTATTTTTTCCCCCAAAAAAAAGTGCGCTTGTAAGACCGCCGCGCAAATACGGTGTGACAGAAAGTATTGCGACGACCGCTATTTTATTCTCTAGGGTGTTAGAAAAAATAAATAAAAAAATCAGGATCAGGAGAATGTTCCACCAGCTCCAGGTCTTTAACAGCGACGGCTCAGTCACTGTTCAGGGAGCGTGCAAGCGCGCACGCTCTCAGTACACAACGACAGAGCCGGCTGATGCCTATATGCCATGGTTCTACATTAAAATCCACCTGCTTCACAGTGGTCACATGATCGGGAGCCTGTCCCACTGGTTCCTGATCCTAAACAGCGACCAGCTGAATCCCTGAGCAGGGAGCGTGCAAGCGTGCACGCTCTTAGTACAGAATACCAGAGCCAGCTGATGCATATATACCATGGCTCTATATTAAAAAAGGAAATTATATAGAACGGCAGTTCCTTGCAATTTTGTTGTGCCACAGCCAATAATTGAGAACTAGCAAAAGAGAACCCCTGGTGGTGGACTTTGAAGGCACTGACAAAGAATAAATAAAGTAAATAAGAAACAAAATTTATTAAAATTGGACTATCACAAAAACATAATCATAAGAGAACAACTTAAACAACATGGTTATCAATAGTATAAAGTACAATAAGCTATAGAGCAGTGATGGCGAACCTTGGCACTCCAGATGTTTTGGAACTACATTTCCCATCATGCTCATGCACTCTGCAGAGTAGTTAAGCATCATGGGAAATGTAGTTCAAAAACATCTGGGGTGCCAAGGTTCGCCATCACTGCTATAGAGCTTGTCTGCCTACGCGTTTCGGAGCTCTGAACGTCTCCTTCCTCAGGGGTAAATGTATAACAAAAACACATTTCTATTCAAGAAAAAAACACAAATAAACATTAGGACATGAAAATAGTTATATACATTGGTAATAATTGTAAAGATCTCTGTATAGTGTACTTACAGGTCAAAATGAAGTATTGCATAGATATTCCATAATGTTTATAATTAAAAGCAACAAGACAAATCAGGCGTTAAGAGTGATCTTGGTCTCCAAAGCTCCCAGAAATAGATGATATCAGAAATGGCTCTAGAGGTTTTTACTGCAGGTGGACAACAGAGCCCATAATATCCAGTAAAAACATCTGGAGCTATTTCTGATATCATCTATTTCTGGGAGCTTTGGAGACTAAGAGATGACTCGTAACGCCCGATTTGTCTTGTTGCTTTTAAATTATAAAACATCATGGAATATCTATGCAATACTTCATTTTGACCTGCAAGTACACTATACTTAGATCTTTACAATTATTACCGATGTATATAACTATTTTCACGTCCTAATTTTTGTTAGTGTTAGTGTTAGTTTTTTCTTGAATAGAAATAGAAATGTGCTTTTGTTATACATTTACCCCTGAGGAAGTTCTGAAACGCGTAGCGTGACAAGCTCTATAGCTTATTGTACTTTATACTATTGATAACCACGTTGTTTAAGTTTTTCTTCTACGATATGTTTTTGTGATAGTCCAATTAATACATTTTGTTTATTTACTTTTTTATTCTTCGTACGTGCCTTCAAAAGTCCACCACCAGGGGTTCTCTTTTGCTATAGCTCTACATTAAAGCACACCTGCAGCACAGTGGTTTTACAATCAGGAGCCTGACCCACTGCCTCCCAATCATTAACAGTGACGGGGGGGTTCTTAGTGACAGCTCAGTGTCTGCGTAAGGAGCGCGCAAGTTTGCACGCTCTCAGTACAGAATAGCAGAGGCAGCTGATGCACATATCCCGTGGTTGCACATTAAAGCCAACCTGCAGCACAGTAGCCACATGATCAGGAGTCTGTCCCACCAGCTCCAGGTCTTTAATAGTGACAGCTCAGTCACTGTCCAGGGAGCGCGTGAGCGTGAACGCTCTCAGTACAGAATAACAGAGCCAGCTGAAGTACATAGGCCGTGGCTCTACATTACAACCCACCCGCAGCACAAGGGTCACATGATAGCGAGCCTGTCCCACCAGGAAGCCTTTCCCACCAGCTACCTGTCTTTAACAGTGGCAGCTAATCACTGTCCAGGGAGGGCGTGAGCGCGCACGCTCTCAGTACAGAATAGCAGAGTCACCTGGTACACATATGCCATTGTTGTACATTAAAGCCAACCTGCAGAACAGTAGCCACATGATCAGGAGTCTGTCCCACCAGCTCCAGGTCTTTAATAGTGACAGCTCAGTCACTGTCCAGGGAGCGCGTGAGCGTGCACGCTCTCAGTACAGAATAGCAGAGTCATCTGATGTACATAGGCCGTGGCTCTACATTACAACCCACCTGCAGCACAATGGTCACATGATAGCGAGCCTGTCCCACCAGCTACCCGTCTTTAACAGTGACAGCTAATCACTGTCCAGGGAGGGCGTGAGCGCGCACACTCAGTACAGAATAGCAGAGTCACCTGGTACACATATGCCGTGGTTATACATTAAAGCCAACCTGCAACACAGTAGTCACATGATCAGGAAGCCTGTCCTACCAGCCCCAGGTCTTTAAAAATGATAGCTCAGTCACTGTCCAGGGAGGGCGCGAGCGCGCACGCTCTCAGTACAGAATAACTGAGCCAGCTGATGTACATATGCCGCGGCTCCACATTAAAACCTACCTGCAGCACAATGGTCACATGATAGCGAGCCTGTCCCACCAGCTCCAGGTCTTTAATAATGACAGCTCAGTCACTGTCCAGGGAGGGCGCGAGCGCGCACGCTCCCAGTACAGAATAGCAGAGCCAGCTGATGCACATATTCCGCGGCTCCACATTCAAACCTACCTGCAGCACAATGGTCACATGATAGCGAGCCTGTCCAACCAGGAAGCCTGTCCTACCAGCTCCAGGTCTTTAATAATGACAGCTCAGTCACTGTCCAGGGAGGGCGCGAGCGCGCACGCTCTCAGTACAGAGTAGCAGAGCCAGCTGATGCACATATTCCGCGGCTCTACATTACAACCCACCTGCAGCACAATGGTCACATGATAGCGAGCCTGTCCCACCGGGAAACCTGTCCTACCAGCTCCAGGTCTTTAATAGTGACAGCTCAGTCACTGTCCAGGGAGTGCGCGAGCGCGCACGCTCTCAGTACAGAATAACAGAGCCAGCTGATGCACATATTCCGCGGCTCTACATTACAACCCACCTGCAGCACAATGGTCACATGATGGGGGAGCCTGTCCCATTTACTCCCATTCACAACCCACGACAGATCGGTCAATGTGTAAGGAGCGCGCAAAGTGTGCGCGACAGAACGTCAGAACGGGAAGGTGTTAAATAAAGTTTTGCACAGCTCTGTTTAATCTGTAGGCATTTACAAGACAGGTGTATGTAGATTTACCTTGAAAAAGCAGATAAGCCATGTTTACTACAAGCGATAAATATACTGTAACCAGCGCTACGGCTTATCTGCGTCTCAGAGACGAGGCATTCCTGGATCAGATTAGCACCGGGGGAAGCCATCAAAAGTCTAATTGTTATCCATTTTGTTATTAAAAAAAAAAAATGCAATTCATTTTTATCCAGGATTCCCATGAGGCCGTCCTTCGCCGCCATTATTTTACCGCGCCACAAAGTCAGAGCGCGCCCCGAACCACCTACACACGTGAAAGTATTTCTCTGTACATTGGAATAATGGCTTTACATATACAAAAGCTGGCTGGTAATACCTTAATAACACATTAGGGAAACCACAAGCTGCAATTAAAAAGGAAGTCTGATCGATCAGCAACCTGAAGAACCAGCTCCCCTTCCTCCCCCCTCCCCCACCCAGAAATAACTCAAAAGTCCAGGCCGGGAGATTAGACGCCCATCCTAGGTGAGACTTGGCCTCTGAATAACGGCTTGAAATTGAATCCTCATAGACGGCCTGGCGGTTTCTCTTTAAATTTGAACGCTAAATAAAGTTATTCAATAAATCATCCCATCAGGGGCGTTGCTGGGTCTACAAAAGATCTGGGGGTAGAGCCCATAGCAGTGTAGTAAAGAAAGTCATACGGTTGGGCGGGCATACACATGTATATACAGTAATTATATATATCTCCCCAGAGAGCCTACCCCTTGCACCAGGGTCCCCAGAGAGCCTCCCTCCTCGCACCAGCGTCCCCAGAGAGCCCACTCCCTGCACCAGGGTCCCCAGAGAGCCCACCCCTCCCCCCCCAGAGAGCCCACCCCCTGCACCAGGGTCCCCAGAGAGCCCACCCCTCGCACCAGCGTCCCCAGAGAGCCCACCCCTCGCACCAGGGTCCCCAGAGAGCCCACCCCCTGCACCAGGGTCCCCAGAGAGCCCACCCCTTGCACCAGGGTCCCCAGAGAGGCACCCCCTTGCACCAGGGTCCCCAGAGAGCCCACCCCCCTTGCACCAGGGTCCCCAGAGAGCCCCCCCTTGCACAGGGTCCCCAGAGAGCCCACCCCTTGCACCAGGGTCCCCAGAGAGCCCCCCCTTGCATCAGGGTCCCCAGAGAGCCCACCCTTGCATCAGGGTCCCCAGAGCCCACCCCTTGCATCAGGGTCCCCAGAGAGCCCACCCCTTGCATCAGGGTCCCCAGAGAGCCCACCCCTTGCATCAGGGTCCCCAGAGAGCCCACCCCTTGCATCAGGGTCCCCAGAGAGCCCACCCCCTTGCATCAGGGTCCCCAGAGAGCCTCCCCTCGCATCAGGGTCCCCAGAGAGCCTCCCCCTTGCATCAGGGTGCCCAGAGAGCCCACCTCCTTGCATCAGGGTGCCCAGAGAGCCCACCTCCTTGCATCAGGGTGCCCAGAGAGCCCACCTCCTTGCATCAGGGTGCCCAGAGAGCCCACCTCCTTGCATCAGGGTGCCCAGAGAGCCCACCTCTTTCATGATAATTGCATGAATGCTGAGTAATCTTTCCATCCCCTTGCATCAGGGTCCCCAGAGAGAGCCCCCCTTGCATCAGGGTCCCTAGAGAGCCCCCTCTCCCCTTGGGGACCCCATGCCGCCATCTTTGTTTAGGTCTCATCCGCAGTCACCATCAGCTTCCTGTACTGAAATGCCGGCACTGCACCAGTATAGGTTCCTCCAGGGCAAAAGGATGCAGAACTGCAGATGCATGCCGTACAATGGGTGTCCTGTGCCCATTCTCTGCCCCCCCGGCTCTGGCTGCCCATGGTTGGCCACACAGGTGCAGTGCACACCCCATGCCAATTTCTAGCTTTCTAGTAGCTAGAAGGCAGTTGTGCATGCATTGTAGGTTTTCTGTGCCGGCTCTGAGTGCATGTGGGTGGAAAGTGGACATGATGGAGTGTGACAGCAAATTTCAGCAAAACGTGCGTTTAAAGCTGTGGCCTCCTCGCTGCAAGGGCTCGGCAAATCCCAGGCACCAGGCCGCCATGGCAGCTAGAAATGGTGTCCTGGCACCTGGGCTATTGTCAGCCGGCTACAGTGTAGTCCTCTAGTTCTGAGAGGAGATCCATGGATGTCCTCCCAGAACCCCCCGGGGTGAGCTCTGACAAAGAATATTTATTTACATTGATAAATCAGGGCAGCCCCATTAGTACCCCCTATTAGTGCCCCACATCAAGTGCAGCCGCATCAGTGCAGCCACATCAGTGTCCCCCCATCAGTGCCCATCAGTGTCCCCCCCCCCCCCCCCCATCAGCGCAGCCGCATCAGTGCCCATCAGCGCAGCCGCATCAGTACCCATCAGCGCAGCCGCATCAGTACCCATCAGCGCAGCCGCATCAGTACCCATCAGCGCAGCCGCATCAGTACCCATCAGCGCAGCCGCATCAGTACCCATCAGCGCAGCCGCATCAGTACCCATCAGCAAAGAAGATGGGCAGAAATTAAGAAAATGTTTTTGTTTTAAAAGTTCAGCCTTTTTTCATTTATTTAGCAAAAAATAAAAAACCCCAGTGGCAATTACCACCAAAAGAAAGCTCTATATGTGTGGAAAAAAAAAAAAAAATGATAAAAATGTACAGTGTTGCATGACCGCGCAATTGCCATTGAAAGTGTGCCAGTGCTAAAAGCTGAAAATTGGACTGGGGAGAAAAGGGGGTAAAAAGTACCCGGTAGGCAAGTGGTTTCTCGATTCGAAGCAAATTTGTCAAGGCCTGTCCCTACAAGATATGTGAACATGACCTTATATACACCCACAACTGTATGATCAGAGGGGTAACCGCTCCCCTTTCATGCCCTCTTGTTACCCCCTTTTAATATGGTCCTCAATGGGGTTTCAATTAGACAACATTGGTCGAAAGCAAACACACACACACACACACAGTGCTCTGGGAGGTTAGTGTTGCCGGCGCACCCTGTATTAAATTATTTGTAAAATAAAGATTTTATACACATAATAAAAACTATTACAACTTATAAAAATGCCATTAAAAAAAATGTTGACATGAAAGTTTCCCTCTTCCGGCGGGGCCCCCAGCGTGTACCGGGGAGGGCTGTCTGAGGACAAAGACTCTATATTTAGAAAAACTCGGTAAAATTGACACTCTGCCTAACCAGCGATGTCCAATTGCACAATCCGTTTTTTTTTACACTTTGTCCTGGTTTAATGAGCTGCACATGATCAATAAATAGAAAAATAAGGTCTTGGTAGGGGTCTGGTCTGAATAACTTTCCGCAAAACAATTCACAGCGGATTCATAAAAATTCCACAGAGAGGGAAACTAACACCGAACAAATTAACAGCGGGAAACAGCAATATCTACACCAGCGGACTTAAAGGAGAAAATCTCTTTTTTTTTAAACAGAAAAGGGAAAGCGGTAGACAAGTTTCGGTGTATACAGATTTTTAATACACATCTGGGTGCAGCCACATCTGGGTGCAGCCACATCAGGGTGCAGCCACATCTGGGTGCAGCCACATCTGGGTGCAGCCACATCTGGGTGCAGCCACATCTGGGTGCAGCCACATCTGGGTGCAGCCACATCTGGGTGCAGCCACATCAGCGCCCATGGGTGCAGCCACATCAGCGCCCATGGGTGCAGCCACATTTCAGTGCAGCCACATCAGCGCCCATGGGTGCAGCCACATCAGCGCCCATGGGTGCAGCCACATCAGCGCCCATGGGTGCAGCCACATCAGCGCCCATGGGTGCAGCCACATTTCAGTGCAGCCACATCAGCGCCCATGGGTGCAGCCACATTTCAGTGCAGCCACATCAGCGCCCATGGGTGCAGCCACATTTCAGTGCCCATGGGTGCAGCCACATCAGCGCCCATGGGTGCAACCACATCAGCGCCCATGGGTGCAACCACATCAGCGCCCATGGGTGCAACCACATCAGCGCCCATGGGTGCAACCACATCTCAGTGCAGCCACATCAGCGCCCATGGGTGCAGCCACATCTCAGTGCAGCCACATCAGCGCCCATGGGTGCAGCCACATCAGCGCCCATTGGTGCAGCCACATCAGCGCCCATTGGTGCAGCCACATCAGCGCCCATTGGTGCAGCCTCATCTCAGTGCAGCTACTTCCTTGAATCTTGGCAGGCTTTGTGTATTTCTTCCAGATCTGTGCAGCAATCCAGTGTGAAGCTTTGCTTCCTCAAATAAAGATGGTTGACTTCTACTCTCTCTCATTGCGCAGCATCCTGTGATTTTCTGTAGTGGGTGGAGCCTGCTGGGCCCCTCCCACCACTTTGCTCCCTGCACAGGCTACATACCGCACAGTGATGATGTCACCGTTACTTTTACAAGGTAGTATCTGGGTTCCCAAATGCATTTTAAAGCACACAAAATGGGTTTATATACTTTGCAGATATTCTAAAACCTATTTAAATGTTTCTGTGCCCGGAGTCGAGCTTTAAAGATGGAATTTGGCTTTAGATATTCTTTAACAAAAACCTGTACTAAAAGGAAAGAAAGTGGTCTGACGTTGCTGGGTTTTGGAAAATGCCGATTTATTGGCTCCCATTGATGAGCTAATGGTTTCAATATTTTTGGAGCCAAGGGGCTGGGCCGGAAAACAAGCCTGAATTAACCGAATGTACCAAAGATCTTGGATCAACATAAGTGCCGGACAACTGGGGAGTTTCAGAACGGGAGCTCAGCAATGGGAGCTACAATTCTCTCCCCAGACACCTTTCAGGGTGAAATATGCCGAATGCCATTGCCAAAAAAACAAAACAAAAAAAAAAAAAAACAGAAGGAGCTCCTTGCAGCGGGTGTACAGACCCGGGAACTCAGCACAGGGATGGTGGGAACCTCCCATAATGGGCACAGCAGGTGTACAGACCCGGGAATTCAGCACAGGGATGGTGGAAACCCCTCATAATGGGCACAGCAGGTGTACAGACCCAGGAAATCAGCCCAGGTATGGTGGGAACCCCTCATAACGGGCACAGTGCTTGTACAGAACAGGGAACTCCCCAAAACAATCATTGAGAAATAGAATCTTCTCCACCAAAAACTAAAATATTAATTTTAGGTGAAGCAGCCCCTTTAATACCCTTTGGGCCCAGCTGTTGACCCATGATAATACCCAGGTGAGTACTGACCTCTCTTTCCAAAATGACAACGTTACGCAAGTTGTGCACTTAACACATTATGTTCAGCTAATGGTTTATAAAAAACAGAAATACAGACAGGGCTAAAAACTCAGCAAACACGGTGTTCAAACACTGGGGCCAGGCCTGGTCTTTCCCAATGGTCAGCAGTAGTCTGTAGTCTGGTTGTCCTCCAGTTTGCAGAGGGATAAAAACACTCACAAGAGGAACCAAAGAGGGCTTAACAACGGCGAGATAAAAAGGGAACCAAACCGCCCTCGCCCTCCCCAGCTTCCACCCAGCCACCGATTTCTAAAGCCGACCTTCCCTCCACACTTCGCTTGTTGGCGGACTGGTTTTTCAAAAGGGAGCTTCGCACATAATCCGTCAGGGGATAGACTGCACACAGGGCTTTTCTGGCTGGATAAAGAACTAAAGAATGATAAAAGACTGCTAGCATTCTATTTAATAGGACATAACCTACCCCCTTCCCCAGCTGCACATACTCATCTACACTTTGCTACGCTGTTCGCTCAGCAGGAGCAAAAAGAGGAGACAGGAAGTCTTGTGTAGGCTCGAAGTTGTGACTTGGAGGATCCACAGCATTGGGTGCCTGAGCAGCCAATTACCAAGCACCAGCACTGCCGCATTGGAGGAAGGGGGAGTTAGTACTTCCAGGTATGAGGAGGCAGTTCCTAACAGCCAAACAGAGCAACAAGAAGCAAAAGTCTTGTAGAGAATATCTGCAGCTAGCAGCAGTTGCTTTACCCTGTATGGGAAAAGCAAAAAAAAGGTACCCTTGCCCACGGACAATAGCTCTATATAATGGCTAGTTGCTTGGTCATATAGAAGTTGTTTTGAACTCTCAATTCTGCTCATTGAGATACTCAGCCGAATGGGTCATTGTACTTTTTTCTGCCATGGGATTCCAATGGTACGCCTAGAATCCCTGCCGGGGCTTCCAACGGTACGCCTAGAATCCCTGCCGGGGCTTCCAACGGTACGCCTAGAATCCCTGCCGGGGCTTCCAACGGTACGCCTAGAATCCCTGCCGGGGCTTCCAACGATACGCCTAGAATCCCTGCCGGGGCTTCCAACGATACGCCTAGAATCCCTGCCGGGGCTTCCAACGGTACGCCTAGAATCCCTGCCGGGGCTTCCAACGGTACGCCTAGAATCCCTGCCATGGGCTTCCAAGGGTACGCCTAGAATCCCTGCCATGGGCTTCCAAGGGTATGCCTAGAATCCCTGCCATGGGCTTCCAACGGTACGCCTAGAATCCCTGCCATGGGCTTCCAACGGTACGCCTAGAATCCCTGCCATGGGCTTCCAACGGTACGCCTAGAATCCCTGCCATGGGCTTCCAACGGTACGCCTAGAATCCCTGCCATGGGCTTCCAAGCGTACGCCTGGAATCCCTGCCATGGGCTTCCAAGCGTACGCCTGGAATCCCTGCCATGGGCTTCCAAACGTACGCCTGGAATCCCTGCCATGGGCTTCCAAACGTACGCCTGGAATCCCTGCCATGGGCTTCCAACGGTACGCCTAGAATCCCTGCCATGGGCTTCCAACGGTACGCCTAGAATCCCTGCCATGGGCTTCCAAGGGTACGCCTAGAATCCCTGCCATGGGCTTCCAACGGTACGCCTAGAATCCCTGCCATGGGCTTCCAAGGGTACGCCTAGAATCCCTGCCATGGGCTTCCAAGCGTACGCCTAGAATCCCTGCCGGGGCTTCCAACGGTACGCCTAGAATCCCTGCCGGGGCTTCCAACGGTACGCCTAGAATCCCTGCCATGGGATTCCAATGGTACGCCTAGAATCCCTGCCGGGGCTTCCAACGGTACGCCTAGAATCCCTGCGGGGCTTCCAACGGTACGCCTAGAATCCCTGCCGGGGCTTCCAACGGTACGCCTAGAATCCCTGCCGGGGCTTCCAGCGGTACGCCTAGAATCCCTGCCGGGGCTTCCAGCGGTACGCCTAGAATCCCTGCCGGGGCTTCCAACGGTACGCCTAGAATCCCTGCCGGGGCTATGAAGTGGCTGGTGCGGTGTTCGATCACCAGTGAGAATGTGCTCTGGTTTGGTCCAAACTTAGGTTAGGACTGAACACAAAAAGAAGCCATCACTTCCATACACAACTGAGGCCAGGGCAATTTAATATAGTCATGTGGTCATATTAGATCAATGTCATGAGCATCCCCACCCTTCTGTATACATGCAGTTGTGGACGGAAGAATGCCCTGGCCGCAGGTGATTGGGTGGGGGGACAGCTTCTTTCTGGGTTCAGTCTAAACCTAAGTTCAGGCCAAACTCATCCCTAAACAACACCAGCTATGCTTTGTGCAAAAGGAGCCAATAAACTTCCCGATTGCCTGGCTCGTTGCTGACCTGGATTGTCCTCACTACACTCTTGCTTGCCATCCGCCCACAACCTCTGCGTGCACCTGAATGTTCTTCTGCCTAGAGTTTCATGTACAGTCTCCACACCACAGTCATTCTGTTTAAAGTTATCCCCTAGTTGAGGGAATCTCAAGGGCTATGGACCTGGTGACCACTATGGTTTTCAACCCATCTCTACCATCAGGAGCTCTGACGTAGACCAGCTTTTACCTAAACTCGGCACCTGCCATGAGTACCATTACAGCTAAAATCTTGCCAAAATTTTCTCTGGAAAATTCACGTAAAATAGTGAAATCAGCAGGATCGCTAGGCAACTTGCATTTTTTTGTACAATAACGGTTTCTCGTAGGTTTTTTCGCAGATTTAACGCAATACGATGGAAAACTAGCATTACAAGACATTTTTCCCTCTTAATTGTAAATGTGAGCATGAATTCTTAACATCCATCTAACACAGAAACCACACATGTATGGTATATTCGTAAAGGGCTACACACTTGCCGTAACCAGGCTGACACAATCATGGCCACCGTAAAGGTTTCACAGGACGAAATAGAGGATAGAGTAACTCAACATCCCATGCCACTCACCTAGTTAGGAGCAAAATACTGATGCACTTTGATTGATCGGAGTAAGCCTACGGTCCTTTGTACATCCTAAAAGAGGAACATTGATTCAGAAACTTGAAATCATGGAGGAGTCTTGACCCCCCGAACATCGAGATCCCTCAGAGCCAACTCCTTTTATAACACTTTATCTGTGAAAAAAAAAAAAAAAGAGATTGGAGTCAATTAGCTAATGAAAGAATTCATTAATTGATGCCAAGGGCTAAGAAGGAGAGATTAGGATTATGTAGAGCAAAGAGCAAGTTGTAAGGCGCAGTAATCTCATCACAAAGTCTTTTACTGATATGAGCATGTAGAAGTGTAATTTGGTTTGGTGACCAATACTGTACATTCTTCAAAGCACCCAGCTGTGTAAGGGAGGAAATGGGGCTGTCCTATATGAGATCAAGCCATTCTGACCATCAAAGACACATGCCATTGCATGCAAAAAAATGATTTTCCCCTCTTGGTATAAAAGCTTTGCAAGATGGGACTGAGTGAAGCTGCACCACTTCAACAGAACCCAAGACACAAAGCAGTCATGTATCAGTACAGGGACAAGGCAGATAAATCCTGGTACTAAATGGGTAGACTTATAGCTACTCAAACTGGAGTCTGAAGGGAACGTGAAATTAAAATTTATGAACACCAAACCATCACACTTGAATGAGCTTCTTAGACATTCCACTCCAAAACCAAGGACATTATTATTGTGTTGGCCTCCCTTTACAGCTACAACATCCTCCACTATTTACAGGAAGGCTTTCCACAAAATTTATGGTGCGTCTGTGGCAATTTTTGACTATTCAGCCAAAAGATAATTTGTGAGTTCAGGCACCGATGTCGGATGAGACGACCTGGCTCACAGCTGATGTTCTCATTCATCCCAACGGTGTTCCAAAACCATGGTCTTTGTGGAGCTGGCCACCATTTATGAGGTCAGGTACTTATGTCGAATAAGAAGACCTGAGTCACAACTGATGTTCTCATTTATCCCCAAGGGTGTTCCAAAACCATGTCTTTGTGGAGCTGACCACCATTTATGAGGTCAGGTACTGATGTCGAATAAGAAGACCTGGCTCACAGCTGATGTTCTCATTTATCCAAGGGTGTTCCAAAACCATGTCTTTATGGAGCTGGCCACTATTTATGAAGTCAAGTACTGATGTTGGATGAGAAGAAGACCTGGTTCACAAATGGTAATCCAATTAATCCCAAAAAGGTGTTCAATAGGGTTGAGGCCATTTCTCAGGACAGGTACTGAGGTTGGATGAGAAGATCTGGTTCATAATTGATGTTCTCATTCATACCAAAAGATATCCCAAAACCATGTCTTGGAGCTGGCCACCATTTAGGAGGTCAAGTACTGATGTTGAATAAGAAGACCTGACTCACAACTGATGTTCTCTTTTATCCCAAGGGTGTTGCAAAACTACGTCTTTATGAAGCCGACCACCATTTATGAGGTCAGGTACAGATTTTGAATAAGAAGACCTGGTTCACAATTGGTAATCCAATTCACCCCAAAAGGTGTTCCATAGGGGTCAGGGCTTTGTGTAAGCCACTCAAATTCCTCCACACCAAACTAAACAATGTCTTTATGGATGTTAGTGTTGGGTGGTGGGAGTACCTTCTATATAGACATTGAAGTTAGATTACGAACACACTTTTTTCCTGGGTATGAGGGTGCTGCAGCAAGAGCCAGCTGGTTAACAGGTGTCACCAACACACACCATGGAACCATATAATGGTCCCAAAATGTATGTGATCACACGAACAAGTGCAAACTTTTCGGAGTCTCACAAGACCCCTTCATCAGGCTGGCATGCAATTGCGTTAATACCTTTTTCATGAATCTATAGTGTGCTGGCAACATGGTCTGTGTTAAAAAGTATATGCCACAGCACACCATGGATGGAGAAGGAGAGAAGGAGAGAAGGGCGAAGAGAGAAGGAGACGAAGAAAGAAGGGCGAAGAGAGAAGGAGACGAAGAAAGAAGGGCGAAGTGAGAAGGAGACGAAGAAAGAAGGGAGAAGTGAGAAGGAGACGAAGAAAGAAGGGAGAAGTGAGAAGGAGACGAAGAAAGAAGGGAGAAGTGAGAAGGAGACGAAGAAAGAAGGGAGAAGTGAGAAGGAGACGAAGAAAGAAGGGAGAAGTGAGAAGGAGACGAAGAAAGAAGGGAGAAGTGAGAAGGAGACGAAGAAAGAAGGGAGAAGTGAGAAGGAGACGAAGAAAGAAGGGAGAAGTGAGAAGTGAGAAGGAGACGAAGAAAGAAGTGAGAAGTGAGAAGGAGACGAAGAAAGAAGGGAGAAGTGAGAAGGAGACGAAGAAAGAAGGGAGAAGTGAGAAGGAGACGAAGAAAGAAGGGAGAAGTGAGAAGGAGACGAAGAAAGAAGGGAGAAGTGAGAAGGAGACGAAGAAAGAAGGGAGAAGTGAGAAGGAGACGAAGAAAGAAGGGAGAAGTGAGAAGGAGAAGAAGAAAGAAGGGAGAAGTGAGAAGGAGACGAAGAAAGAAGGGAGAAGGAGACGAAGAAAGAAGGGAGAAGTGAGAAGGAGACGAAGAAAGAAGGGAGAAGTGAGAAGGAGACGAAGAAAGAAGGGAGAAGTGAGAAGGAGACGAAGAAGGGAGAAGTGAGAAGGAGACGAAGAAGGAAGAAGAAAGGAGACGAAGAAAGAAGAAAGAAGTGAGAAGGAGACGAAGAAAAAGGGAGAAGTGAGAAGGAGACGAAGAAGGGAGAAGTGAGAAGGAGACGAAGAAGGGAGAAGAAAGGAGGAGACGAAGAAGGGAGAAGAAAGGAGGAGACGAAGAAGGGAGAAGTGAGAAGGAGACGAAGAAGGGAGAAGTGAGAAGGAGAAGAAGAAGGGAGGAAGGGAGAAGGAGACGAAGAAGGGAGAAGAAAGGAGACGAAGAAGGGAGAAGAAAGGGAGACGAAGAAGGGAGAAGAAAGGAAAAGGGAGAAGAAAGGAGACGAAGAAGGGAGAAGAAAGGAGACGAAGAAGGGAGAAGAAAGGAGAAGAAAGGAGACGAAGAAGGGAGAAGAAAGGAGACGAAGAAGGGAGAAGAAAGGAGACGAAGAAGGGAGAAGAAAGGAGACGAAGAAGGGAGAAGAAAGGAGACGAAGAAGGGAGAAGAAAGGAGACGAAGAAGGGAGAAGAGAGGAGACGAAGAAGGGAGAAGAAAGGAGACGAAGAAGGGAGAAGAAAGGAGACGAAGAAGGGAGAAGAAAGGAGACGAAGAAGGGAGAAGAAAGGAGACGAAGAAGGGAGGTGACATTAAAAAGGGATCCTGTGGGAGGTCCTGCGTGGCTCCAAACGTTGCACCAGCACTTTTGTGAGGTGATCTACATTTTGGGAATATTCTATGAATCCATGGTGTGCTAGCGGTACATTACCATTGCATAAATAGCGTCACTTTGCCTCGGGTGGGCAAAGTGACAGTGTTTCTATAAGAACGTGGCCTGTCAATTCACTAGGATCAGTGACATGACTGTGGCTTGGTAACGCAAACAAAATCCCCAAAAATGTGGCCTACCCTACTCAACCTTATCAGTTTCAAAAGCTAGGGCTACTTTATGGTCCATAATGAGTTGGGTTGACCAAATGGCCGATTTTATTGTACTTCTACCGTTACTAACTAACTAACTAAAAAAGGATCCTTAAGCCAATTTAAAAATTCAATGCACAAAAAAAAAAGCAAACAGCCTGGTTGTCCTTAGTCTCTCCTCAGAAAATCTGCAAGCTTACATATTTATAAGGAACGAAGCTAAATCCATTTATTTTTCTCTCCTGCGCCTATAACCACAGTTCCCGGCAGCCGGGCCGGTGCAAAATGGATTAGGTTTTTACCATGGAAGAAAAGAAACACAGCGCATTATCGACATGCATTATGCGGAAATAAGATTAGCCATTTGGCGCGTGTAAACTGGAGAGAGAGTATATATGTTCTATATTTCGAGAGCTGCCAGCTTTGCGAGGCGGAGTGATGAATGGGAGGTCTGCAGGCCTGTCCACAGATTAGCACTTGAAAATGGCCGCCGTTCCGCAAGGCCCCCCCGCTCATTGACTGACAATGGCCCAGTGAAGAGAGAGGCATGCGGGCTCCGTAATGAAAGGCTCAATTTAAAGGGGATGATTATTAATTCCTTCCTGGCCCTGGAAATCCAAGCAGACGTTAGGAAACCCTAAACTGCCTGTCTCACGATCGCACTCGGCGAGTTCATTACCTCATCTCAACTCCATCTATCATCGGAGGCTCTCGGTGTCTCCGAATATTGAGCAGCCGCCATAAAAAAAAAAAAAAAAAACGAATCTCGTTCTCCGTAATCAGCTATCGCATTCCACCCTGCCTTGTGGAAACAGGCTATGAAATGTTACTGTCAGGGATAGAAGGGATTGATGGGCAGAACGAGGAATTTCACAAAAAGGCAAAACTGGGAAATGCAATTTATTCAAAGCATAAATCCGAGCGTGCGAAGGGCCATATGGTTACCAAAAGAAAGAAAATAAAAACAAGACCGAAAAATATATTAAAAAAATCTTTGGGATTGTCGTGTGATTATTCATACCAACGGCAGTTGGTGTTTATGATCGTGCTTTGGAAATCTGCCGAGAGGACGTGTGGCGGGGGGGTGCTGGGAAACAAATAGCATCACAGCTGATCTTGGAAAGAGGAATGCAAAGAGAGCTAGAGAGAAGATTTAGCAAAGCGGGAAGGGGGGAGGGGGGGGGGGGGCGGGGGGGGGGGGGGGGGGGCGACTTTCCAAAGATGAACAGAGAGAGACACACATCAAACCTTCTGAAAGAGGACCATCTTTTAGAACAAAGCATGTAGGCAAAAGGTCACGCCCCCGAGTTACAAAAAACAAAGAATATACAAAGATAACGAAGCATGTGGGCAAAGGACACGCCCATGAGGTACACAAAGATAACTGGTTAAACCCACAAGGGCTTTTCTTTTGCCTTCTAGAACGAAGCATGTGGGCAAAGGACACGCCCATGAGTTACACAAAGATAACTGGTTAAACCCACAAGGGCTTTTCTTTCCCCTTATAGAACGAAGCATGTGGGCAAAGGACACGCCCATGAGTTACACAAAGATAACTGGTTAAACCCACAAGGGCTTTTCTTTCGCCTTATAGAACGAAGCATGTGGACAAAGGACACGCCTATGAGTTACACAAAGAATATCATAAAAAAGATAACTGGTTAAACCCACAA
>CM053038.1:316500-336500 GCA_028564925.1 Lithobates sylvaticus | reverse complement strand
CTTTATTGTACAAACATAATGGCCTCCAAGCCTTGCTAAAGTGCATTGGGAGCACCTCAATAGCTCCCCACATTTGTCAACAAGCTAAAAGTATAAAAACTAGAAAAGTAATGGCTGATTGACGGACAGGTTTTTTTTAGGCAGATTGTACAACGGTCTGCAACGGGTCGAACAGAAAATAAATAGCCAATAATTCAATGATTGATTGTCATCCTACATGACTGAGGTTTTTTTAATAGATTTCCATTAGATGTCCTTGAAAATTGATTTTGTAAAAAAAAAAAAAAAAAAATATATATATATATTTATTTATTAATAAATAATAAATAATACAGATATAAATTATTATATATCTAGTTTATTAATATTTATTATTATTTATACAATTTATTAATAATAAATTCAATCATTAATAAGATATAAATTATATATTTTATTAATATTAAATATTATTAATAATAAAATTATCAATATTATTAAATATTAATAAAATAAATATATAATTTATATCTTATTATTATTAATTTAAATTATTAATAAATTGTATAAATAAAATATATAATAATTTATATCTGTATTATTATTAATAATAATAATACCTTTGCGTGACTAAAGCTGAATCCCAGGCAAACTGATACACACACATTAAAATGCATAGATGGAAGCAGTTTTACACACCTCTGCCATAGAACACAGCCATGTCTGGCAGGACAAGAGACCTGGTTTTCCTCTGCCTGTGATTGGACAGATTCCCCCAGCAGTAATTGTTTCTGCCACTAGATATCCTCAGTCTGAGGGCCAGCTGACTCTCCTGAGCCCAGGCCATCCCGGACGAACCCCCAACCTGTGACTGGACAGTGAAAGGAGAAGCAGCAGATCGATGAGCTCATCTCCCTCTCCTCCAATCAGGATGTTTCTTGTTAGCATATGAGCACTGCAGCAAAAAATGGACTGGCTGCTAGTGCCGATTCTCCCTTACCCAGTCTGAGCTGTGCTGTACAGGGACTGTAAGAGGCTGATACCAAGGCATGCTCGGGTACAGACCCTGCTTGCACACAAAAAAAATAAAAAATAATAATAATAATAATAATAATAATAATAATAATAATAATAATAATAAATACATTTAATGATGCAGTAGTACAGAACTGCATTCATTTGCATCTATTTGTCTCAGTCAAACAATATCTCCTGTGCTCCACAGTAGTGCGATGGCAACGGAAGAAGCCTGGAATTCCTATGGCTCCCAGTACATGCACAGGCCTTGCTGCCCTCCAAGGGTCAGGGGATACCCAATGGGAACACTGTAAAAGAATGGAGAGGGTGCAACAACCTTGCGCATTACCCAAGTAATACCCAAGTGGGCCCTGAGGAAGAGGGGGGGCCTCCCCTCAAAATGCGTCAGTATTTTGGAAGGTCCTCCGGCGCGTCGTACATAGTCCTGGTGACCTGGTTGTTTTTTGTCCATTGTGCGTTTCCTTCTTTTTGATTTTAATAAATATTACTTGGGTAATATGCAAGGTTGGTGCACCCTCTCTTCATTCTTTTACAGTGCATCATTTTGTCTGCCTGGGGTTCAACAATAAAAAAATAAAAATAAAAAAAGAAGGAGGTTGAAGGGAGAAAAGAAGGGGGAGAAGAAGAAGGAAGGGGGAGAAGAAGAAGGAAGGGAGAAGAAGAAGAAGAAGAAGAAGGAAGGAAGGAAGGAAGGGAGAAGAGGAAGGAAGGAAGGGAGAAGAAGAAAGGAAGGAAGGGAGAAGAAGAAGGAAGGAAGGGAGAAGAAGAAGAAGGAAGGGAGAAGAAGAAGAAGGAAGGGAGAAGAAGAAGAAGAAGGGAGAAGAAGAAGAAGAAGGGGGAGAAGAAGAAGAAGGAAGGGAGAAGAAGAAGAAGGAAGGGAGAAGAAGAAGAAGGAAAGGGAGAAGAAGAAGAAAGGAAGGGAGAAGAAGAAGAAGAAGGAAGGGAGAAGAAGAAGAAGAAGGAAGGGAGAAGAAGAAGAAGAAGGAAGGGAGAAGAAGAAAAGGAAGGGAGAAGAAGAAGGAAGAAAAGGAGAAGAAGAAGGAAGGAAGGAGAAGAAGAAGGAAGGAAGGGAGAAGAAGAAGAAGAAGAGGAAGGAAGGAGAAGAAGAAGAAGAAGGAAGGAAGGAGAAGAAGAAGAAGAAGGAAGGAAGGGAGAAGAAGAAGAAGAAGGAAGGAAGGGAGAAGAAGAAGAAGAAGGAAGGGAGAAGAAGAAGGAGGAAGGGAGAAGAAGAAGAAGGAAGGGAGAAGAAGAAGAAGGAAGGGAGAAGAAGAAGAAGGAAGGGAGAAGAGAAGAAGGAAGGGAGAAGAAGAAGAAGGAAGGGAGAAGAAGAAGAAGAAAGGGAGAAGAAGAAAGAAGAAGAAGGGAGAAGAAGAAGAAGGAAGGGAGGAAGAGAAGAAGAAGAAGGAAGGAGAAGAAGAAGAAGGAAGGAGAAGAAGAAGAAGGAAGGGAGAAGAAGAAGAAGGAAGGGAGAAGAAGAAGGAGGAAGAGGAGAAGAAGAAGGAGGAAGGGAGAAGAAGAAGGAGGAAGGGAGAAAGAGAGAAGAAGGAAGGGAGAAGAAGAAGGAGGAAGGGAGAAGAAGAAGGAAGCAGAAGGGAGAAGAGAAGAAGGAAGGGAGAAGAAGAAAGGGAGCAGAAGGGAGAAGAGAAGAAGGAAGGGAGAAGAGAAGAAGGAAGGGAGCAGAAGGGAGAAGAGAAGAAGGAAGGGAGCAGAAGGGAGAAGAGAAGAAGGAAGGGAGAAGAGAAGAAGGAAGGTAGAAGAAGGAAGGGAGAAGAGAAGGGAGGAAGGGAAGAAATGATGATTGATGAACCAAAATAAAAAAACTTTTTTCAATGAATATTGAAAATGTAACAATATAATACCTCCACACCAGAGAACCTGAAGGATAAATAATCCACCAAGCAAGGTTGGTTGACGAGTTTAGCTTTAGCGCTTCTTTGTTAATTGGATTAGGACACCAAATGTATTAGCAGATTCAGCTCCACCCTTAATTCCATCTTCCATTGCGAGGAAAAAAAATAGTTTGCAATAAAAGTAGAACTACAGTCTTTAATTTAAAAAAAAATAAAAAAAAAATATTGAATCTCAGCTTAAAAGAAAAAAAAGATAGATTAGATCTTCAGATGGGTGACGACAATGCTGCACTGCTCCTGAAGAGCAGAGTTGCATTATGATAGGACAAGATGTTACAGGAGCTGTGGCATGGTCACTGTTGATTCATAAGCCTGTAGCTGGTCAATCATCACCTAGCCACATCTAGTCCTGTCCACTACTTTGACAGCACCTACTTTGCTGAAATCCTCCCACTGTGAGCTGCAGTGTCGGAGGGGGGAGCGTGTGACACACAAATGAAGGAATATTGAGCTTTGTCAGGAATTTTGGTTCACTTTAGGAGGCTTGTTAGACTATCATATGGGGGGCCTTTAGCTTTACTTTATTGAATATGTAGCAAGGTCCCAGGCCTCCTTTAGTCTAATGAGAACCTCTAGAGTTAGGGATAGCCGACATCCTTTGTAGAGTGGGTTACAAGGCATGGTGGGTGTAGAACAAGATGGATTCATGGGCGCCAGACACTTCTTGAATGCAGAGAGATTTATCTCTTGAACAGAACTGTGGGAGAGAGGGTTAGGGCCATGACATTGGCAGACTCCAAGACTTCTACAGGTAGACAGCCATGCAGGGAAAAGCATCCAGCCGGACACCACATCTGCATGTGTAGGAGTGCCGTCTCCTGTGGCAACAGTCTTACAACTTGTGTTAATTTAATAAAAAACTTCTTTACTCTTCCTACAAAGACTTATTGTAGATTCTTAGCCCGCTGAGCTCCCAGTCTCTCTCACTAGACTTGCTAATTCACTGCCATTGAATCCCGTGAGCTCTTCCAATCTTCTTACTCAGTATTTTCCTCAACCGACAACCGTCACCCCCCGCTTCCCTGCTGGGTCCCTGGCTTGGCACTCCAGATACTTCTCAAGCGCCACCCCACTGGCTGGGTCCCTGACTTGGCACCTGCTGAAGTTTCCCCGCGTATTCACCATCCCCGGTTGGTGAGAAAACTGCTCAGCTACTCAATGTGGTCCCTGGTAATAAGGTTGATGGTCCCTTAGTGGTGACAGCTTCCCTTCTACCTCCAACCACGACAGATTCTCCGGCAAGCAGAACCATCACTTCTGGTTGGACTGCAAGCCGCAATCCCAACTCTGCGCCGCTCTCTTGCTTCTGGATAGGCCGCCAGACAGCCTAGAAACCAGATGTCCTCAGGATAGGCCCAAAAGCTGGCCTAGCAGCCCGAGCAACGAACACCACGTCTACCCAGACAGCCGTTCAGGTGGCACAAGACCCTGATCACCAGACTCCACCCACATATATAGGCTTTCCCAGCAGGCCACTAAAACCCATGCCCATTGTCTGAGACACCCCATATATGCCTAATCTTTCCTTGCATCGCCCTCATCTAATGTCACCAGGTACCCAGCCACCCAGCGATAGAAGAGAGAAGTGCAGGGTGAACTCAATTGATCCCCAACAATTGGCCAAGGCAACTATACCCGGCAGGTACATTTAGGAGCAACCCTGCCTAAACATCAGGGTGCTACATATATAATCTTATCAGTGTACGCTAAGGTTTTAAAGACCTTGTTTCTGCTTCTATATACACATTGTACATGGGGGCAGACACTGGAGCTATAGAAATGGGGTCTCAACGGGGTTGGTGGGGAACCCCTCATAAAGGGCACAGCAGGTGTACAGACCTGGGAACTCAGCACAGGGAGTCAGAACCTCTAATAATGGGCATGTCTAGTGTACAGACCTGGGAACTCAGCACAGGGATGGTGGGAACCCCTCATAATGGGCACAGCAGGTATACAGACCCAGGAACTCAGCACAGGGATGGTGGGAACCCCTCATAATGGGCACAGCAGGTGTACAGACCCGGGAACTCAGCACAGGGATAGTGGGAACCCCTCATAATGGGCACAGCAGGTGTACAGACCCGGGAACTCAGCACAGGGAGTCAGAACCTCTAATAATGGGCATGTCTAGTGTACAGACCTGGGAACTCAGCACAGGGATGGTGGGAACCCCTCATAATGGGCACAGCAGGTATACAGACCCAGGAACTCAGCACAGGGATGGTGGGAACCCCTCATAATGGGCACAGCAGGTGTACAGACCCGGGAACTCAGCACAGGGATAGTGGGAACCCCTCATAATGGGCACAGCAGGTGTACAGACCCGGGAACTCAGCACAGGGAGTCAGAACCTCTAATAATGGGCATGTCTAGTGTACAGACCTGGGAACTCAGCACAGGGATGGTGGGAACCCCTCATAATGGGCACAGCAGGTGTACAGACCTGGGAACTCCGCACAGGGATGGTGGGAACCCTTCATAATGGGCACAGCAGGTGTACAGACCTGGGAACTCAGCACAGGGATTGTGGGAACCATTCATAATGGGCACAGCGGGTGTACAGACCTGGGAACTCCGCACAGGGATGGTGGGAACCCTTCATAATGGGCACAGCAGGTGTACAGACCTGGGAACTCCGCACAGGGATGGTGGGAACCCCTCAAAATGGGCACAGCAGGTGTGCAAACCGAGGAATTGCGAGTCCCTGAGATATTAAAGACACCTGGTTTAACTCTTCAGCATCTACCAAACATCGACATATCAGTTGTAAGTGGACTGACCCTTTAACAAAATAATTCTGCATCTAAACAGTATTCTATTGTGTTAGGCAACAATAAAAAAAAAAAAAAAGGCACATAAATTCACGCCGCGCCAATAAAAATTGTTGCTGCCAACAGCAGCCGTGTGAAGCAATCGCCCTAGCAGGCCCGTGAGCTATTACACCTTAAATCAATCTGGGAATCGCTGTAGTAACTCTTGTTGAACACCTCTCAGCCGAGAAGGATAAGCTCTACATTGTTGCCCAGACAGACCAAAACCTTTTCACCTCATAGAAATCCCTGCCAGCAGGATTTGTAAAGAGCAGGCAAACATTAAAATTCTGTACGGAAACAAAAGATAAAAAAAAGAAAAAAAAACTACTGAAGGCAAAAAAAAAATAAAATGAGCAAAAAACATTTCAGCGAGTCCGGTTTAATTGCGAAGCAGTCATTTTAAATCAGCAGGAGGTAAAGGACCAAGACAAGGAACCTTTTATGGAGAATTTAACGATGAAGAAAACTGTTACTTTTTACAACATGGAGATCTTCTGGGTCATGTGGCTAGAAAAAGACAAAGTCAAACCGTGTCCACAGACCTAAAATGGCGCCCCAATCTTCAAGCATCAGAATGACAAGAGAGGAACCAAAACATTGATAATGGAAAGATTGTAGACCAAAGTCACCTACATGGGGTTCTTCTGGGTCATGAGGCTGCAAAAGACGAGTCATAAGGTGCCCATAGACCTGAGACGAAAATCTGATCTTCAAGTATTATGCCCCGTACACACGGTCGGAAAATCCGACCACAAAATCCATCGGATTTTTTCCGACGGATTTTTGTCCGACACTGGTGTTGCATACACACGGTCGGACAAAGTTGTCAGAAAATCCGATCATTCTGAACGTGGTGACGTTTGTTGCCTATGACGGGACTACGTAGAGGCTAGTAGCCAATAGCTTTGGTCTTGTAATGTGATCTGAGCACGCGTGGCACTTTGTCCGTCGGAATTCGCTACACGCGATCGGAAAAAGTCCAATAGGACTTTGTTGTCGGAAAAATTTGAGAGCAGGAGATAAAAAAACTTTGTCCGTCGGAAAATACGATGGAAAAAGTCTGATGGAGCCCACACACGGTCAGAATTTCCGACAACATTGTCCGATAGGACATTTTCCGTCGGAAAATCCGACCGTGTGTACGGGACATTAGAAGGATGCTTTACGATGGGAGATCAAATCTAATCTATGATCATTCCATCAACTAAGTTCATCAATGTGGAGGTCTTCAGGGTCACAAGGCTGGAAAAGACGAGTCATAAAGTGCCCAAAGACCTAAAACCGGTAACCCGATCTTCAAGTAAAAATATTATGCTTTAGGGAGAGGAACCAAAAATTGATAAAATTATTGTAGACAAAGTTCATCAACATGGAGTTCTTCTGGGTCAGAAGGCTGCAAAAAAAAGGAGTCATAAGATGCCCATAGACCTAAAACCGTGACCCAATCTTCAAGTATGCTGCTTTCGAGTTTAGAGAGAGGGACCAAACATGGTCTACAATCATTCCATCAACAATGCTCACCAAACGTGGAGTCTTCTGGGCCAGGAGGCTAGAAAACGACAAGTCAAAAGATGCCCACAGACCTAAGATGGCGTCCCGATCTTCAGGCATCAGAATTACGCTTTAAGGAGAAGAACCGGATGATGGAATGACCGTAGACAAAGTTCACCAACATGGAAGTCTTCTAGGTCATGAGGCTGGAAAAAAAGGATTTATACGGTGCCCACAGACCTAAAACCGTGACCTGATCATTGAGTACAAGTATGAAGCTTTAGCGGGAGAAGCCAAACAGAGTTCACAATTGTTCCATCGTACAAGTTCATCAATGTGGAGGTCTTCTGGGTCATGAGGCTGGAAAAAGAGGATTTATATGTTGCCCACAGACTTGAGATGGCATCTTGGTCTAAAAGAATAGGAATTATGCTTTTATGAGAGAGACGAGTCCACAATCATTCCATCAAAGTTTATCAATGTTGAGGTCTTCTGGGTCATGAGGCTGAAAAAGGGGAGTCATAAGGTGCCCTCAGACCTGAGATAGCAACCTGATCAGAATCCCTAATTGTGGAGAGAAGGACCAAACATTGTCTAGATGCATTCCATCATCTTACGGTCGGAATTTCCGATGGAAGCAGTCCGATGGGAGCTTTTCAACGGATTTTCCGGCCGTGTGTATGTCCATCGGTCTTTTTCTGTCGGAATTTCCTTTGGATTGACAACCTGTTCTCAATTTTTCCGACGGAAAACCTTACTATGGGATTTTCCGATCGTGTGTATGCAATTCCGACACGCAAAATTCCGACGCATGCTCGGAAGCATTAAACTTCCCTTTTATAGTGCAGTCGAAAGTGTTTTATACCACTGTGTTACTGACCGTCGGAATTTGGTGTGACCGTGTGTAGGCAAGACAGTTTGAGCGAAATTCCGTTGGAATTCCGACGGGAAAACCATCAGAGCTTTTTCCGACGAGAATTCCGACCGTGTGTACGCGGCATAAGACCATCAATGACAAGGTCTTCTGAGTCATGAGACTGGAGACTGGAAAACAGAGTCAAAAGGTGTCCACAGACCTGAGATGGTGACCTGATCTTCCGAGCAGCAGAACGATGCTTTAAAGGAGAGGAAGCCAATATGCAGGCGAGCAACCTGCACATTGCAGCATGCGATGGTCAATGGTTTGCACCTAAACTTCCTTTCTTCACTTTTTCTAAGGACAGGCAGTGCTGATCCTAAACCCACACAGTGAGAATTTGACGATACTGAGCTAGTTGCCCATTGGCAAAGGACACTAAGCGTTGGGGTGGTACTGGAAGCCAACAACTTGCTAAGCCATGTGCTGCACCATCACGGTCCTAAAGAGGAGGCCAATGATATGAACCTACAAAAGCATGTCAATACAAGGGTTTTGCCTGTATTAAAATACCAAATAAAAAAAATGTAAGAAACCAAATAAACCAAGAACACCAAAATAAAATATTTCTTTGTTCCATCAGCACCACGGCCTCTGCTGTAATCCCCCCTGGGAAGGACTTTGCCCTTGAAATACCCCCTTCTCTAATTACTGGAAATTATCCGAGCCTGTCTGGAGAGTGACATTATCCAGAGTCTGTCATTATCCATCATATACAAAAAACAGATCCCTACAAAAGCAGATACAAAAAGGTCTCTATATACAAAAAACACACATCAGCCGGACTGCTGGTCCTTCACAAATGCTCAAGTTTTGGTGCCAAGCTCCATAGGGCCATATGGTGGGAGGTGATCAAAATGTGTCACCAAAATGTGTCACCAAACTTCACCAGAATTAGTTAAAGGGTTTCACTTGCACACCTCTACTTGTGATATTGTATTGGTCGAACAATACTCTTCCAGGGTGGCCATAGGAATTGACGCCATCTAAAAAAAATTTACCCCTATACATCAAAACTGACCTCGCATCGGTTACCCATCGAGATCACAGCAAACCTTCGGATGATTCCTTTACTCCTTTTATCTCTAGAACAAACCCCCAATTTATTTTTTAGGGACCGCCCAGGGTCACCATTGGCGTCCTGCATGACTCAGATATGACAATCACATAAATCCTGGAGGGTTTTAAACAGTTCTAGGCAGGGGCGTTGCTAGGGCTACAAAAGATCTAGGGCTAGAGCCCATAGCAGCTTAGTAAAGAAAGTCATACGCTTGGGCGGGCATACACATGTAATAGAAATATATATATATATATATATATATATCTCTCTCTCTCTCTCTCTATCCAGAGAGCCCCCCACTTACATCAGGGTTCCCAAAGAGACCCCCTTACATTAAGGCCCCCAGAGAGCATCCCCATTAAATCAGGGTGGTCCCCAGAGAGCCTCCCCTCCCCTTGGCGACCCCTGCATAGACTCGGAGCTATGGGCCCCAGATTCGGGGCTGTAGCCCCAAAAGCCCCCCCCCCCCCCCCAGCACCGCCACTGGTTCTAGGCGGTGATCACAAAATGTCAGGCAAAGATCAGCCCCTGATCCAGCCTCTCACCTTGTGACCTGCTGTAAAGTTACAATGCACAGCCTGAGTGATCACTGCGGGAGCGAAAACACAGGAAATGCTTCAGACTGAAGACCTCATGTCAGCTTTTGGAAAAAGTCACTGGATTTATTAATTAATTAATTAATTTATTTTTTTGAAGGTCCTTTTGCTGAAATTGTGACCCATCATGAATTTATTCATGTAGACTTGTATAATTACTAAGTGGTCTAATATAAAAAAAAAATATATAATAATAATAATAATAATAATAATAATAATAATTTATTATTATTATTATTATTATTATTATAATATGGGAGCAAACACTAAATCTCAGTGTTTTAGCTGGGAACGGTTATTAAAACTGCTTGGAAAGACTTTAGGCATTACTGGAAAAAATATATTTTTTTTTTTATATTAGATATCTATATAAAAATAAATATATAAAATAAAAAGACCAAATATAATTTATTTTTTTTTTTTTTTTTTTTTTTTTTTTTTAACAGCTTTACAGGGTGATTAGGACTGGTGAAGTCATGTCTTCGAGAAGCCAAACGATGAGAAATGTTTACATAAAAGGATAAACTGTCTGCCATGTGTATACAACAAAACGTCATCTAATGGTTCCCAATTCCACTGTGTCATGTCCTGTCAGTCACAGGGAGATTTACAAAGAGGTTTCCATGAATGAGAGAAAATTACACCCGGCATACAGGACAAGAGAAGTAGTACTGTGCAGAGTCCATACATACAGAATAAGGACAGATACCGAGAATTACACCCGGCATACAGGACAAGAGAAGTAGTACTGTGCAGAGTCCATACATACAGAATAAGAAGAGATACCGAGAATTACACCCGGCATACAGGACAAGAGAAGTGGTACTGTGCAGAGTCCATACATACAGAATAAGAACAGATACCGAGAATTACACCCGACATACAGGACAAGAGAAGTAGTACTGTGCAGAGTCCATACATACAGAATAAGGACACATACCGAGAATTACACCCGGCATACAGGACAAGAGAAGTAGTACTGTGCAGAGTCCATACATACAGAATAAGAACAGATACAGAGAATTACACCCGGCATACAGGACAAGAGAAGTAGTACTGTGCAGAGTCCATACATACAGAATAAGAACAGATACCGAGAATTAGTCATGTTCCTCCCAGTCTCATTAAGCTCCATCACTCCTCCTTTATCCCTTATATACAGTCAGTTGCATTAAGAGATATATCATAAAAACACAGCTAAGCTCGGCATTCAATTATGGCCATCAGATGAGTAAGTTTCTTATGATGCCATTGATAATTAGAAGGGGATTTATAGAATTACATGCGCACACACAATGCGCTCTCCTCCAAAAATCCTCTTTGTAAAGAGATGATTTGCTACATGGGGAATTAAGACAGCCATGATCTTGTTGGAGCCATCAAATCTTTCAGCAGATGCTCCTCGGCGTAATCCGAAGGCCTGTTCTCACCTGCCTGTGGAGCGCCTGTTGACGGAGCATGCTCAGAACCACAGACGTGACAATCAGCTGAGAGCTTCTCATATCTAAGGAGGCATTGCCCTCGAAAGTGATGGATATTTTAGTTCTAGTTGGAGAAGAGTCAGAGTCTGGCTTCTTCTAGGTCTTGGATGCCCCAAAACAGGTGGCCTCCAAAACTACGGCCCTCCAGTTGTCCAGGAACTACAATTCCTGTCTGGAAGGCGGCATTCCAACCATCACTGCGGGGGGGAAATATTCTTCTCACTGACCATCTGATGGTGCCTGCATAATTCTTGGACCAAGGCCACTTGCCGTCTAAGGGTGCCCATTCTGACCACAATGAATATTCAGCAAGGGTTCCTCCAAATCTGAAAAGGATTTCAAGGGTTCCTCTAGGGTAAAAATAAGGGGAAGACACTCAGGAAGGCCTTGCCATGCATAGAGAAGCCAGTTTTAGATGTCAATTATGTCAGCCATAGACTAGGCAATATTGGGCAAAGGGTTTGTTAATAGGAAAAGATCTTGCTGCCCGCAGAAACCAATCAGGCAGGTTTAATGCTCAACTCTACACTGCAGGAAAGACAGTTGCAAGTCGATGTTCTTGCCAACACGTGTCACATACAGGCATGGGCGTCCGCAGGTAGGAGGCAAGGGGGGGCAAGTGCCTCCCCCTGTAATCAGGGATCGGATCAGGAGTTTGTTCCCTACTAGGTTTTTATCCTAGCGCTGGCGGCCGGCCCTGTCCTCACCCAGAATGATAACGGGTCTTGCCAGCTGCTGGCCATCATGGACGTCCTACTGGCATGCGAGGTACCGTATTGAGCATTACACACACCACTGGGACATAGGGGCACTTGAGGGACTGCAGATAGGGCTAAGGGGTCCCTCTCTCTGACCCCCCCATCACCCCTCTCTGTCACCCCCTCTCTCTCTCTGTCACCCCCTCTCTCTCTCTGTCACCCCCTCTCTCTCTCTGTCACCCCCTCTCTCTCTCTCTGTCACCCCACCCCTCTGTCTCTTTCCGTCACCCCCTCTGTCTCTTTCCGTCACCCCCCTCTGTCTCTTTCCGTCACCCCCCTCTGTCTCTTTCCGTCACCCCCCTCTGTCTCTTTCCGTCACCCCCCTCTGTCTCTTTCCGTCACCCCCCTCTGTCTCTTTCCGTCACCCCCCTCTGTCTCTTTCCGTCACCCCCCTCTGTCTCTTTCCGTCACCCCCCTCTGTCTCTTTCCGTCACCCCCCTCTGTCTCTTTCCGTCACCCCCCTCTGTCTCTTTCCGTCACCCCCCTCTGTCTCTTTCCGTCATTACACGCACCACTGGGACATAGGGGCACTTGAGGGACTGCAGACAGGGCTAGGGGGTCCCTCTCTCTGACCCCCCCCCCCATCACCCCTCTGTCACCCCCCCTCTCTCTGTCACCCCTCTGTCTTTTTCACCCCCTCTCTCTCTCTCTCTGTCACCCCACCCCTCTGTCTGTCTCTGTCTGTCACACTCTATGTCTCTCTCTGCCATCCCTCTCTGTCACCCCCCCTATGTCTCTTTCCGTCACCCCCTATGTCTCTTTCCGTCACCCCCCCCCATGTCTCTTTCCGTCACCCCCCCCATGTCTCTTTCCGTCACCCCCCCTATGTCTCTTTCCGTCACCCCCCCTATGTCGCTTTCCGTCACCCCCCCCCTATGTCTGTCTCTTTCCGTCACCCCCCCTATGTCTGTCTCTTTCCGTCACCCCCCCTATGTCTGTCTCTTTCCGTCACCCCCCTATGTCTGTCTCTTTCCGTCACCCCCCCTATGTCTGTCTCTTTCCGTCACCCCCCCTATGTCTGTCTCTTTCCGTCACCCCCCCTATGTCTGTCTCTTTCCGTCACCCCCCCATGTCTGTCTCTTTCCGTCACCCCCCCTATGTCTGTCTCTTTCCGTCACCCCCCCTATGTCTGTCTCTTTCCGTCACCCCCCCTATGTCTGTCTCTTTCCGTCACCCCCCCTATGTCTGTCTCTTTCCGTCACCCCCCCTATGTCTGTCTCTTTCCGTCACCCCCCCTATGTCTGTCTCTTTCCGTCACCCCCCCTATGTCTGTCTCTTTCCGTCACCCCCCCTATGTCTGTCTCTTTCCGTCACCCCCCCTATGTCTGTCTCTTTCCGTCACCCCCCCTATGTCTGTCTCTTTCCGTCACCCCCCCTATGTCTGTCTCTTTCCGTCACCCCCCCTATGTCTGTCTCTTTCCGTCACCCCCCCTATGTCTCTTTCCGTCACCCCCCTATGTCTCTTTCCGTCACCCCTCACTCTGTCACCCCCCACATGTATGCAGTCTCTTAGAGTCTCTTGTGCCATGTCCGCAGTCTCTTATAGTCTCTTGGGCCATGTATACAGTCTCTAGTCATCTCTTGTGCCATGTCTGCAGTCTCTGACCATCCCCTGTACTACGTCTGCAGTCTCTGACTGTGATAATGACATTGTCGAAAAGGGTCAGAGCATGGGTGACCTTAAAATGATGCCCCCCCCCCCCCCCCCCCCCCTGAAAAGAGTTCTGCGGACGCCCATGCATACAGGCCACTTTGTGACTTAAGAAGATGTACTTGTAGGTGTTCGTCTTGCTTTCAGTTTTCAGTTTCTCATGATGGCACAATAATCTTTTTTTCTTTATTATAATTACTTAATTGGCCGCTCTAGATCCAGATCGAACGCCATGTGTATATTTTTGAGGTGATCACACAAGACACAGAGGAGGACCGGTTATGCTGCTTTCATCCAAGCACAAAAGGGCAAATCAGTGGCCAATGACAAAGTCATTTCAACCTGCTGCCCACGGAGACCCTCCAGCTGCCATCAGCACAGTAAAAAAAAAAAAACATTTTGGCCAATCCATCATTCTCCCGTCCAACGTCCAGACCTCAGATTAAGCTCCTGAGCTGAAAACCCCCCACCACCATTTAAAAACACATTCTCTTTGGGATTCCCGGGCCTGCAGTGTGCAAGCCAAGGAAGAGTTTGGCCAACCAACATGAAAAGAAAAGCTCGCACAAAGCCATAACCCCCCCCCCCCCCCCAACCGCACATCAGTGGTAAATCCCACAAAGCAAGCTGTATAAACACCTAACAAAGTTTACATATTCCAAGCTGTAGGCTGGGTACTCGAGGATGGCCATTTCATTGGCTTAAAAATAGCAATTTGGAAGCTGCCCGAAAAAGGGTCACAAATGCTGGGAAAAAAATAAATAAAAAATTCTCAGAAAAAATACAAAAAAAAAAAAAAAAAACTTAACTGAATGCCTTTTCTACTGGTGACTTAAACTGGGATTAAAGAGGTCCTGTCCTGACCAACTCCAAAAAAATTGCACTTAAAAAAACCCAGAAAAATCAAGTATTGTAGCACAGTTCCTTTCCATAAATGTGTTTACTGGCTTGCAATGTCAATTCCCTACCACAGCTACCTCCTCCGCGATAGGCCTTCCTAGAAGAAAAGAAGACCAACTACCATCTGTGGTGGCCCAGCTTCTTTGCCCCCTCCCTACATAACTTATCCAACAGCCAAAGTGGGGAGTGAAGGGGGGAATACTATACAACAGGTTCAGGCAACCTTGGCCCTCCAGCTATGGGGAAACTACATGTCCCATGAGATATTGCTGAAGGCTGACCACCATAGTTAGATTTCCAGAAGCATGAGTAGCGCCACATCTGGAGTGCCGAGTTGCCTACCTCTGCTATAGAGCGTCACTTAAGTGCTGGGGCTGCTGATATCACATCCAAGATGGCGGCACCCAACTATGGCTAGGGCTCACAAGGGAGGCTTTTTATAGGAGAGTTTATATATATATATATATATATAATATATATATATATATATATATAATATATATATATATATATATATATATATATATATATATATATATATATATATATATATATATATATATATATATATATATATATATATATATATATATACATACACACTGTTGTTGAAATTAATGGTCGGTGGTAGGCTCTTCAAGTAAAATTTTGATCTGTTGGTTATGCAATCTATGGTCACAATGGGTCTTTAGCATTTTGTAAAAGGACCCAAAGCCAACATGGAGCTCAAATCCATTTTAGACCCTTCTGCAGGTAAAATGGGGCAACAGCCAGACAGAAGCGGCAGCAATGGAGGAACTATCCAACATTCAGTGCTCAAGTGCACCAAAACTGAAAACACCGTTTAACAAATTCGTATATTTTTTCCTCTTTGTGCTTTATTATTTCACATTGGTAACTTCCTTCTTTGTAGGTTTTGGACTTTCCAGCTGGTGATGTCTCTTCCATCACCATCCCTGGGCTGCTCAGACATTGAGATCGGACATAATACCTTCTCACCTGTCAGCACCTTGTGCGAGACGGCTGTTTGCTTGTTAGTCAAGCAGAGATAATGTGGTGTACATGTGTATTACATTTTTTTAGGTTTTTAAGAGTCTACCTCTGACCCCCTTTCCTCAATCTCATTACCCAGACGAACCCCTAAAAACAAATACATAAAATCAGGTCTCAGAGAACCCCTAAAAAATAAAATGGGGGGGGATAATTTGTGGCCAGTTGAAAAGAGTGCCCCCCCCCCAACACTGGTGGCTTATTCAAAAGAGTGCCCCCCCCCCCCCCCAACACTGGTGGCTAATTCAAAAGAGTGCCCCCCCCCCCCCAACACTGGTGGCTAATTCAAAAGAGTGCCCCTCCCTTACATTGGGGGCCAGTTGAAAGAGTGCCCCTCCCTTACATTGGGGGCCAGTTGAAAGAGTGCCCCTCCCTTACATTGGGGGCCAGTTGAAAGAGTGCCCCTCCCTTACATTGGGGGCCAGTTGAAAGAGTGCCCCTCCCTTACATTGGGGGCCAGTTGAAAGAGTGCCCCTCCCTTACATTGGGGGCCAGTTGAAAGAGTGCCCCTCCCTTACATTGGGGGCCAGTTGAAAGAGTGCCCCTCCCTTACATTGGGGGCCAGTTGAAAGAGTGCCCCTCCCTTACATTGGGGGCCAGTTGAAAGAGTGCCCCTCCCTTACATTGGGGGCCAGTTGAAAGAGTGCCCCTCCCTTACATTGGGGGCCAGTTGAAAGAGTGCCCCTCCCTTACATTGGGGGCCAGTTGAAAGAGTGCCCCTCCCTTACATTGGGGGCCAGTTGAAAGAGTGCCCCTCCCTTACATTGGGTGCCAGTTGAAAGAGTGCCCCTCCCTTACATTGGGTGCCAGTTGAAAGAGTGCCCCTCCCTTACATTGGGGGCCAGTTGAAAGAGTGCCCCCTCCCTTACATTGGGGGCCAGTTGAAAGAGTGCCCCCTCCCTTACATTGGGGGCCAGTTGAAAGAGTGCCCCCTCCCTTACATTGGGGGCCAGTTGAAAGAGTGCCCCCTCCCTTACATTGGGGGCCAGTTGAAAGAGTGCCCCCTCCCTTACATTGGGGGCCAGTTGAAAGAGTGCCCCTCCCTTACATTGGCGGCCAGTTGGAAGAAGGCCTCCCTTACATTGGCGGCCAATATCACCATTATTATTGAATTTAATGATTTTGATTTAAATAAAATAAAATTCAATAAGACAAAAATAAATAAAAATAATTATTATTATCAGCATAAATACACAAATATAACAGCTGGAAACCTTTAAAATCAACTATTACTCCTTATTTTGCAAACTCAAATCCAGGAATACAAGACGTCTTTCTGCACGGATACAAGGCCTGGAGTTTAACCGACATAGACAGCGATAAGAGCGCGGCGAACGCGTCCTATATATATGTAGTGTACATGTCACCGCCCTCTGTACAGCATCTCCCCCTCAGCTCTGTAATGACAGATGACAGCTCAGTAAGCAGGTAGGGAAAGGAGACGTTGAGACATCACAGACCCCCCCCCCCCCCCATCCTCCCATGGAGAGCGAGCATCAGGAGAGCGCCCGCCAAATGTTCGCCATTTGGACAGATTGACCTGTTTAAAAATAACTTCATCTGTCCGGCGTTCCCTCCAAATGTCTTTATTTTTTTTTTTTTACTGAAGAGCAATTAATTCAAAATTTCAAACTGTGCGCAGTTGGCCGCTATGGCTAAAAAGAAGCCTTATAACCATGACTATAGGCGATATGCGGCAAACGTAACCCCTTATAGTTAAATATTTTGCAGCTCGCCAGACCTTCAATGCGTAGGCTGCTCACATTTCTTTTTAAGGTTTTTTTTCCCAAAAAATAAATAAATAAATAAATAAAATAAAAAAATATTTAAAAAAAAAAGGGACGTTAAGGGGGGCATCACGTCGCCTATTCGCCACCTCTCAATTGCCCCTGAAAAGTGACCCGAACACAGGATCGCCTTTCAGAGGAGCAGCAGGTTTAGACACATGCCCAAACCTAGGAGGGACAGGGGAGGAACCAGAAGAGGAAAAGTCCTAACACACTCGCCATCTTCGGGTGACAACGTTGTTCCTCCAGAGATACAGTGCAGTGGTTGAGCGTTGTCACCCTAGGACAGGAAATGCGTTACTGGCAGGATCAGCAGGTGAAAAAGAAAAAAACTAATGCAGCTGTCACACCCAAAGGACAGGCAAGCAGAAAGATATTCTATTTTTGTTCTTGGGTTTAGATGCACTTTAATCTGTTTGGGTTCCACTAAAAGGCTCACGAGACCTCGCCGAAAAACATCTCCCTCCGCAGCCGCGGTAATGTGGAAAGTCTGCCTGTTGACATTGCACGGTTCATGGAGAAAGCGGCTATGAGGAAACCTCCCATTGTCTGCTTCTCATAGAGTCGCACGTCACATGGCAGAGGGATGGGGCCTGCGACACGGCGAGAGAGAGGCCAGAAACTGCATGGAAGATCGGAGATCAGCAGCCGCCTCCGTCGATTGCTCAGACATTGTTTGCCGAGATCATTTATCTAGAATGACTCCGAAGTGTCAGCTGCCCCTACAAAAAATAAATAGACGCTAATCCTCTGCAGACTGAGCCACTTAGACTGAGGAAAAGGGAGGGAGAGGCCTCGGAGAAGGCCGACCAACCAGGGGGTGATTGGCCCTCTGACTTGTTGGGAGCCCAACGAGATCCTCTTCCTGGATTGGCCGATTGAGGGCTGCGGTACACAAGCACCAATCTAATTACCAGCATAGAAAAAAGGAAACAATTGACGCCCAACGTAACACTTTCAAGGAAGCTAGGCAAATTCCGTGTGTGTTGATTTTCTATTGGTTTTAAAAGGGGCCCAATAGTAGCCCCAACTCTGCCAATCCCCCCAGCCCGGTAGTAGCCCCAACTCTGCCAATCCCCCCAGCCCAGTAGTAGCCCCAACTCTGCCAATCCCCCTAGCCCGGTAGTAGCCCCAACTCTGCCAATCCCCCCAGCCCAGTAGTAGCCCCAACTCTGCCAATCCCCCCAGCCCAGTAGTAGCCCCAACTCTGCCAATCCCCCCAGCCCAGTAGTAGCCCCAACTCTGCCAAGCCCAGTAGTAGCCCCAACTCTGCCAAGCCCCCCAGCCCAGTATTAGCCCCAACTCTGCCAAGCCCCCCAGCCCAGTAGTAGCCCCAACTCTGCCAATCCCCCCCCCCAGCCCAGTAGTAGCCCCAACTCTGCCAATCCCCCCCCCAGCCCAGTAGTAGCCCCAACTCTGCCAATCCCACCCCAGCCCAGTAGTAGCCCCAACTCTGCCAATCCCCCCCCAGCCCAGTAGTAGCCCCAACTCTGCCAATCCCCCCCCAGCCCAGTAGTAGCCCCAACTCTGCCAATCCCCCTAGCCCAGTAGTAGCCCCAACTCTGCCAATCCCCCCAGCCCAGTAGTAGCCCCAACTCTGCCAAGCCCAGTAGTAGCCCCAACTCTGCCAAGCCCCCCAGCCCAGTATTAGCCCCAACTCTGCCAAGCCCCCCCAGCCCAGTAGTAGCCCCCCCAACTCTGCCAAGCCCCCCCCAGCCCAGTAGTAGCCCCAAATCTGCCAAGCCCCCCAGCCCAGTAGTAGCCCCAAATCTGTCAAGCCCCCCAGCCCAGTAGTAGACCCCCCAACTCTGCCAAGCCCAGTAGTAGCCCCAAATCTGCCAAGCCCCCCCCCCCCCAGCCCAGTAGTAGCCCCTAACTCTGCCAATCCCCCCCCAGCCCAGTAGTAGCCCCAACTCTGCCAATCCCCCCCCCCCCAGCCCCCCCCCCCCCCCCAGCCCAGTAGTAGCCCCTAACTCTGCCAATCCCCCCCCCAGCCCAGTAGTAGCCCCAACTCTGCCAATCCCCCCCCCAGCCCAGTAGTAGCCCCAACTCTGCCAATCCCCCCCCCCAGCCCAGTAGTAGCCCCAACTCTGCCAATCCCCCCCCCAGCCCAGTAGTAGCCCCAACTCTGCCAATCCCCCCCCAGCCCAGTAGTAGCCCCAACTCTGCCAATCCCCCCCCCAGCCCAGTAGTAGCCCCAACTCTGCCAATCCCCCCCCAGCCCAGTAGTAGCCCCAACTCTGCCAATCCCCCCCCAGCCCAGTAGTAGCCCCAACTCTGCCAATCCCCCCCAGCCCAGTAGTAGCCCCAACTCTGCCAATCCCCCCCCAGCCCAGTAGTAGCCCCAACTCTGCCAATCCCCCCCAGCCCAGTAGTAGCCCCAACTCTGCCAATCCCCCCCCAGCCCAGTAGTAGCCCCAACTCTGCCAATCCCCCCCCAGCCCAGTAGTAGCCCCAACTCTGCCAATCCCCCCCCCAGCCCAGTAGTAGCCCCAACTCTGCCAATCCCCCCCCCCCCAGCCCAGTAGTAGCCCCAACTCTGCCAATCCCCCCCCAGCCCAGTAGTAGCC
>CM053038.1:274000-311500 GCA_028564925.1 Lithobates sylvaticus | reverse complement strand
GCCTTTGAATCTCGTATCTTTCTGTGCTCTCCATCAACCCTCTTGCTTTCCAATTTCATATCCCTCTACGCCAGTGATGGCGACCCTTGAAACCCCAGATGTTTTGGAACTACATTTCCCTTGATGCTCAACTACACTGCAGAGTGCATGAGCATCATCTGGGGGTGCCAAGGTTCACCATCACTGCCCTCTGCTCTCCTTCCACCTTCTTGCCTTTGAATCGCGTATCCCAGTACGCTCTCCTACCTTCTTGTCTTTGAATTTAGTATCCCTCCAAGTTCTTCTTCCACCTTCTTACCTTTGAATTTTGTATCTCTCTATACCCTTTCCACCTTCTTGCCTTTGAATTTTGTAGCCCTCCAAGTTCTCCTTCTACCTAGTCTTTGAATACATCATATCCCTCGCTCTCCATCCACCTTCTCGTCCTTGAATTTGATATCGCTCTATACTCCACTTCGATATTCTTGCCTTTGAATCTCGTATCCCCCTTTGCTCTCCTTCCACCTTCTTGCCTGTGAATCTCGTATCCCTCTTTGCTCTCCTTCCACCTTCTTGTTTTCCAATTTCATATCCCTCTACGCCAGTGATGGTGACCTTTGGACCCCAGATGTTTTGAAACTACAGTGTAGTTGAGTATAAAGGGAAATGTAGTTTCAAAACATCTGGGGTTCCAAAGGTCACCATCACTGGCATAGAGGGATATGAAATTGGAAAGCAAGAAGGTGGAAGGAGAGCAAAGAGGGATACGAGATTCAAAGGCAAGAATATCGAAGTGGAGTATAGAGCGATCTCAAAATTCAAGGACGAGAAGGTGGAAGGAGAGCGAGGGATATGATATATTCAAAGACTAGAAGGTAGAAGGAGAACATAGAGGGTTACAAAATTCAAAGGCAAGAAGGTGGCAAGAGTATAGAGATACGAGAAGGCAAGAAGGTGGAAGAAGAACATGGAGGGATACTAAATTCAAAGACAAGCAGGTAGGAGAGCAGAGAGGGATATGAGATTCAAAGACAAGAATGTGGAGAGCATAGAGCGGTGATGGTGAACCTTGGCACCCCAGATGTTTTCAAACTACATTTCCCATGATGCTCATGCACTCTGCAGTGCAGTTGAGCATCAAGGGAAATGTAGTTCCAAAACATCTGGGGTGCCAAGGTTCACCATCACTGCTCTATGCTCTCCTTCCACCTTCTTGCCTTTGAATCTCGTATCCCTCTCTGCTCTCCTACCTTCTTGTCTTTGAATTTAGTATCCCTCTATGTTCTTCCACCTTCTTGCCTTTTAAACTTGTATCTCTCTATACTCTTTCCACCTTCTTGCCTTTGAATTTTGTAACCCTCTATGTTCTCCTACCTTCTAGTCTTGGAATATCATATCCCTCGCTCTCCTTCCACCTTCTCGTCCTTGAATTTGATAATCGCTCTATACCCCCCTTCCATATTTTTGCCTTTGAATCTCGTATCTTTCTGTGCTCTCCTTCAACCCTCTTGCTTTCCAATTTCATATCCCTCTACGCCAGTGATGGCTACCCTTGAAACCCCAGATGTTTTGGAACTACATTTCCCTTGATGCTCAACTACACTGCAGAGTGCATGAGCATCGTGGGAAATGTAGTTTGAAAACATCTGGGGGTGCCAAGGTTCACCATCACTGCTCTTTCCACCTTCTTGCCTTTGAATCGCGTATCCCAGTACGCTCTCCTACCTTCTCGTCTTTGAATTTAGTATCCCTCCAAGTTCTTCTTCCACCTTCTTGCCTTTGAATCTTGTACCTCTCTATACCCTTTCCACCTTCTTGCCTTTGAAGTGTGTAGCCCTCTATGTTCTCCTTCTACCTAGTCTTTGAATATCATATCCCTCACTCTCCTTCCACCTTCTCATCCTTGAATTTGATATCGCTCTATACCCCCCTTCCATATTCTTGCCTTTGAATCTCGTATCCCTCTGTGCTCTCCTTCCACCCTCTGGCTTTTCAAGGTCACATACCTCTATGCTCCCTTTCACTTTCTGGTCATTGAATTTCTTATCCTTTATGCTCCCTTTCCACCTTCTCGCCTTTGAATTTAGTATCCCTCCATGTTCTTTGCCTTCTTGCTTTTGAATTTTCTTAACCCACCATGCTCTCCTTCCACCTTCTTGCCTTTGAACGTTGTATCCCTCTATGGAACATTTTTCACAAGCTTTGGCAAAGACGTGACCGAACCTCAATGAAAATTCTTCATCAGAATGAACAGCACCGGCGTGTATTCTTCAACATTTTCTGCGGTTCATTTGACAGAGGTTTCCAGATTATTTGCTCTTTGAAAAGTCCCTTCATTGTACGCTAAAAATACCATCAGTTTTTTTTTTTTTTTGCAACAAAGAAGCGCCGCTTGTAAAAAGCCCAATAAAAGCGAACGTTGCGCCTGACTTTGCGCTCATTAGGTCATTTCTGATCTCAGACTCAGGAGATAACGAGCACCTCTGGCAGTCGCAGAGGCTTGTTATTGTTGAAGGCTGGACAGATCTCCCCAACTGCCACCTGCAGAGAAAACCATCTACCCAGCAAAGGGCCCTTTCAGATTATTAAGCTGGAAGCTAACTGGCAATTTGTTGCAGCATCGAGCACCCTTACATGAAAAAGACATGCAAGTATTTGGCGGTTGACCACTGTGCATAGCCCGGCACCACTAGGTGCTAACTGATGAAAGTTTTATGCCTTCACCCCTGTTCTGGGTGCTATCGTATGCAGGTTAATGTGCGTCATTGCGTGAGTTAGTGTGTGTTTTATTAAAGCGGAGCTACACTGTCCGCAACGTTTTTTTTTTCAATGGGGATTGATTAATAAAATGATTTGTAAAGCATTAGCTCACCTGTCCTGTCTGTCTCGCTTTTGCCGTTCGGATTTTGTGTCTTAAAAAAAAAAAAAAAAAAAAAAAAAAACTATATCAATTTTCGGGTTCATCCCCATCTTGCATGTGGGCATTTGAATACTCCAGGGCATTGTCTTCCTGGATTTCATTCCACACCTCTCTTTATAATCTCGTGCATGCGCAGTACAACGTTCATAAGAGCGCCGTCAGCAGCGTCGTGATGACGTCACGCGCGATCTCGGGCCAGACAGCCGCACTGACTCCTGGGAGCTATGACACAAGCGCCCAGGAGACAGTGCGGGCTAGGGGATATTACGCAATAGCCGTAATATCCCCGCCCATATCCGAGGGACCAAGAACCAGGAAGCGATGGATGCAAAGAAGAACAACTAAAAAAAAAAAAAAAAAAAACACTGCCGTTTCGGATCGAGGAAGGCAAGTATTTTTTTTTTATTATAGGTTTTAAAAACGGGTGTTGCCCCGCTTTAAGGCAGACCATTTCATTTGACTGGGCCGTCAATGCACCTAAAGCCTGACAGGCACCCCCCTTTTTTTTTCTCAATGCACCCCACTACAGTAGGGTTCCTATCCAAGTGTACGGTGCAATGCAACACATGCACGTTGGGATTCCATTCAATATTGGCACCACACGGCCATTGCAGTTATTGCAGGCCAATACTGCAACACACAAAAGGTAAAGCCAGCCTTGATGCCCGTAGAGTTGCCCAAGAGTAGCCATACATGGGTAGAATTTTGTACAAACCCTCATGTGCAATTTTTGAAAAAATTGTTCAGATCATGCAATTGTATCAAATTTTGCTAGAAAACCAAGAAGATCAAAAACTGCCTGCATTAACCAATTTTGAAAATTCGACTGTCTCGAAAACAACCGGTTTCAAATTTCTAAGCGAGTATGGCCAGCTTGAGTCCAGATTGGAAGCCCCTACTGGTATGGATTTACAGACTGCTGTAGCTATGGTCCCAACAGCTGAGATAAATTCCATATACCTTCATGAACTGTTTGTTTTCACTTCCCCTCTCCTCTTTATCAGCAGACTGTGAAACCCCTTCTAAACAAACAGCAGTCATGGTGCCTAAATAAATAAAAAAGGAAACTCATTAGGAGAATAGGCTGCTAATCGATTGCAGAGTTTCCGAAATGTTGCAAGCAAGAACTATCTCACGAAGAAAAAAAAAAAAAAAAAAAAAAGAAGGACGAAGAATGGGATCCTCCACCTTATCCTTCATTCAGGACCAAGCTATGAGATTACATCTACTGTGAATTGATCGGCATCATAGAATGTCTATACGTAGGTGGGTGAAAGCCAGTGCTGGATCCCAAGACGGGTCATAATACTGAATTACAACATTGTAGATAAACGGAGATTGGATAAAGCAATAAAATTATTCAACTGGTGGACAAATCCGTTCAAATATTAAATGCAACTTACTGTGAGAATGCACACGTTTCAGGAGATCATAAGATGTCTCCTTCAGGGTTTACAAGAGATAGGAAAAGCATTCTAGAACTGCTTATTGTAGGACAAGGTTCTCATGAAATGTATCAAAGGACTCCAAGTACCAAACAGAAGAGAGGGAGCCAAAAGGGTGGTATGCCATGCCATGCCAACCCTTCCTGGCCTATCTTTTTGGTCTTCCAACTAAAGTCGATTGCCTATCCTTAGTATTTTACTAAGGATAGAGGTTACAAGATGGCCCCTTTGAGGTTTAGAAAATAGGAATGTCAGTCTAGAACTGGTTGGTGTAGGACAATATTCCTGTGCCAAACAGAATAAGAGTCCCAGTACAAACCACCATTCTGATTCCTGCTCTCATCTGTCTCATGAGAGCGGAAGTCAAAAGGACGGTGGGCCATGTCTACTCTTTCTGGCCTATCATCCTAGTCTGATGTGGTGGGTTGCTGTGGTGTGCCATACCTCTATTCTACCTCTATTCTTGGCCTATCGCTTCCAACTAAAGCCCATTGTCTACCCTTAGTCACAAGATGCCCCCTTCTTCAGGATTTAGAAGATAGACAAGGTAGTCTAGAACTGCTTAGTGTAGGACAAGATTCTTGTTCTAAAACAAGACAGGATTCCCAGGGCAGAGAGAAGAGATATCATATTGAAGCAGGATTCACCAAGCATTGGATTAGGGGAGACAAAAGGCTGGTGCGCCATGCCTGCCCTTCGTCTTGTGCTTCCAAGTAGATTGCCTATCCTTTAGGATAGAGGTCATTATAGGCCCCCCCTTTCCTAGGTTTAGAAGATAGGAAAGGCAGTCTTAGAACTGTTTAGTGTTGGAACAATATTCCCATGAAAATATTAGGATTACCAGTACAAAACAGATGACAGGGAGGAGAGAGGGAGCCAAAAGTGTGGCATGCCATTGTCTACCCTTCTTGGCCCATCGCCTTGGGCTTCCAACCAAAATGGATGCCCTATCCTTAGCATTATACTAAAGGATAGAGGCCACAAGGTGCCCCCTTCTTCATAGTTTAGAACAGGGGTCTCAAACTGGCGGCCCTCCAGCTGTTGAGGAACTACAAGTCCCATGAGGCATTGCAAGGCTGACAGTTACAAGCATGACTCCCACAGGCAGAGGCATGATGGGGACTTGTAGTTTTGCAACAGCTGGAGGGCCGCCAGTTTGAGACCCCTGGTTTAGAAGATAGGACAGGTAGTCGAGAATTGTGTGATGTAGGACAAAAAATTCCTACACCAAAAACAGGATAGGATTCGCAGTACAAAATAGATGACAGAGGTAATAGAGGGAGTCAAAATGGGTAGTATGCCATGCTTACCCTTCTGAGCCTATTGTCGTGGCCTTCCAACTAAAAGTTAATTGCCCATGCTTAGTATTATACTAAAAAGGACTGAGGTCACAAGATGCCCCCTCCTCAGGGTTTAGAAAGAGGTTCTCCAAACTTTTCAGTCTGAGGGCCACAATTTTTTTAAATATATTCAGGGATCCAAAACAAGAATAAATCAATTTTTAAACAAATTAATACAAATATAAATAAACAAACAAACGGGTTACGCCAAGAAATATCTTCATATCAGAAGTTCACCCATCACATCAAAGTCCTCTTTCTGCTCCTACATCAGGGTCCCGATCAGAGTTCACCCATAAAACACATAGTGCCCCCTTACATCAGGTTGGCCATCAGAGTTCCTCCATACAGCATAGCACCCCCTTACATCAGGGTCACCATCAGAAGCAGACCAACTGATCAGAATTAATAGTCGGTGCACCGAAGCTGAGGTTACACTAGCTGTAGGATAAAATCTTGTTGCGGGCTGGATGTGGCCCACAGGCCATTGTTTGAAGACCCCTGGGTTTTAGAGGTTTGGAACGGCAGTCTAGAACTAGGATTTGCATGGAAAACAGGATAGGATTCCCAGTACAAAGCGATGAAAGAGGAAGGGCAGTATGCCATCCCTACCCTTCATGGCTCATCGTCTTTGGCTTCCAACTAAAGATGATTACACACAAGTGAACATATCCCGATATGACTTTTTAAAACAATGTGAACTCCTACAACTATCCATAGCAACACAAAGGACAAACTGCAAATATGAAACAAGCAGCTGAAACAAAAAATGGGAGCTTGAGAGTTGACCTGCAGGTGACGGGGGCAAGGATTGCATGCAAGACTTTGTATTCTTGAAATTCTTTGCACCAGAAGAGACATTGGATAGTCTGGTAAAACTGGCTTTCATTTAAAAAAAATAACAACAACCACCCCCAAGGGGAAAGAAAAAAACACCTTCCAGGTCTTAAGTGTCAGAAGCCGGATGCGATTTTCCAGGTATAAATCTCCTGTTCTCATTCCAATATACACATTGCGTGTTAAAGTTACAAATAGCACCCTGCGCCGCTATGCAAGGCTCTAGTGCCCCATGGCGTGGTGCACTCCACTCAACATAATCTATGTTAAAGGGAATTTGTAGATTTTTGCCAGATTCTTTGTTTATGTCTGACATAGATCAGCCTCTCACCTTGGGACTAGCTAGAAAGTTACATTGTGCAGTCTAAGTGATCACTGGGGAAAGGTGGAGACTCCATTTTCCCCAGTGCCCAGTTCCCAGGTCTGTTCATCTGCGGTGCCCATTATGAGGGGTTTCCACCTTCCCTTTGCCGAGTTCCCAGGTCTGTACACCCGCTGCTCCCATAACAAAGCGCTCCCACCATCCCTGTGCTGAGTTCCCGGTTCTGTACACCTGGTGTGTCCATTATGAGGGGTTCCCACCATCCCTGTGCAGAGTTCCTAGGTCTGTACATCCGCTGTGCCCATTATGAGGGGTTCCCACCATTCCTATGTCGAGTTCACAGGTCTGTACACCTGTTGTGCCCATTATGGAGGGGTTCTCACCATCCCCGTGCCGAGTTCGCAGGTCTCTAGACCTGCTGTACCCATTATGAGGGGTTCCCACCATTCCCTGTGCTGAGTTCCCGGTTCTGTACACCTGCTGTGCCCATCATAAGGGGTTCAAACCATTCCTATGCTGAGTTTTTGGGTCTGTACATCTGCTGTGCCCATTATGAGGGGTTCCCAACATTCCTATGCTGAGTTCTTGGGTCTGTACATTTGTTGTTCCCATTATGAGGGGTTCCCACCATCCCTGTGCCGAGTTCCCGGTTCTGTACACCTGCTGTGCTCATCATAAGGGGTTCCCACCATTCCTATGCTGGGTCTTTGGGTCTGTACATCTGCTGTGCCCATTATGAGGGGTTCCCACTATGCAAGGCTAGGGTCCCAGGTCTGAACATCTACCATTATAAAAAAGGGGCTCCAACCATCCATAAAAGGATTATTTTTTTTTATATTATGGAGACTGTAACTGGAGGAACTGGGAACACTAAAGGCATGTAGAGTCAACCAAAACTACCAGGTGGGCAGGAGAAGAGCCTAGAATTATAACTGATAACAGGGAGATTTGGCTGTTTGGCTAAGCCTATCAGGTTCTAGTTGGAATTATAACTTTACCTTTGGGTGGACTGGCCCTTTAATCTCAGGTCAATAAGAAAGGAGGCTATAGTGGGCTTTGCATGTTGCAATTTTTAGTAAATGTAATAGTAGTAAATGTATTACTAGTAATAAAGTATACTATTAATAGTAAATGTAATATAAATACATTAAAATAAATCAATAAATAATACCATTATTAATAATATCACACTGATGAAAAAACGTGGAGCGCTTCAATTACAGGCATTTTAAAGCTCTATAAAATCAAAAATGGGAAAAACGAATTAAAATTGTTCTGTTGGGTTCAACTGGGGCAATGTCTAACCCATCTCTCTGTGGTAAATTGAAATCAACGTTTTACAAATTACATCATCAGTTGCTTTATGGTTTCAACCAAAAGATATACAACCATCTCTAGGGTGCCGTAATCTCCCGATTCCACTCACTATTTAATAGCATAATCCCAGCCAGCCATTCAAGTCTACTCTAGCAGGTAATTACAAACCATCTGAAATTGGAAGTGCCCATGGAGATTAATCAACTTGCTGAGAAATGTAATAGAATACAACAGAAGCATGGAAGGCCAAGCTCGCCAAACTGAGAAAGTCGCTTGTAAAAAAATTACCTTTAACTGCACCTACAATGATAATATAGAACTATATATTAGTAGATGAACATAAAAGACAGGTTCCCTTTTAAGGTTCCTGCAATGTTACACCTGTAGGAGGCCATTAAGTGCCTATTGACTTGTCCCCGGCTCATGACCTCAGGGATGGGAAGAAGAACTTGCTTTACCTGGCTGCCCCTCCCGCCAACTCAAGAGAACTAGAATGGGATTATGCGGGCCCTGCAGCACCAGGAGGTCATGAAGCAGAACTTTCACTAGAAGCTCTCAGACAAGTCCCCAGTGTTTGTGGAACTTTGTTTGCACACTCCAATGTCTGGCTGATCTGGAGAGGATTTAAAAAAAGATGGTGTCACACCTAGAGAAAGGCCAGTAGGGGAAACCTGAAGATGGTCAAAAATGAGGTGTGGCAACAACCCTTCCTACAGGGGACATTTGGCCAAAATGGTTTTAGGGAAGGTTAGGTTGGGTTTTCATTGCAAAGCTCCAGGTCAGCTTACTTTTCCATTTATCAATTGCCTTAAAGCCATCTATTTCTGCCCAACTTTAGATGCTCACATATCTTGGAGCTGGACCACACTTGAGGGCACCTAAGCCTTGCTACAAGCAGTCTTCTACTTTTATACTACATAGTCAAACCAATGGTTAAGTTTCTTATTGATAGCTACCAGTAGAGAGAGTATTAACTATTTCACCATTTCTATTTGTTTTTTGGCAGGATTTACAACTTGAAGGAAACTGGTGTCACCGGTACAAAAAAACAAAAAGGATTCTAACCTTTCCCATTGTACTAAACAAGTGTTTTTGTTACCCACAACAAAAATGACAGGTGCCATTCATGGCTCCACCAGGTCCGCTAGGTGTGCCGACAAGGACAAAGTTTATCTTAGCGTAAAACATCCAGTATGGAAAGGAAGTCCTAAAAATCAAACATCACAGCAAAGCCCTGTTAGGAGGTGTATGACAGAATCAGCCCAGGCTCCAACCAGGCCACATCCAATGCGTTCCACTCTGGAGTGAAACACGTTGGAGCCCGGGCTGAGGCGGTCACACACCACCACCTTATAGGGCTTTGCTGCGATGTGTGACTTTGAGAACTTCCCTACAAAGCGTTTTTTGTTGTCTCCTCTGCCCCAAAAAAGGACAGATTTCCCACCCCCTCATCTCTATGATATCCGGTCACCAAGACAGGAAGTAAAGGGAAACCTCACAGAGGGGGGACACAGATGGCAAAAAAACTGGCTGGAGGTTCCAAGTCCTCCACACGCCCAACAAAATAATTTTGGCTGGATTTCCACTTTTTAGGATCTTTAGGACAAGCTTTGGCAGCCATGTGAACATTTGGGTCTTCCACTCATTTTATAGATATATTCTATGGACACAGGAGGTCATATGTTGACACCTTTAGCATCAACATGCACCCTCATGGAAGAGGAAACAGAAGTTACATGGCTCAACTTGAAAGAACCAATGGCAATTGGACTACCACTTCAACTAATCAGATTTAGATTTCCCTCAACTGGTGCTCAAAGGCTGAAGCTTGTCCTCCAATACAATATCAAAACAAAGTTCATCTTCACGTTTAGGCTATGGACACAGGATGGCGCATGTTGGCACCTCCATCGCTAGCAAAACCTTGAAGAACCAATAGCGTTAACATGGCTCAACAGACAACGTTCATCTTCATGTTGATTCTATGAACTCAAAAGGGCTTATGTTGACACCTCCAGAGTGGGCTTAATTTGGAAGAACCAATAGCGATTGGATTAGGCATTTTAACTAATCTGATATCAGTATTTCTCATCTGGCAGCCATAAACGTGAGCTTCTTACCCAAGCCTATATAGACAACAATCATCTTCACTTTATGCTACGGACACAGGATGGCGTATGTTGACACCTCCAGTGCTGGCCCAGCCTGGATTGGATCAGGCATTTCAACTAATCTGATCTCAGTTGCCCTCAACTGGCACCCGTGTAGGCAGGTGCAGTCCATTTTTTCCACTGAAGGTGGCCCTCGACCAGAGCGATACTGCAGGTGGAGAGTAAGTTGAGAGAAACCTGTTTTTTTCTATGGGTTTCCTTGGTCCCCTGGAGCAGCATTTCAATTGGCTGCCCCAAATTTTGGCATGTAGGGAGCACTCTTATGCCTGTCAGGGATAGTACTAGTGGTAGCATAGCTCCCAACTGTCCCTGATTTGGAGCAATGGCCCTAATTTTGGGAAGAAAGAAGAAAGAAGACAGGAAGGAAGGAAGGAAGGAAGGAAGGAAGGAATGGAAGGAAGGAAGGAAGGAAGGAAGGAAGGAAGGAAGGAAGGAAGGAAGGAAGGAAGGAAGGAAGGAACTTCTGGGTTTAAGCAATCATGTTTTTTCGTACATTTCTCCTTTAAGAGGGAGTGGCAAGGGGTGTGCCCTATGCCTGCACACTTTTTACCGATTGTTTGGAACCTAACAACTGGCCACTTCCCCTGCCTATAACTGGCCTTCACAGCGAGGAGCACATCCAAGGGCAATGCATGCAAAACAAAACCAAAGAAAATACCCTACTTAACTCACCAGCCAGTCGGCAACCAACCAAAAATTGTCCCGTCTAACAGTTTGCGTTAAAAAAAACAAAAACACACACCACACACAGGGGTTTAGGTCACATATTAGTAAATACATGCATAAGCTGCAGAGCCGATCCAAGGCACCCCAGTATTATATGCCGTCCAAACTTGTAAATTTATGAGGAGACTCCATAGTAGAAGCACTGCATTCTAATGGATAGAGGGCAGGAGAGCCTGGGAGGTAGCCCACCCCTCCATATAAAAAAAAAAGTAAAAAAATAAAAAAGGCACAGGGGCGAACGGGACACCAAACACGAAAGGTTCCAAAAAAGTAGGGAATTATCAGGGCCTATGCCTACTCTTGGATTGGACTGGCCACTATCTACTTCCCTTGGTAAGAGTTCTCTTCAGCTCGGGCCTACCACCGATGACCCAGACGGGTGTCCCACTGTTCTACTAGTTCATCAATACATTGCTTTCCGCGCATTCCCAGCCTCAGTGTAGTTACTGCCGCTGCACCTACTCAACACCCATAGACATGAACTTGCCACTTAATCCCCTATCAGACATCTGGGATCAACGTAACACCTCCAGTGCTGGCTCAACATGGAAGAACCAATAGCGATTGATCAGGCATTTCAAAACCAAAATTTGATTTTGGATGTCCTCATCTGGCTTATATAGCCATGAGCTCATCATCCAATCCCGTATCAGAGAACGTTGGTCTCACATCTGTCACCCAACTTTGTTCTACAGAAAACCTTCAACTTAAGTCCCTAAACCACCGAAGGCCACAGGTGGCCCATAAAAACCCCCGGTTCGACATGCCTGCTCTAACAGGCTGCCTGAGATCAGACAGCATGGCCTTTTCCCTTTCAGTCAGCTTTACCAGTCACTCCTTTAAATCAGCTCGGCTTGCACTTCAGATCAATCGTCCCTTTAAAATCATCGTCCAACTATCTAATTAAATCCAAAGTAACCGCACGAACCGTGTCACGATGTGCAAGCTCCCCTCTGGCAGCGACAGACCGAACACGACTTCCAAGTCCTGACTTTTTTTTTAATTTTTTTTTTTAAAGCCATCAGCAAAAATTTCCCATGATGAAAGCAAAAGAATTACAGAGACCCTTTAATTATGAAGATCGTTTGTTTTCCGATTCAAGCCTGACACACGCTGAAGAATATGTAACCCTTTCATCTCCGGGACGTTCCAGGGCAGGACAGCCATCGCAGGAGGTTTCCCTCTTCTGCGGCGCGCACGCGTTCCTCACTCAAAAGTAATGGAATTAAACGCCCTCTTGCCCCCGGCTGGGTAGGCCTGAAAAGGCTGCGGCCAAACAGCCATATTGCTTTGTAAAAATCGGCAAAAACGTCAGGAGACGGGCTCTTAGGTGTCCAGCCGAGGCACTTGATTTGAAGCCATATTGTCGGCTGTAAACAGAGTGCCAGTAGCCGTCCCTGCCCTGCGCAACGCAAAGAAGCGGGGGCTTGTAAAGCGTCTCGCATGGCAGAGCTCGGTAGGGGGAAAACTGCATCTCTTTTCAGAGGGGCTTTCCAATTGTGGCTGGCATTAAAAACGGAGCTGAATGGGAAAATAAAACACCGGCTGAGCCGGTCAACAGCGGCGGCGGCCACCCAGTGTGCCTTATTCACTGGCGGGTAAATAATTCTCACAATGTATTAGGATCATGCACAAAAGAAACAAAAAAACTGTTATTACGTTATAGCCTTGTTTACTATATATTGTGAAATTTGTATTGAAACACGTCTAAACTACTCCATTGAGGATAAAAATTGCGGAGTTTGCAACATGCATCCGATATGCGACCACGAGTTAATATTAACCAGATATTAAACCGCGAGTTGCACCTGAAGGTTATTAAAAAAAGTGTACCTAAGCTCTCAATGGGAGTATTGTCACCAAGACTAAAAGTGATGGGAAAATCCAACATTTTTAGGAGTTGACCAGACCAAGAATAGGAGTAACACAACAACAACACACACACACACACACACACACACACACACACACACACACACACACACGCACGGACACATTGGCTTTACTGTAGATTTTTAAAATAACATTTTGGAACAATAAAAAGGCCAAACAAGGAAGTATTTCACCCAAGAGTTGAGAAACAAGAATGGTAGTCTTTCCACTCTAGGTAGGGAGCAGTGGAAACAGATTTCCAACCTGTTGGTGGCAAGATAATTCTCAGGCGATGGTCACTTTTGGAGTATAGTTTTAGGTACAGATGAGGAACTAAAAGGACTTATCCATTACTACCAGGAATGAACTTCGAAGTTCACCTCCATTAACATCCAATGCATTTCACAAAAGGTTATTTCGATTATACTGAAATCAACTTGTTTCCTTTAGCAAAATGAATTGGAGTCAATTGGGGTGGCCGATTTTAAAAGAATTTTTAAAAAGTTTCACCTCTCATCCCTCCTGGAAGTGTACCGAGGCGCGCCTAGTACAAAGGTTATCATCACTTTTGGAAATGTATTGGTTAAGAAGATTTTTTACAGCCAGCCCTAGAGCCGTGGTTGCCAACCTTGGCCCCCACGAAGCTGCCCTAGAGCAAGGGCAGCCAACCTTGGCCCCCACGAAGCTGCCCTAGAGCAAGGGCAGCCAACCTTGGCCCCCACGAAGCTGCCCTAGAGCAAGGGCAGCCAACCTTGGCCCCCACGAAGCTGCCCTAGAGCAAGGGCAGCCAACCTTGGCCCTCATGAAGCTGCCCTAGAGCAAGGGCAGCCAACCTTGGCCCTCATCAAGCTGCCCTAGAGCAAGGGCAGCCAACCTTGGCCCTTCAGCAAATTTCCTAGAGTGGTGGCTGTCAACCTCCAGCCTTAAATAGATGCACTAAAGCAGTCATTCCCAACCTCAGTCCTTAGCAACCCCAACATCTGAGGTTTTGGGAATTTCCCTTAGATAAACTAGCTGTCAAATACCAAGCCACTGAAAAATGATTTAAAAGCCTCTTTGCAAGGCGAATGAAATCCTGAAAACATGACCTGTTGGGGGCACTTGAGGACTGAAGTTTAGGAACCACTGCACCAAAAAAAGAACCTAAAATTAAGGCTTGGTAGAGATTAGAATCTCCCAACAGCATTGAGAGCCTGACCTCTTATCCCAGTCGATGAAACAAAAATCGATGGCAGATACCACTCATGTCTAATGACGGGTCTACATACAGTTCTAGCGTGGGGGCAGAAATGTGGCACCCCTTGGAGTATAACCCCCCCCCCCCTAAATAAGAATGTACGGTATATATAATATTATATCTCAGAACATCTGCAGCTTGACTAAACCGATACCAGAAGCTTGACAGGAGACAACTCTGGCATCTACCTCCAAGGTGGACCACTTCGCACCACCAGTGTTCTTGTGCTTCTCCTGACCATAGTCTCCCAATGATGCCGTCCAATCAGAGAGGCGTCCCCCTGCCCTGCCCTGGAGCAACCTCCAAAATATAATGTTTTTTTAATTTATTTTTTTAGAAAAAAAAAAGTAATGCAAACACTTAACATTTACTGAGTCCTACAAAAGGTTCCAAGTACAGCTAGACCTGTTGAAAGTTCTCATTACAGAAAAGCCAACACATTTTTTAACACCTAGGATCACTTACACAGAAACTCTATCCAAAAAAAAAAGAGAGTCAAAATCTTCAAGGCAGGACAACAAAGGATTTCCACCTGCAGTCCCTGCGAGGAGCATGGAAAACAAACCCCCACATACTTGTATAGCCGGTAAGGTTGCGTTATACTGTAAACAGTCCTGAGATCAGGTCCACGCCTGGACTAATATTTATTTTACTCATTTATATATAAGCATTCTGCAATGCTTTATAGAAGATAACAAACCTACTACAACAGTCTTTGACCCAAAGGGGGAGATTTGCTGAAACTAAAGACTGCAAAATCTGGTGTCGCTCTGCATAGAAACCAATCAGCTTCCAGTTTTATTGTCAAAGCTTATTTGAACAAGCTAAAAGTTAGGAGCCGATTGGCTACCATGCAAAGCTATCCCAGATTCTGAGTGCTCCAGTTTTAGTAAATCTCCCCCCAAAAGGTGCTTATAATCCAATGATCCAACGCTACAAAATTGGTCAGAAGTAAATCAAGCTGCCATTGTAGGAGTGGGAACTCGCACCTAAAAACCATGCACACTCCATGCAGACAGTGCTCCTGATGGGACTCAAACCCAGGACCCCAGTTCTATAAGGCTAGACTGCTAACCCTCCGTTTATAAATGTCATCTTTCCACTTGAAAGTGTAAAGCTTGCAGGCCAAGCGTCCTTGCAAAACACCTGGTGAACCCGAGTGCCCGCTGCTAAATCCCTATAGTTATGGTATTATTAACACCCCTGCCAAAAATCTGAGCTGGTGAGATTACAGGTCCCCCAGGCCCAAAAACACTCCCCTCTGTCTAAACTGGACCACACACTGGGAGTAGGTGAGGGAGGCTGCTCAGGAGGGAGTCACGTGTCCACCAAGGGGCACTGAGTAAGGCCTTTTGAAAGCAGCTGGGTTCAATAAAATAAAAAATATAGAAAGAAAGGGGTTATTGGGGATATTGGTTTAGAAAGGGGAAAAAAAAATAAAAAATGGACTTTCCAGGCGCCAGGACACGTGGGTAAGGCGTCAACGCGTTTCGTGGGAAACTGCTTCTTTAGGGAGGTATGGGGAGTGCAATTAAAACTAAAAATTACACAAACTATACAACTGTGCCAACAAGTTATAGAAATTCATAAATGGCCACATACAAGGCTCACCAGACTATCAGCAGGTCTTGCTGATGATCTGGTGAGCCTGATATGGGGCTCCATTTATGAATTTGTATAACTTGTTTGCAGAATTGTAGAACGTACTATAGGTTTTTTTTTTTTTATTACAGTTCTCAAAAAATAAAAATAAAAAACACCAAACACACACACACACACACACACACACACACACACACACACACACACACACACGGTGCCTTCCTTATAGAATCACCCACAGAAACAGTCGCCTATTTGTAATCAATAAGATGTTGTTATGGAGTCAGAGGACTTCCAATATTTGCCTGGGGTGTGTTCAAGGTGGGTAAGGTGTCTCAACGAGTTTCACAGGAAACCCTGCTTCTTCAGGAGATACAGGGAGCGCAATTAAAAAAAAAAACACATACGTTAGTCAACTGTACAAACAAGTTATATAAAATTCATAAATACAGTCACATATCAGGCTCACCAGACCATCGGCAAGACCCACTGGTGAGCCCAAATGCAACTGCATTTATGAATTTGTATAGCTTGTTTATACAAACTGTGCAAACATACGTATTTTTGGAATCTTAGTTTTACTTGCGCTCCCTATACCTCCTGAAGAAGCGGTTTTCCCCCGCGAAACACGTTTAGGCACCTTACCCACGTTGAAGACACTCCAGGCCAAAAATATGGGAAGTCATCTGACTCAATATCAACATCTTTATTGATTACAAATAGGGGACTGTTTGTGGGTGATCCTCAAAAGGGAGGCGCCATCAGTGTGTTCATGTAAAATAAATTTTATCTTGTTTTTAACTTTGAGAATTGTAAAAAAAAAAAAAAAAAAAAAAAAAAAAAAAAAAGAAGGGTAGTCTGGAGTTGGATTTGTGATTTTTGTAGATAAGAGATTCACTGTAAAAAAGGCGACGAGGAAATCAAAAATAAAAAACACACCACCACACACCCAGTTCACCATCTATCCAAATGATTACACAGCTCTATGAAAGGCCGTTTGCACTGTAACTTAACAAACAGCCTCTCCCTTTTTTTCAATGCAAACAGACCAGAGCGTAAAAAAAAAAAAAAAAACCCTAACTAACTAAAATAAAAAAAAAAAAAAAAATTAAGAGTAGACATTTAACACTGAAGTGACACATTGCTCTGCTTATTGACATTCTTCGGCTGACCACACGCCCAGATTTTCATCTACGGCACCAAACAAAGCTGCAGGTCTAAAGCTGGCCATAGACGGTTAGAGTCTCAGCCGGTTTAGCAAGGACCGGCCAAGGATTCGTACCATGTATAGGTAGGCAGATTGTACCTAAGTTTTTCCAATCCATCAACTTGGGTCCAACCAGCATGCCAGATTTCTAAGATGTGAATAATCACAGTTCTCCAGAAAAGGGAAGGCTCCCCATGCCTTCCGCCGGAAGAGCACAATAGCTCAAACGGGAGGGATTCTTCCATCAACACTGACTGTCGATGTGGGAATTAAGCGATTCTCTTTCCTGCAACCAAAAAGAAAATAAATAAATTTTAAAAAAATTGCATCGTGGATGGCAGGTGTTCTGCCGAGAACTGTCCGCCCATCGGATAGTGTCCACCCCGTACCGGGCAGGCGCAGCGCTTGCGCAGTACGGAAGACAAGGAGACTCCGAAAGTCGCCGAAGATGAACGGCGCCTGCGCAGTTGTGCCTGCGTCCAGGTTCAAGCCCCACCATGCAAGTGGACATACGGTAGCACTTAGTAACAGGGTCCCTCGCGGGCTGGCTTCGCTCTCCACGCTTCAGGCACGGCCTCGATTCGCTGTGCAATTTTTTATTCTAACTCTATGTCCACTTGGATGGTGGGGCTTGAACCTGGGCGCCATTCATCTTCAGAGACCTTCGGCATCTTCTTCTCCTCCGTACTACGCCATTGCAGTACAGGGCGGACACTATCCGACGGGGGGGGGGGACAGTATTCGACAGTACACCAGCTTTAGTTGCCCTGACCATCAACATGTAGGGCTCATTTGTACTTCGGCATCAAGGTAATGCACACGGCAAGGCATCCTAAGGCTCCATTCACATTAGCGCTCCTCGTACGATGTCCAGTGCAACTTTGGAGCGTGGCTTTGAAGTGACTTTACATTCTATGGATGAAAGTCGCACCAAAGAAGTATAAATTCCCAAATTTTGTGTTGTCCCCGGAAAAGTAAATAGAGGAGAAAAAAAAAATTTTTAGGGTGCATTCTCACTTGGCAATTTGGAATCACGGATGGAACTGGTACGATTCAGCCCGCGAATCCAAATCACGTAGCAAATCGCTGCAAGGCATGCATTTGGGTGCCATGCCTTCCAATTGTGGTGAGACTTTTCCCTGATAAACACGTGGCAAAACGCCACCTTTAAAAATCATGTCAAGCTTGGTGACCAAAAAAAGTAGCAGGGGCTTCTTTTATTGGCAATCAACGTGCAAAAGGGCAGCCCATTGTAAATTGTGGATTCACCTAAAAAAAAAAAAATAGGTCTCATGTAAAATCGTGACCGGGAACAGTTCCCGCTGTCGAAGTGTGAATGAGGCCTTAAGGGTTGGATAGAGTAAAGGGGAAGGTCAAAACCCGTCCTTTACCGTATTTATCGGCGTATAACACGCACTTTTTCCCCCCTTAAAATCGGGGGAAAGTCGTGGGTGCGTGTTATACGCCGATACCCCCCCCCCCCCCCAAAAAAAAAAGTGACAAAAATGGCAAGCGCCGCCGAATAGCGAGCGCTGCCGAAAAAGACCGAATCGCGGCCGAAAAAAACCGAAGCGGCGCCAGAAAAGACTGAGCCGACTGTTCGGCTCCGCTCGTAGTCCCGCCTCCCTGCGCTCGCTCCGGAAACAGCAGGGAGGCGGGACCGCGAACGGAGCCGAACAGCCGGTTCGGTCTTTTCCGGGGGCGCTTCGGTCTTTTTCGGCGGCGCACGCGACAGAGCGTCTCGGCGGTGGGAAATTTAAACCCGGGCAAGGCTGCAAATGGCGCTGGGCAAGGCTGCAAATGGCGCTGGGCAAGGCCGCAAATGGCGCTGGGCAAGGCCGCAATGACTCTGGGCAAGGCCGCAATGACTCTGGGCAAGGCTGCAAATGACGCTGGGCAAAGCTGCAAATGACGCTTAAATGTAATTTTTTTTTTCCCCTAAACTTCCCTCCTAAAACTTTTTTTCCTTAAAATGCCCTCCTAAACTTGGGGTGCGTGTTATACGCCGATAAATACAGTATTTCTTGAAGTCTTTGAGCCATTGGGAGGAGATTCATCTTCATTTCTTGTCCTGAAGACACAACAGGAAGGAAGTGTTTCCAAAGTCAAGGGGACCGGTGCCCCCACTGGACGATTTGCACTCTATTCAAATTCTGGTGACAACCCAACATCTCAATTAGCCAGCTCTGTCTCAATGACAATTTGGACTTTACTAAGAAGAATCTTCTGGCAAGTTACTAGAACATGGCCCACGATGGTCAGTGCTCAGCCTTGGAAAAGATATCGATAGCGCAGGTGGGGTGGGCACGGCTTTGTACTGAAGTGAATTCTAAGTCTCGACCAGCGTAAATCATTTCGGAGTGCAGATCAACTCTCAGCATTCCGTATGCTAATGAGATGACATTCCTGGAGATAAAATACACCGGAGGGGACAATGACCACCTTTATCAGTCCTGGCAGAGGTATGTATGGTAACCATGTGGAAGCATAATACTACCAAAACCATTTTGGCTACCCACAGCCCAGCAGATCCCGAAGGACTACTCCAAAGAACTGCGTTGGCAACGATTTTTCGTTTTTCAAAAAACAATAAATAAAATAAAGAGAGCAGCTGTAAATTGTCAAGAATCAAAACGCATCAACAACTACCATAGGTAGATCCAACATATGCCAAGCTTACCAAAGTGCCCATTATAAGGTTTCCCACCTGTGCTGAGTTCCTGGGTCTGTACACCTGTTGTGCCCATCATGAGGGGTTCCCACAAACCCTGTGCTCTATTCTCAGGTCTGTACACCTGCTGTGCCCATTATGGGAGGGGCTCCCACCATCCCTGTGCTGAGTTCCCGGGTCTGTACACCTGCTGTGCCCATTATGAGGGGTTCCCACCATCCCTGTGCTGAGTTCCCGGGTCTCTACACCCGCTGTGCCCATGAGGGGCTTCCACCATCCTTGTAATTAAATTCCTGGGTCTGTACACCTGCTGTGCCCATTATGAGGGGTTCTCACCCCCCCCTGTGCGGAGTTCCCAAGTCTGTAGACCTGCTGTGCCCATTATGAGGGGCTCCCACCATCCCTGTGCTGAGTTCCCGGGTCTGTACACCTGCTGTGCCCATTATGGAGGGGTTCCCACCAACCCTGTGCCAAGTTCCCGGGTCTGTACACCTGTTGTGCCCATTATGAGGGGTTTCCACCATCCCTGTGCTGAGTTCCCAGGTCTGTACACCTGCTGTGCCCATTATGAGGGGTTTCCACCATCCCTGTGCTGAGTTCCAAGGTCTGTGCTCCCAAAGTGGGCAGGAACAAACCCTTGAATTACTGCAGGAATATCTCACTGTTGGAGAAGCCAGGGGCCGACTCAGACCACCAGCTCCACCTATAACTAAATCACCACTCTGGACGGACTAGTCCCAATACTTGTACTTGCCTGCTCGAGTCTGAAAAAGGACTAGTTGCTCCAAGTGACAGACAGTTCTTTCAGATGCATAATAAATGGATTACGTAAATATTTTATCTGACAGCACGCAAACCCGCCGAACGGCAAGGTCGCCCATCGTATGGGAGGAGGGGGAGGGGGGAGATCACCATTTTGTTCAGACATAAAAAAATAGGAAAGGGGTGGGGTTTGGGGTTCTGTGTTTTTATTTCTTAATTAACACTCTGGAGATCTAAATACGGAGGCGAATGCTAATTACCCTCCGAACGCCTGGAGTCTGGAATTAGTATGGGAAGGAGATCATTATATAGGAGTAGAAATTAATCAAGCCATACGTGCGGTTAATATTGTCACTAGGCCGCCTTTATCAGCCTCTTCCGGAAATAAGCCATCACGCAGCGTAGGCAAACGGCGGCCTCGAGCCTCATTGACAATCACAAGACCCGGTGAATCAGATCTCCCCGATTGCTGCCAATTGACGAAGACTCTACGGGCCCAGCATGTAAAAGAGGGACTAGGCCACAAAATCTAAGAAAGAGAGAAAGAAAGGAAAGAGAGAAAGAAAGGAAAGAGAGAAAGAAAGGAAAGAGAGAAAGAAAGAAAGAGAGAAAGAAAGGAAAGAGAGAAAGAAAGGAAAGAGAGAAAGAAAGGAAAGAGAGAAAGAAAGGAAAGAGAGAAAGAAAGGAAAGAGAGAAAGAAAGGAAAGAGAGAAAGAAAGGAAAGAGAGAAAGAAAGGAAAGAGAGAAAAGAAAGGAAAGAGAGAAAGAAAGGAAAGAGAGAAAGAAAGAAAGAGAGAAAGAAAGAAAGAAAGAAAGAAAAGAAAGAAAGAAAGGGAGAAAAGAAAAGAAGAAAAGAAAGAAAGAAAGAAAAAGAAAGAAAGAAAGAAAAGAAAGAAAAAAGAAAGAAAGAAAGAAAAGAAAGAAAGAAAGGGAGAAAAAAAAGAAAGAAAGGGAGAAAAAGAAAGAAAAAGAAAGAAAGAAAGAAAGAAAGAAAGAAAGAAAGAAAGAAAGAAAGAAAGAAAGAAAGAAAGAAAGAAAGAAAGAAAGAAAGAAAAGAAAGAAAGAAAGAAAGAAAGGGAGAAAAGAAAGAAAGAGAAGAAAAGAAAGAAAGAAAAAGAAAGAAAGAAAAAAGGGAGAAAAGAAAGAAAGAAAGAAAGAAAGAAAGAAAGAAAGAAAGAAAGAAAGAAAGAAAAGAAAGAAAAAAGAAAAAAATACATTTTTTATTTTTAGCAGCACTGTGACCTATATTTTCCCTCCAATGCCTATACTTTAACCACTTCTCCAATACTTGGCACTCCATTGTAAAAACCCTGTTACTTCGCCATATTGCATGTCACCTGCCACCCCATAGCGGGCTGCCACTATGGCCCCATTACAGGTCACACGGGTATGGGGCACACTGTGTGCCATTGCCGGTGACCTTCTAGAGGCAGTCGTACATCAGAAAAGCCGACCCTACTGAATATTTTGTACTAGGCCAACTGTGAATTGCCAATGAAAACGTATGGCGTTATTCACACTGTTACGACAACGCAGATTTTAAAAACGAATAACAAAAAGTTTGTAAAATTAAAAAAAAAAAAAAAAAAAAAAAAAAAAAAGGGAAAAGATGGCGGTATACGAACCACTTTAGATTTTTTTAGGAATCAAACTGACAGACGTTAAGCCAGCTGCTTTTGACAACTTTGACGGACCACCAGAATTCAGGCAATTTTGTGAGGTCAAAACTGGGCAATGAGTGAGAACGTTTTTTGGGGAGAGAAAAAAAATAAAAAAAAAAAAATTACCGTATATACTAGAGTATAAGCCAAGTTTTTCAGCACATGCCAGAAAATGCCCCCCTCTGCTTATACTTGAGTCAAGCACTTTTCTGCAGCAGAAAAATACATTTTCCGAACCGAATTTGGAGCCCCTTATCTCGGGGGACACTTGGTGCTAGGAACCCCAACTTTGGATATATTGTGCTAGTTCCACTGGGTTTGCACACCAAATTTGGGGTTCCTAGCACCAAGTGGCCCCGAGATACGGGGCGCCCAAATTCGGTCAACTGTGTCCATCTGCAGCAATGTCATTTCGGGACCCTTTGGGTCCAGAGACCCCATGTTTTGGCTGCAGCTAGGGGGCATCTAGGTACCCTTAACTACCAAGTTTGAAGTTTGGGGGGACCTATGGCGGCAAATGGGCACAGTGAGGCTGCAAATGGGCATTGTTGACCCTCTTTTCCACTTACAGTAGCTGCGCATTTCTCACCCTAGGCTTATACTCGGGTCAATAAGTTTTCCCATTTTTTTGTGGTAAAATTAGGTGCCTCGGCTTATACTCGAGTATATACGGTAACAATCCCCCCCCCAAGAAGGTGGAAGGTTTTCCCAATTTTGGCTAAGGGATGCAAATTTTTCCACGATGTTCAATGGCAGTAATTTTGAGACGCTCTGTGGTCAGTTAAGGTCACCATTTTTAGGCCTTCAATGGCTTTGCCATTGACAAAATTATCAAATTTGATCCTTTTCCACTTTTTTTTTGTTCCCTGTAGCGACCAAATCAGAATCCGCCTTTCCAAGTGACAGTTGGAAACATACACAGGCACCCAAACCTATCCCGTATTTTTCACGTCACGGAATCAGGAAAACCCCACTGCCATATGAGCAACGTCCCCAGTGACCTTACAACCTTGAGTGGCGTTTTCCCTTTGGATTGTAAAACGTAAGGAAAAAAAAAAAAAAAAACAGACAACAGATGTGAATAACGTATGCTAAAGGCCCCTGTGAGTCACATGACCATTTACGACATGACGAGGCCTTTAAAGAGGTGACCACATCTCTGGTGAGACAGCAGTGAATACAGCAAAGGGGGCCCCCCCCCCCCCATTGTATGACACAGCACAGGGCACATATTAGAGTCCCGGACAATGATTAACACCGGCTTTTGTGTGCAGATCACCACTAAAGAATGAAGGAAGAGGAATGCCTCTGGGGCGACGATTGCATGTGAATGAGGCAGATGCCTGGGGGGGGAGGTAGCAATTCGCTCCCTTGTGGGGTCATATACACATACAGAAGGGTGAAACCGTCCATTGAAATCTTCCAACCACTTTACAACTCAAAGCCAGGCACAATTTTTTTCCTCCGAGCAGTTCCATTACTACGGCGGCCAATTTGGAGAAGTTTCATCACCATGGCAACTATATTTAGACAGCAACGTTAACCTGGCCATTTTTAGACAGTATCAAGATGAGGCAACTAAGATAATAAAGCAACCATTTCAAGTATTACAGAGGAGAGGTAGCCATGTTTAAAGGGCACCAATGTTAAGGCGACCATTTTTTTTTTTCTTTAAACAGACCAACAAACCAGCCATTTTTATAATAAACTTCTAATAGGCTCTAATCATCTTTCATCTAGGAAAGGAAAGAATGGCGACATTGGCGAAAATCGGTACGCACAAGAAAGAAACCCCTTTAAAATCTCTATCTAATATAAAAAAAAAATAAAAAGAAGGTTGCATTAACAGGTCAAAAGGTTATCATACAAGTCCCACCCACCCAGAGTACAACAAAAGTTTGCCCATGGGGGGGGCTGCAATGGGCACAAAAAGTCTCCCTTTAAGGTGCGGCAAAGGGTACCCCACTGTGTCCCATCCCAAGTAACCCATGTGGATAAATATTTTGGAGTTCCGGGAATTGTACTGATAGTAAGGATTCTAATGCTTCCCAGGGGAAGTCATTTAAGCAGCTTTTACTCAGATATGTACATTGTTAGAAGTCGACTTATATTAGTGTTATATTTGGGATATTATGGCCTCATCCAGCCGGAAGAGGGGGTCTGTATCTATATATATATATATATATAGACAGGACAACAAAGACACCCTCCCCCCCATTGCACCACAAGACTGGACCACACGCAGCTGTATAAACAATCTAGCTCCTTGTATCTAGGCCGTGTACACTGCTGCATCTTCAGGGAACATAGATAAGCTTTGTAGAAGCCGTTAAGGAAAATAGTCAAGATGCTGAAAAAAAAATGCCGTATCACACGCTCTTTTATATCAAGTACAAAGATGGCACAACTGGCCTGGACAAGAAATGGTTGGCCAACATGAAGTGATGGGCAACTCACTGCAAGTCTTTACGGGCACCTCAATAATCTGGAAGGGTTTGTATACCCAAAAGAGCCAGGATTTGGTCCATGTTCCATTGATTTAACGACTAGGACGTACAAACAGATGTCTAGTCCTTCCTGGAAGGCGATTGTAGCCATAATCAGTGCACTTGCAACAAATTAGTACGGCTTGGACCTTAAAGAGGTTACACCCCAAATGCTAGTCCTAAAAGTGTGGATGTTATTGCAAATAAAAGCATCACACACACACACACACAGTTCGAATTTCGCTTGGTGCCCGATGAACTAGTCGAAATTCGATTAGTGGGTGAACCTTCCGCCCAACATCCTTGGATTGAAAAATCTAAGGAGCTAGATATAAAAAAATGCTGCACCGAATAACAGTTGCATCCAATTAATTAGATACAAGTACTGTGCGGGTATTCTGAAAGCTACCAGCGCCGGTGTTCTGCCAAAAACTGTCCCCTCCCATCGGATAGTGTCCGCCCCGTACTGCGCAGGCGCATCGCTTGCGCAGTACGGAGGACAAGGGGACTACGAAAGTCTCTGAAGATGAACGGCGCCTGCGCACTGAGTCCAGTTTCAAGCCCCACCATCCAAGTGTACATACGGTAGTACTTAGTAACAGGGCCCCTCGCGTCCTAGCTTCGCTCGCCAAGCTTTGGGCCGCGGCCTCGCCACGCTTTGGGCCGCGGCCTCGCCTCGCTCGCCACGCTTTGGGCCGCGGCCTCGCCTCGCTCAACAATTTTTTTATTCTAACTATGTCCACTTGGATGGTGGGGCTTGAACCTGGACTCTTTGGAGTCTCCTTGTCCTCCGTACGCAAGCGCAGTACAGGGCGGACACTATTTGACGGGGGACAGTATTCGACACAACACTGGCTTGGCTGTTGGAATACTATAGCCTCTGTGGGAGATTCAACCATCCAGCTGCTAGACTTTTTTTTGGTCAATCTATGTGGGCAGCAGAGTAGCACTTCCACCTAGCAGCACTGTGGTTGTTGGTTCAAATCCAGATCAGGGCACTACCTGCCTGGAGTTTGCATGTTCTACCTGTGCCTGCGTGGGTTTCCTCCCACACTCTAAAAATACATGCTGGTAGGTTAATTGGCAAAGTATGTGTATGCATGCGTTAGGGACCTTAGATTGTAAGCTCCCTGAGGGCAGGGACTGAAGTGACTGTTCAATATATATGTAAATTGCGCTATACAAGTACCTGTAATCTATGCAGATATGACCAGCCTTACAATTTGACCATAAAACCAAACTCTAAAAATGTACCAAAAGCTATGCAATACGAGAAGCAACCTAAACAATCCAAATCAGGCAGACCCTTTGACTACATACAATGCAGAGCTTGGTGGATCTAAAAAGGAGAGCTTTGGCTTTACCACTGCAATAGCTTACTTTAACAGTTTATTCAGGTTACGTCCAATCCAGCAGGCCCTAGACCTACACAGTTGTCGGTAGATCTAGAAGATAGTGTATAAATCAAAACTAAAGCATGGTACACAAAACAGTTATTTGTGTTACAACCCCCACCACACTGACAGCTCGGGTTGGAGCCGCCGTTGTGCTCTGACAGGGGGGACAGCCCCCCCCCCCCCCACACCAGCGCTCTCTGCCATTGGCTGAGAGCGCTGATTGGGAGTTGGTCGGCTGCTGGTTTTCCAGCGTGCATGTCCGACATAAGCCGGCCAAATAGCGACTTCTGTCACACAGGCCTTTTTTTTTTTTTTAATGGCCATTGTCTCCCGTGCCCATTGCTCTTGGTGGGCTGTCTATGGGCCTAAGCCAGGTGTCTCCAAACTCCTTGGTGCGTATGGAGCTTAACAATTGGTGAAGTTTAAGCTATCTGTAGATCCAACAAAGCTTTTGAGACTAGTGGCCAGTTTCTTGGTTTTACAGATTTTCATGCCAAAGAATATTCTAAAACACGAACGCCTATCTCCCTCCCGAAAATTGGACGCTTGCAAGATACACCAAGGTTGGTCCAAGATATCATCATACTGATGTGTCAAGGTTCAAAAAAAAATAATAAAATAAAAGAAAACCTCCTTGTTCCACAACAAGGACTCCAAGTATGGAAGCCATTGAACTAGTATGACAGCCAGGCCTCAGACGTCAACCCGATTTTCTTGACAGCCTTCTTATGTCTACTAGTAGCTCTAGGCTTGCTATAGAGAAGACAACTTGTCTGGTATCCATGAATGCACAATGTTTTTCTAAGGTTGTACTTGTATCACCTCACAAAAATTTCCCCAAGCCGTTCCATGATTAAAATTTACGTCCAGCACATTAAATCTTCATTGTCAGAAGAGGGGGAAAAAAAAAAAAAAAAAATAATAAAGCCTTCTACAATTGCCCGACAGCTTGTACATAGACGAGAGCTAAAATAGGATATGTGATAGCTAAATAACACCATACAGCAAGCAGAAAGGGGATACTGTTAAAAAAGAAAGCCAACACGTCATTCTCACATGTCTCTAATTCGCTCCCGGCTCTTTTAAGAAAAATAGGTGAGGCATTCTACCGGTAGGACTATCCATTATAGCTTAGGCCAGGAGTCTCCAAACTACGGCCTGCGGGCAAAAATGCAGCCCACTGCAAGTTTTCATACAGCCCTCTAGTGTAAGAGGGACCCTGATTTAAAGGGGACTCCTAAGGAGGGACCCCCCGATTGGCTCAAGGTTTACTTGGCATTTCTTTGCTTTAGTCTAATAAAAAAAAAAAATTAAAATAAAAAAATAAAATTACTTTATTGAAATTTGATTTGTTCCCTTTATGAAAACCAAATTGGAATATTTCTAATGCCGCGTACACACGGTCGGAACTCTCGTCGGAAAAAGCTCTGATGGTTTTCCCATCGGAATTCCGACTGAATTTCGCTCTGTGTTGCCTACACACGGTCACACCAAATTCCGACGGTCAATAACACCCCGACAAACAACACGTTCGGTGGCAAAAAAAAAAAAAAAAAGGGAAGTTCAATGCTTCCGAGCATGCGTCAAAATTGTTTCGGAATTTTGCGCGCCGGAATTGCATACACACGATCGGAAAATCCGATAGAAAAAGGTTTTCCGAGGGAAAAGTGGTGTTTCCACCAAAAATAAAAAAAATTAATTTTCACTCACCTCTAAATGCCTGTTGCTAGGGGGGTCCCTCGTAGTCTGCCTCCTGCGTAGCCTCCGCTGGTGACATCACTTCCCCTTGGCGCAGGAAGGGCTCCTCAGTCATCTGGGACCTGGCACGTGTCCCAGATGACTGTGCTGCCAATCACGCGCAGTGGGTGCCCGGCTGTGAAGCCACAGCCGGGGGCCCACAGTAGCAATGCCGCCGCCGAGCAGATCGGGGGGGGGGGGCTAGCGGAACTTCGACCCCCCGCATCGCTGGACCGTGGGACAGGTAAGTGTCCGATTATTACAAGTCAGCAGCTGCAGTATTTGTAGCTGCTGACTTTAAAAGAGGTGTATCCCCTAAAAAAATTTAAAGAACAGGTTCTCAATCCAAAGTCCGTTGGAAATGCCGACAGAAAAAGACCGATGGGCATACACACGGTTGGAAAATCCGATGACAAGCTCCCATCGGAAATTCCGACCGTGTGTACGCGGCATAAGACATACAATTTGGCCCTTGTGCCAAGGAGTTTGGAGACACCTGGCTTAGGCCCATAGACAGCCCACCAAGAGCAATGGGCACATACTCATCCATCATCTTCTGAGAGCCACCTAAAGCATCCATCACTGAAGAGGAATCTCTTCAAAAAGAAAAAGATTACAAAGGTTCACGGCTAAGCACTTTTGGAAGTCCGAGTTCACTGCCTAAAGCTTGGACAGCCAAAAAGAGTTGCAAAGGAGTTTGGGGAATGAGAAAGTGGCGCTCGGGAAGATCTGCCGACTGCTTGGTCCCTAGGGATCTTTTTTTGCAGAGGTTATGTGACCAATGGTCTTCTTGGCCAACTTTTCAAAGTTGGACCTACAAACTCTTGTCCGTTTTTGGTAAATAAAATTCAATAAAAAGGAGGTAATTGTCTGACATCAGAGGGTTCTGTATTACCATTGGTGGTCACTCAGCTTGAGAATTTGAATGTTGGCTATAGGTATCACATACACATAGCTTGTTATTGCCTCCAATGAAACCAGTGAGTTGGGATCTTGAGTGAAGATCGAGTCATGGCAAACCCCTGGTGACTACCAACACATTCAAATCAGTCTTCCTTGCCACCCTTATTTAGAAATTCCATCCTCTGGGAATCGGCTTAAGAGTTCACATCTTCATTCCTTATAAAAATGTGAATCCAGCATGCAGTCATGTGACTAGCGTCGGGGCAAGGCCTCTACCAAAGATCCCAAGGGTCCAAATCCAGGCAGAGGCAAGCAGATCTTTCCGAGCGATCTGATGTCAGCTACTTCTCACCCCCATTCCCCAAACTCCTCTGCAACGGTTTTGGCTTTAAGCGGCAAACTCAGACATCCAAACGGTCCACCAGGTGTCTATGTACAATAGTAGCTCATTCACCAAAAGATTAATATTTGAGCAGCTATTAAGAGGACGTTTCCAACCGTCACCCTATAGTATATGGATGAAAAAAAAAAAAAAAAAAAAAAAAAACCAAGCGTGTTGGAAGGGTAAATAATAAAACGTAATGGGAGCGTTATGTGGCAATCCCCACAAGCTGCCATGCTGACCATCATAAGTATAGACATAAGAGACCGGGCACCTGCTATGGGGCCCAGAAGGGTTCAATTCCATAGACCCAACTGCAGATAGCAATAACATTTCTAGACAAAAAAAAAAAATAAAAAAAAGATTGTGTACATTGTCTGGGGACCTCCATAGGGCTGGCATGAAAGCAATTAGTATTCTGTATCAGTAGATGAATCACCTTTGAGATGGAGATTAGAGAGGCAGGGGGCCCTGTTCATGGTTTTGCTATGGGGCTCCATCACACATAATTATGGTGCTCGACACAGAATGGCTATGATACTTTGGCACCCCACAGTGAGGCCAGAGCTCCAAAGTTTCTTAACATGCCTAACAGTCAAGATCAGTGGTGGCCAACGTAAGAGGCATGGGGCCGCCTCAACTGCAGCACCTGACGGCCAGAGCTGGCTACAGGAGACGGTCAGGGAGGGCGGCAGTCGGGCTACAGGAGACGGTCAGGGAGGGCGGCGACAGTCGGGCTACAGGAGACGGTCAGGGAGGGCGGCGACAGTCGGGCTACAGGAGACGGTCAGGGAGGGCGGCGACAGTCGGGCTACAGGAGACGGTCAGGGAGGGCGGCGACAGTCGGGCTACAGGAGACGGTCAGGGAGGGCGGCGACAGTCGGGCTACAGGAGACGGTCAGGGAGGGCGGCGACAGTCGGGCTACAGGAGACGGTCAGGGAGGGCGGCGACAGTCGGGCTACAGGAGACGGTCAGGGAGGGCGGCGACAGTCGGGCTACAGGAGACGGTCAGGGAGGGCGGCGACAGTCGGGCTACAGGAGATGGTCTGGGGGCGACAGTCGGGCTACAGGGGTGGTTGGAGACTCAAGATATGCTTTAGAGCTCAACCAGAGACTAGGAACATGTTACAGGAGACGGCTAGAAGCCCCTACCATTCTTTTACAAGTCAATGCCCCCCCACTACTGACCACTGGGGTCCAAGGACCGACTGTCACTACCAAAAATGTGGCAGGTAGGGGGACCAGGGTTGTAGATTATCTGCTACCAGGACAGGTTTGGTTCACTGTTAGTCATCATATCCAAAAGAATAACCAACAATATTTTTGATTCTTCTTGACCACCTTCCATGGTTGGACCTACTCGTCTGTCGATGGATAACAAAATTCACAATTTGTCTTTGTCTGGACATCAGAGGGTTCTGGATTACTCATGGTGGCCACTTTAAATATTGGCTTCAGGTATCACACACAGTTTTTATTGCGTACCAACATTCGCCTAGGCTTTATTTATTTTTTAGAGCCCGTATACCAGTGGCAACCGCAATGGTTAAAGCCCAACAGTCTAGTGTGCATTACCTCACAATAAGTTGAATTTCCACACTGCTGTAATACATTCCAGCAGCATCAGGCCAGCAGGAGGGGCCTTTTCCCTGCATTTGTATGCATGACGTTGACTTGTCACAACCCAACTAAACCACTACAAAAATCTGCATGGTACAGATTACATGCTGGCAAAATTTTAGAACAGAAAATTTCTAAATATATATATATATATATATATATATATATATATATATATATATATATATATATATATATATATATATATATATATATAAACACATACATATACACAAAAAAAAAAAAATGTTTATTTATATGTATTTTTTAAAATCCATACATACATACATATATATATATATATATAAATATATATATATATATATATATATATATATATATATCAATTGTGGATGGGCAATGGTCAGCGAATCTTACTATGGCCCCAGCTGGCTTGCCAACATTATATAAAGAAAATTAACAATCTTAATATTTATATATAGATTTATTTTTTTAATCAAAACATTATTATTAGAAAATGTATTTAGATTATAATTATTTTCTTTATTATTATTAGAAAATGTATATTATAATTATTTTCTTATAATAATAATAATGTTTATTGATGAAAATTAACAATCTTAATATTTATATATAGATTTATTTTTTTAATCAAAAAACATTATTATTAGAAAATGTATTTATATTATAATTATTTTCTTTATTATTATTATTATTATTATTATAAGAAAATGTATTTATATTATAATTATTTTCTTATAATAATGTTTATTGATGAAAATGAACAATCTTAATATTTATATATAGATTTTTTTATAATAATAATAATAATAATAATAATAATAATAATAATTAAACGTTGGCAATAGCAAGTCAAGGAAGCCTGCTGGGGCCATAGCAAGACTTGCTGACTGTTGTGCATCCACTAAAGACAAAATTAAATCATTGGCTCGGCAGACACACCTCCTCGCAAGATGCGCATCTACAGGAAAAGATGGGATTGGCTAAATCGGTGTTAGGATAGAGTTGGGTGCATAGGATCTTCAGGTTACATTAGGAACCCATTTATATATCCGAATTGCGGTAATGCCCTTACCGTGTTATGCCGCCCTAAGGCACTGGAAATGCAACGCACCGGTAAAGCAACCCAACATCATGCATGGTAGGGTGCATTGGCAGTCCATTCATTTTGGGGCTGCTGTAACTTAATGCAGGTAACTTGGCCCCAAGCTTTATTGTATAGGGCCCACTTTTGGGAGGGGGGGGGGGGGGTGTAACTAAATGTTGCCATACATTTAACAATCCGATATCTCCTTCAGACTTACCAAAGGGCCTTACCTAAATAATCCACCCAACGTAAACCCAACAACGTAGATCCTTAAACTGGCCAAACACCCAACAGATTCCTCCATCCACGCTAAAAGTTGCTGATGGACCAATCTCCAGCTGTGGCTATTGTATTCCAACAGTCAACGCCAGCCGACTGTCAGAATACCTGAACAGCGATAGTTCACATGTACTGTTTGGCCAGCAATTTTCCGCCCAGCTTCCTTGATTTTCCAATTGAAGGATGTCAGGTGCAAGAGTGCCTACGGGCAACCCAATGACTGATTTTTTTTTTTTCGAATGAACCGGCCAAAGTCTGGTCAGGTGTATGGCCAACTTTACTCTACATAAGTTGTTGGGAAATTTTTTTTTTAAAAAAAAGCAGAGATTGTCACATGCAGGCCCCGGGGACAAGGGGTGGGCAGGAGCGGGGAAAAAAGTGCCCTGGGCACAGCAGAGAACGAACACAGGGAATTACCTCCTTTCTACGACATGCATTAGCAGTGGGGAAGGGGATGCAGTGCTGCATCCTTGCCCCGGGCGCTGGATGAACCTGTTCCAGTACTGGTCACATGTGTGGCTGGCTAAAGGGGTCACCTTTCTTCTCAAATAAACCAAAAAAAAAAAAAACACACACCAGTACCAAAACAGTTTATGCTCCTATCTGTATCGAGTATTTAAGACGATTTTATAATATATATATATATATATATATATATATATATATATATATATATATATATATATATATTTTTTTTTTTTTATTTATTTATATTACACACACACGTTGGGGTGTCTTTCTTTTTTTTTTAAATAAAACACCACCCCCCCAACCCGCGTGTTTTATTTAACCCCACCCCCCGTATTTATTTATTTTTTATTTATTTAATATAAGTTTGGAAACGGGGGGGGGGGGTGGAATACAACACATGTGGGTTGGGGGTGTGGTGTTTATTTAAAAAAATAAATAAAATACATTTTTAATAAAGTGTATATATATTTTTTTAAATAAACACATTATTAAAAATGTATTATTTTTAATTTTTTTAATATAAGTTTGAAGACATTTTTATTAAAAATGTGTTTTTTTTTCTTAAATAAACCACCACACCCCCAACCCACATGTGTTGTATCCTCCCCCCCCCCCCCTTTCTTCAAACTTATATTAAAACAAAATAAATAAATACATTTTTAATAAAATGTTGTGTTTTTGTTTTTTTTTTAAATAAACACATTATTCAAAATGTATTATTTATTTTTATTATATAAGTTTGAAGACATTTTTAATAAAATGTGTTTTTTTATTTAATGTATTTTTTAAATAAACCACATGTGTTGTATCCTCCCCCCCCCCCCCTTTCTTCAAACTTATATTAAAAAAATAAATAAATAAATACATTTTTAATAAAATGTTATGTTTTTTTTTTTTAAATAAAAACAAACATTTTATTCAAAATGTATTATTTTTTTTTATTTATTTTAAATAAGGGGGGGGGGGGGGGGGGGGGAAATCACCAGATCAGGCATGGCGTCCGTTGACCACAACATCCCCCCCCCCCCCCCCCCCCCCCATAAATATCCATTTTGTAGCAGTTCTATAATGAGTCGTCTGTTTTTACGAACAAATATTTTGTATTATTTCTCACATATAAAATTGTTTACGTTAGTGGATTCCAGACGGTTTTATCTCGCGGTTGACACAGATCGCAGCAGACGCATCGATATCTCACCAGCGCCCGAAAAGCTAATAATTAAAACTTCATTTTCCATTTCCCAGGCTCTCTCAAACACCCATTTATCATAGCAGGCCACTCGTCTGAAATAAACACGACAAAAAAAGGGAATTTTCGAAAAAAAGAAAAATCACCCTGAGCAAACAATCCGCACTCCGCGGCGTCTAGCAACCCAAAACAAATGATCATTTGATGGAGTGGGGGGGGGGATTAGGGATTGCCTGCAAACCGACAGGAGACGGTGCCTTTTCCCTCAGCCGCGGCCCAGGAATCCGACTCCCCCGCCCGACTGGCGGCTCAGGAAAGGCCGGGGATTCACAAGGCCTCCGGGGAAAAAAATAAATAAAAAAATTTTTCAAAAAAAGGAGCCGTCAAAGTCTTTAGAAGACGGATTAAAGGCATTGGTCGTTTCCTTGTGAGCATAGCCATCGATCGGATCTGCTCCCCTCCTCCCACGTGCAGATCAGGGTTACCAATATTACTAATAATCCTTTATATAGCGCCGTCAACCCCTGCGGCGCAGTACAAAATAAGTATTGCAAACCAGGCCTGTATAATACATCCATTACAGATACATACGTGGTGTATAAACATCACGTTTCTGCTCCTTGAAGGACTTTGTAGAAAAATTGGTGACATCGATCGTCCAATCCAATCACAGGGCGGCCCTTTATTACACGGAAAAGAGCGGCTTAATTGGTCGATCAAAATATGACTGCGTAGGGTCAGCTTTAGGCCATTGATGACCAGCCTTGGCACCCCAGATGTTTTGGAACTACATTTCCCATGATGCTCATTCACTCTGCAGTGTAGTTGAGCATCATGGGAAACGTAGTTCCAAAACATGTGGGGCGCCAAGGTTCTCCATCACTGGCCTAGGCTCTCAAGGATATGTGTACGAAAATTGGCCAACTGCGGTCACTTTCACCAATTTTTGTACTGATGGACTCCGAGAGCCTAGGCCAGTGTTGGCGAGCCTTGGCACCCCCACATGTTTTGGAACTATGTTTCTCCATGATGCTCAACTACACTGCAGAGTGCATGAGCGTCATGGGAAATGTAGTTCCAAAACATCTGGGGTGCCCATGTTCACCATCACTGAACTAGCAACTATATGGACCACCTTGTGAGAGTCATCAAACTTATTTTGATTGGCCAACTGCCGTCACCATCACCAATTTTTGTACTGATGACCCTGAGAGCCTAGGCCAGTGATGGCGAGCCTTGGCGCCCCCACATGTTTTGGAACTACGTTTCCCCATGATGCTCAACTACACAGAAGAGTGCATGAGCATCATGGGAAATGTGGTTCCAAAACATCTGGGGTGCCAAGGTTCACCATCACTGAACTAGGCCAATGTGAACTAGCAACTATATGGACCACCTTGTGAGAGTCAGCAAACTTATTTTGATTGGCCAACTGCCGTAACCATCACCAATTTTTGTACTGATGACCCTGAGAGCCTAAGCCAGTGATGGCGAGCCTTGGCACCCCAAGGTGATGTTTTGGAACTACATTTCCCATGATGCTCATGCACTCTGCAGTGTAGTTGAGCATCATGGGGAAACGAAGTTCCAAAACATGTGGGGCGCCAAGGCTCGCCATCACTGTCCTAGGCTCTCAAGGATATCTGTAGAAAAATTGGTGAAAGTGACGGCAGTTGGCCAATTTTTGTACAGATATCCTTGAGAACCTAGGCCAGTGATGGCAAGCCTTGGCACCCCCAGATGTTTTGGAACTACGTTTCTCCATGATGCTCAACTACACTGCAGAGTGCACGAGCATCATGGGAAATGTAGTTCCAAAACATCTGGGGTGCCAAGGTTCACCATCACTGAACTAGGCCAATGTGAACTAGCAACTATATGGACCACCTTGTGAGAGTCAAACTTATTTTGATTGGCCAACTGCCGTCACCATCACCAATTTTTGTACTGATGACCCTGAGAGCCTAAGCCAGTGATGGCGAGCCTTGGCACCCCCACATGTTTTGGAACTACATTTCCCATGATGCTCATGCACTCTGCAGTGTAGTTGAGCATCATGGGGAAACGAAGTTCCAAAACATGTGGGGCGCCAAGGTTCACCATCACTGAACTAGGCCGATATGAACTAGCATCATTCAGAGTGCATGAGCATCATGGGAAATATAGTTCCAAAACCTCTGGGGTGCCAAGGTTCTCCATCACTGAACTAGGCCGATGTGAACTAGCAACTATATGGACCACCTTGTGAGAGTCAAACTTATTTTGATTGGCCAACTGCCGTCACCATCACCAATTTTTGTACTGATGACCCTGAGAGCCTAAGCCAGTGATGGCGAACCTTGGCACCCCGAGGTGATGTTTTGGAACTGCATTTCCCATGATGCTCCTGCACTCTGCAGTGTAGTTGAGCATCATGGGAAACGTAGTTCCAAAACATGTGGGGTGCCAAGGCTCGCCATCACTGGCCTAGGCTCTCAAGGATATATGTGTACGAAAATTGGCCAACTGCCGTCACTTTCACCAATTTTTGTACTGATGGACTCTGAGAGCCTAAGCCAGTGATGGCGAGCCTTGGCACCCCCACATGTTTTGGAACTACGTTTCCCCATGATGCTCAACTACACTGCAGAGTGCATGAGCATCATGGGAAATTGTAGTTCCAAAACATCTGGGGTGCCAAGGTTCACCATCACTGAACTAGGCCGATGTGAACTAGCAACTATATGGACCACCTTGTGAGAGTCATCAAACTTATTTTGATTGGTCAACTGCCGTCACCATCACCAATTTTTGTACTAAGCCAGTGATGGTGAACCTCGGCACCCCAAGGTGATGTTTTGGAACTACATTTCCCATGATGCTCATGCACTCTGCAGTGTAGTTGAGCACCATGGGAAAACGTAGTTCCAAAACATGTGGGGGTGCCAAGGCTCGCCATCACTGGCTTAGGCTCTCAGGGTCATCAGTACAAAAATTGGTGATGGTGACGGCAGTTGGCCAATCAAAATAAGTTTGATGACTCTCACAAGGTGGTCCATATAGTTGCTAGTTCACATCGGCCTAGTTCAGTGATGGTGAACCTTGGCACCCTAGAGGTTTTGGAACTACATTTCCCATGATGCTCATGCACTCTACAGTGTAGCTGAGCTTCATGGGAAATGTAGTTCCAAAACATCTGGGGTGCCAAGGCTCGCCATCAATGGCCTAGTTGGTCGGCCGAAAACCAAGCGTGTAGGGTCAGCTTAGGTTTTCGGGGGTCATTTGGACAAAAATTGGCCAATGTGACAGGCCGTTGGCTGAACGAATAATGGAGATAAATCTAGTAGGGTGTCCCCTTTTAGTCGCTGGTAAAAAGCTGCCTAGGTGGTCGATCAACATCTTACGGTTGGCTTAGGTCCTCGGAGCCACTCATACAAAAAAAAAAAAAAAAAAAAAAAAAAAAAAAAAAAAAAGCCAAAAGTGACATTGGTTGGCCAATCGAAAAATTTAGGTAAATCTTGACAGATGGCCCCTTTATTTGGCAGTTGGTGGTAAAAAAAAAAGTGGCCTAGTTGGTCGATCAATATCTTTACAGTCACGTTAGGCTCTCGGAGTCATACAAAAATTGGCGCATGCGACATTGGCCAATTGAAAATAAATCAAAAGTTAGGTAATCTAGACAGAGGGCCCTTTTATTATTATGCAGGTGGCGGCAAAAAGTGGCCTAGTTAATCAATCGATATGTTAGTTTGTATGGTCGACTTAGGCTCTCACAGTCATTCGTACAAAAATTGGTGAACATGACATCGGTTGGCAAAGCGAAAAATTTTGGTAAAGCTTGAGAGATGGGCCCCCTTAATTGTGCAGTTGGCAGTAAAAAAAATGGCCTAGTTGGTTGATGAATATCTTCCAGTTGGC
>CM053038.1:139000-266500 GCA_028564925.1 Lithobates sylvaticus | reverse complement strand
GACGTGCATTCTCCAACAGACTTTAGCTGTTAATCAATTACTTGATGGCAAGTCGAGCAACTGATTAGATGAGTGCACAGCATCCCTTTAGATGTGCATGCTTCTCCCTGCTGGCCACTGGGTGCTACAGACTATATCATTCTGCTTCATATGAAAGAACACATCCCCAGATCCCTTTAGACGTGCATTCTCCCTTGGTGCTGCAGACTTTAGCTATTGATCAATTGTTTAATGACAAGTCGAGCAACTGATCAGATGAGTGCACAGCATCCCTTTAGATGTGCATACTTCTCCCTGCTGGCCACTTTATCATTCTGTTCCCGAGCATTATATGAAAGAACACATCCCCGGATCCCTTTAGACGTGCATTGGGCCCTTGGTGCTGCAGACTTTAGCTGTTGATCAATTGTTTAATGACAAGTCGAGCAACTGATTAGATGAGTGCACAGCATCCCTTTTAGATGTGCATACTTCTCCCTGCTGGCCACTTTATCATTCTGTTCCCGAGCATTATAGGAAAGAACACATCCCCAGATCCCTTTAGACGTGCATTCTCCCTTGGTGCTGCAGACTTTAGCTATTGATCAATTGCTTCATGACAAGTAGAGTAACTGATCAGATGAGCATCCCTTTAGATGTGCATACCTTTTCCTGCTGGCCCCTTGGTGCTGCAGACTTTAGCTGTGTGATTTAATCAGTTGCTTGGTTACAGATCGAGCAGCTGATTAACAGATCGCACAGGCAAAGTCTGCAGCACAGTGGCCAGTGGGGGGGGGGGGTGCTCATCTCAAAAGATTTGTCATTGGCTTTATTTGCCATCATGTAACTGATCAGCAGGTTGCACAGCTAAAGTCCACCGCACACTGTGGCCAGCAGAGAGAGGTATGCACATCTAAAGGGATGCTGTGCAATCTGCTGATCATTGGCTCGATTTGTCATCAAGCAACTGATCAGCACATTGCACATCTAAAGTCAGCCACAGGCAGCAGCCAGTAGGAAAGAACATGCTTGTCTAAAGGGATGCCAGGGATGCGTTCTTTCACCTAATAATACTCTTTAAAGACGATCTGAGAGTGCTGTCATGATTTACAGGAGGTTGCCAGCCCTTCCAACATACATCAAAGCAAAGACAAGTAGCTTTCTCTGCCATTTTGTTCTCAAGCATTACATGATAGAACATATCCCCGGCATCCTTTTAGATGTGCATTCCACCACGGTGATACAGTCTTTAGCTGTCAAACCTGCTGATCAATTGCTTGATGACAAATCAAGCAACTGATCAGCACATTGCACAGCTAAATTCAGCCACATCCAGTGGCCAGCATGGAAGAGCATACTCGTCTAAAGGGATGCCAGGTATGTGTTCTTTCACCTAATAATACTCTTTAAAGAAGATCTGAGAGTGCTGTCATGATTTACAGGAGATCGCCAGCCCTTCCAACATACATCAAAGCAAAGACCAGTAGCTTTCTCTGCCATTTTGTTCTCAAGCTGATAGAACATATCCCCGGCATCCTTTTAGATGTGCATTCCACCACGGTGATACAGTCTTTAGCTGTCAAACCTGCTGATCAATTGCTTGATGACAAATCAAGCAACTGATCAGCACATTGCACAGCTAAAGTCAGTCACATACAGTGGCCAGCATGGAAGAGCATACTTGTCTAAAGGGATGCCAGGTATGTGTTCTTTCACCTAATAATACTCTTTAAAGAAGATCTGAGAGTGCTGTCATGATTTACAGGAGATCGCCAGCCCTTCCAACATACGTCAAAGCAAAGACTAGTAGCTTTCTCTGCCATTTTGTTCTCAAGCATTACATGATAGAACATATCCCCGGCATCCTTTTAGATGCGCATTCCACCACTGTACAGTCTTTAGCTGATGACAATTAAAGCAACTGATCAGCACATTGCACAGCTAAAGTCAACCACACACAGTGGCCAGCATGGAAGAGCATACTCGTCTAAAGGGATGCCAGGGATGTGTTCTTTTTACATCATGCTCTGTAAGAAGATCTGAGAGTGCTGTGATGTTTAGAGACCACCAGCCCCGAAACGCGTAGGCTGTTTTACAGCTTTGTACATGCATTTAATAAAGAAATACTGTTTACTACACAGCAGCCAGTAGGGAAGAACATGCTTGTCTAAAGGGATGCCAGGGATGTGTTCTTTCACCTAATACTCTTTAAAGAAGATCTGAGAGTGCTGTCATGTTTAGAGACCACCAGCCCCGAAACGTGTAGGTTACAGCTTTGTACATGCATTTAATAAAGAAATACTGTTTACTACACAGCAGCCAGTAGGGAAGAACATGCTTGTCTAAAGGGTTGCCAGGGACGTGTTCTTTCACCTAATTCTCTTTAAAGAAGATCTGAGAGTGCTGTCATGTTTTAAAGGCGATCAACGTACGTCAAAGCAAAGACAGGTAGCTTTCTCTGCCACAAAGCATTATATGATAGAACGTATCCCCGGCATCCCTTTAGCTGTGCATTCTGCCGCGGTGCTACAGACTCTAGCTGGCGACAAATCAAGCAACCGATCAGCAGATTGCACAGCTTCCCTTTTTTAGATGTGGGGAGCTTCTGATCATTTTCATTGGCTGTTTGTTTCATTAGAAGACGCCGCCTTGTGTATAAAGTTTAATGGACTTGGTCAGAGCGATGTGATTAGCCCCGCCCCCCCCACCTGCCGCATCATTAAATATATTACAAGTATTTGTTTACCCGATCCGCCATCATTGTGACAGGTGTGACCAAGTCTGCCCCCTGCTGTCTGCAAAAGAAAAAAAAAAAAAAAAAGGATCAGTGTCAGCTGGGATGCTGTCTGCACATTTTCAATTCAGTCAGTTTTCTATACGGCCTCCCCTTCAGTCTTGCAAACTTCTATCGGCTCCTCTCCTGGACTGAAATGTCTTCCTCTGATTTCACTGCACACTGTGAGCTTCTCACCATGTGCATTAGAAGCTGCAGCAAGTCATGTAGAGCCCCGCCCCCTTTCCCGGCAGCGTCATCTAGCACTTTCCTCCCTAGCCTGACCCGCCCCTTTCATTTCATTGGATTACTTTCAATCATAGAAGCTCAGCATCACATGTGGGCGTTACCTATGTAAATACAGTCTCCCTAGGAACGCCCACTCCTCCCAACTGACACCCACCCATCAAGGCATTTTGATATTTGCCTAACTCCTCCCACCGCTTGCATCAGGAATGCAGGAATGCAGAGGCAGGAAAAGGGGGAGGTACTTCTTACGAAACGCGTTGCTCCACCGCTCACTTGTGAATTTTAATAAACATTCCTAATCATAACATCACGCGTGACGAACTCCGTTTCCAGATCCGTCATGATCACACCCACCATCACAGTCCTGACCACACCCACCATCACAGTCCTGACCACATCCACCATCACAGTCCTGATCACATCCACCATCACAGTCCTGACCACACCCACCATCACAGCCCTGACCACACCCACCATCACAGTCCTGACCACATCCACCATCACAGTCCTGATCACATCCACCATCACAGTCCTGACCACACCCACCATCACAGTCCTGACCACACCCACCATCACAGTCCTGATGAAGGGGGAGGCACGTCCCCTGAAACGCGTTGCTCCACTTATCACCTGTGAATTTTAATAAACATTCCTAATAATAACATCACGTGTGACGACCTCTGTTTCCAGGTCAGTCCTGATCACACCCACCATCACAGTCCTGACCACACCCACCATCACAGCCCTGACCACACCCACCATCACAGTCCTGACCACACCCACCATCACAGTCCTGACCACATCCACCATCACAGTCCTGACCACATCCACCATCACAGTCCTGACCACACCCACCATCACAGTCCTGAAAACACCCACCATCACAGTCCTGACCACACCCACCATCACAGTCCTGAAAACACCCACCATCACAGTCCTGATGAAGGGGGAGGCACAACCCCTGAAACGCGTTGCTCGACTTATCACCTGTGAAATTTAATAAACATTACTAATAATATCATGTGTGATGACCTCTGTTTCCAGGTCAGTCCTGACCACACCCACCATCACAGTCCTGACCACACCCACCATCACATTCCTGACCACACCCCCATCACAGTCCTGAAGAAGGGAGAGGCACGTCCCCTGAAACGCGTTGCTCTTCTTATCGCCGTTTAATATTAAATTTAATAAATTTAATAAACATTCTTTCTAATAACCTCAAGTGTGACGACCTTCCATTCTGAGCGCACCTCTACACCCACCTGTACCCCACCCATCAAGGTTGATATTTGAATAACTCCTCCCACTGCTTGCATCAGGACGGAGGGCTCTAGAGAGGAGTACTCATGCGGGGGGGGGGGGCGTGATGGTTTCAGGAAGCTATGTACAGCCCCCCCGCTGGCCCCTCCCACCAGCCATGATCTGCCTGCATTGCATAGAGAAGCACAGAGACCCAGTGATGACATCATCTGGTCTATAATAAAGTGTGTCATAAAAATAGAAAGAATTTATTTAAAAATACCGACATGATGATGAGGATTGTAGATTGTAACGTGTGTGGAGAGCTTAAAGGATATTGGATAGATATTGTCCAATCAGATTGTCGCATGTATGGCTGGATTGAAGGAGATTGTATGGATATCGCCCAATCAGATTGTCGCATGTATGGCTGGATTGAAGGAGATTGTATGGATATCGCCCAATCAGATTGTCGCATGTATGGCTGGATTGAAGGAGATTGTATGGATATCGTCCAATCAGATTGTCGCATGTATGGCTGGATTGAAGGAGATTGTATGGATATCGTCCAATCAGATTGTCGCATGTATGGCTGGATTAAGGAAGATTGTATGGATATCGTCCAATCAGATTGTCGCATGTATGGCTGGATTAAGGGAGATTGTATGGATATCGTCCAATCAGATTGTCACGTGTATGGCTGAATTGAAGGAGATTGTATGGATATCGTCCAATCAGATTGTCGCATGTATGGCTGGATTAAGGGAGATTGTATGGATATCGTCCAATCAGATTGTCACGTGTATGGCTGAATTGAAGGAGATTGTATGGATATCGTCCAATCAGATTGTCACGTGTATAGCTGGATTAAGGGAGATTGTATGGATATCGTCCAATCAGATTGTCGCATGTATGGCTGGATTAAGGAAGATTGTATGGATATCGTCCAATCAGATTGTCGCATGTATGGCTGGATTAAGGGAGATTGTATGGATATCGTCCAATCAGATTGTCACGTGTATGGCTGAATTGAAGGAGATTGTATGGATATCGTCCAATCAGATTGTCACGTGTATAGCTGGATTAAGGGAGATTGTATGGATATCGTCCAATCAGATTGTCGCATGTATGGCTGGATTGAGGGAGATTGTATGGATATCGTCCAATCAGATTGTCGCATGTATGGCTGGATTGAAGGAGATTGTATGGATATCGTCCAATCAGATTGTCGCATGTATGGCTGGATTGAGGGAGATTGTATGGATATCGTCCAATCAGATTGTCGCATGTATGGCTGGATTGAGGGAGATTGTATGGATATCGTCCAATCAGATTGTCGCATGTATGGCTGGATTGAAGGAGATTGTATGGATATCGTCCAATCAGATTGTCGGGAGATTGTATGGATATCGTCCAATCAGATTGTCACATGTATGGCTGGATTGAAGGAGATTGTATGGATATCGTCCAATCAGATTGTCACATGTATGGCTGGATTGAAGGAGATTGTATGGATATCGTCCAATCAGATTGTCGCATGTATGGCTGGATTGAGGGAGATTGTATGGATATCGTCCAATCAGATTGTCGCATGTATGGCTGGATTGAGGGAGATTGTATGGATATCGTCCAATCAGATTGTCGCATGTATGGCTGGATTGAAGGAGATTGTATGGATATCGTCCAATCAGATTGTCGGGAGATTGTATGGATATCGTCCAATCAGATTGTCACATGTATGGCTGGATTGAAGGAGATTGTATGGATATCGTCCAATCAGATTGTCACATGTATGGCTGGATTGAAGGAGATTGTATGGATATCGTCCAATCAGATTGTCGCATGTATGGCTGGATTGAAGGAGATTGCATAAATATCATCCAAACACATTGTTGCGTGTATGGGCAGATTAAATGGAGATTGTGCAGCTATTGTCCAATCAGATTGTTGCGAGTATGCGCCTGCTTTTGTTGGTCATGCCGGTCGTTCTTTGTCCCGTATCGGTAACACGGATTGGTTTGGCTGCTGTACGGCTGAGGTGTGTCAGGCGGGAAGGAAATCTGCCCCGGGGTGGTATTACACCCCTGAGAAGACGATCTGCCATCGGGGGAGGGCGGGGGACGAGGCCCGGGAACGACAGGGAACACCTTCCTCGGGGGGAGGGGATTGACTCTACAATGATGTCCATACACATTGCAATCTGATTGTACAATCCCCTTTACGATTAACCATACAGCCCGATTGTACAATCATTTATTTTAGCCTGATCCAAAGCTGGCCACACACCATCCAATCTGATTGTACAATCTCCTTTTTTTTTTTTTTAGGGTTACCAACACTAAACAGCCAATTCAATTAGTGACCAATCAGGCCGTCCCTTGCACTACACAGTCCTTGGCAGATCTAAAAGAGATTGTACAATGTAGAGCAAGGGCTGGCCTGATTGGTCACTAATTGGCAGTTGGCTGTTTAGTGTTGGTAACCCTGAAAAAAAAAAAAAAAACGGAGATTGTACAATCAGATTGTATGGTGTATGGCCAGCTTTCCCCACTCTTAGTTGATGATCAGACCTGTGCTTTCCCTTATGAAGGGATGACCCTGCGTCCTCTACAGTGATGTCACTATATACAGATCCTTGTGTAATGGGTGACAACGCTCCCTCCGTGCTTCCCAAATGTGCTCCCGTGTTGTCACCCCGACATACACAACACAACCGTTTGTCAATTCATTATCTATAGATCCTTATTCAGGCACTTCCTGTTATGGAGTGACAACGCTCCGTCACTGTCTCCCAATCGCACTCCTACGTTGTCACCGGTGGTATATCCCCCCCCCCCCCCGGGTCGGTCACCATCCCCGCACTTACCCCCATGCAGGTCGTGGCAGTTCTTTCTCTGGGTGGCCCCGGCGACGTCTCCTCCTCCTGGTGCTTTACCTTTTACGTCTCCTCTTCCTCGGCGGGGGGGCCAATAGGATCGCTTCTCCTCTCGGCCAATCGAGGTGACATAGTCGGTAAGGGTGACGGGTCTCAGGACCCGCTTCCTGATTGGCCTGGAGGAGAAGCAGGAAGACAATAGCGAATATTAATTCACTATCTGGGTGGGATTGGGGCACAGAGCTCTGCGCCCCGAGCCCACCCCTTTTTTAAGCCAATTAGAGCCTCAGGCTTTAATCATGTGCTTCAAGAAGGAAAAAAAAACCCCATTGGAATCCATTCGTCCGGTGCCCTGCGTGTAGATTAGGGGGCCGGACACATGGATTAGGGGAGGGGCGGTGCACAATGGGCTGCCACTGGTTGTTACCCTGTCATCAGTGACTCAACGCATGTCAATTGGCTATATATACGTCCTTCCAGTTATAGGGTGACAACGCTCTGTCCCTGTCTCCCGAATGTGCTCCTAGGTTGTCACCCTGTCATCAGTGACTCAACGCATGTCAATTGGCTATATATACGTCCTTCCAGTTATAGGGTGACAACGCTCTGTCCCTGTCTCCCGAATGTGCTCCTGGGTTGTCACCCTGTCTGGCACAACGTGTGTATATTCACTATATACAGTATAAAGGTTCTTTATTCAGTCGCTTCCTGTTCAAGGGTGACAACGCTCTGTCCCTGTCTCCCAATTGCGCTCCTGTGTTGTCACCAGTGACATGACGCATGTCAATTTACTATATACCGTACAAGTCCTTAAATATATATATATATATGTCCTTCATTATATATAGGTCTGTGGGCACTTCCTGTTATGAGGTGACAACGCTCTGTCCCTGTCTCCCAATTGCACTCCTACGTTGTCACCAGTGACATGACGCATGCCAATTTACTATATACCATATAAGTCCTTAAATATATATATATATGTCCTTCATTCATTATATATAGGTCTGTGGGCACTTCCTGTTATGAGGTGACAACGCTCTGTCCCTGTCTCCCGAATGTGCTCCCGTGTTGTCACCCTGTCACCAGTGACTCAACGCATGTCAATTGGCTATATATACGTCCTTCCAGTTATAGGGTGACAACGCTCTGTCCCTGACACCCGAATGTGCTCCTAGGTTGTCACCCTGTCTGGCACAACGTGTGTATATTTACTATATACAGTATAAAGGTCCTTGTTCGTCACTTCCTGTTCAAGGGTGACAACGCTCTGTCCCTGTTTTCCAATTGCACTCCTATGTTGTCACCAGTGACACAACGCATGTCAATTTACTATATACCGTACAAGTCCTTAAATATATATATATATATGTCCTTCATTCATTATATATAGGTCTTTGGGCACTTCCTGTTATGAGGTGACAACGCTCTGTCCCTGTCTCCCGAATGTGTTCCCGTGTTGTCACCCTGTCACTGGTGACGCAATGCATGTTAATTTACCATATGCAGCACCAGGGGTGGACTGACAACTCATGGGGCCCCCGGGCAATAGGAGATTATGGGGCCACACAGTATACACAGACATGTTTCTATTGGCTGAGAAGGTACTGGAGAGGTGGGGCAGCTATAATCTCAGGATTTTTAGACCAAAAGGATGTCGGTAAGGGACATTTCAGAGACAGATGTAAAAAAAACACAGATTTTTACATACTGTCCCTGGTTTTACTGATGGGGCCCCCTAGTGGCCCGGGGGCCCTCGGGCAGTGCCCGAGTGGCCGAATGGTCAGTCCGCCCCTGTGCAGCACATAAGTCCTCGATCGGCACTTCCTGTTACGGGGGGGGGGGGGGGGGGGGGTGACAACGCTCTGTCTAGTCTCCCATTTGCACTCCCGCGTTGTCACCCCACGTGGAGCCCCGGCTGCTGTGGGCGGGTCCTTAGATCAGCTTCTGGATTCTAATCTATCTCTCTCGAAGGACTCACAGCGGCCAGAGACTGTCTGGCCCGACCCCGCCCACCTTTAGGATGTGGCCACGCCTCCCACTGCATACATCGTGGGAAGGAAAAGAGTCACTCCACCCACAGCTGATATTTCCATAGAAGGCGGAGTCGGGTGGCATTGAACGATATTCCCGCCAGCCTTTGATGCGTCCCAGCTCCTCCTGGTGTGGCTCCTGCCCCTCGTGGAGTCTCACTCCTCCTGCTGCATTCTCTTTAACCCTTAAGCAAAACTGCCTGCCAAAAAAAATAAATCTGTATTTTATTTCATTGCAATTGTAATGCATATATAATCGGTGCGATGGCTGATCTCGTTCGATAATAAGTAAAAAAAAAAAAAAAAAATCAGAATTTCCACTGCTGATTACTCGGCAAGGGATACAATTTAAAGGGACACTAACGCCGTGATGTTGCTACATGGCTGTATTTATAAAGCCTGCAGATTGGAAACAAATGTCAGGATGGATGGAGGCGGAGAAAGGGGTTAAAGGGGAGCTCCAGGGGGGGGGGGGAGGGGGGGGGGAGGGGGTGGGGGGGGACAACGTTCTAGAACAGCTTTACCGCCTCAGAGAGCTGGAGAGCCTCATACAAAGCCATTCATCCATCACTGGGAACCACCCAGCTCCGCCACTGACAACCCTTTTCACTTTCACTCAATGACCCCGCCCACCCCCCCTCCCTCTGCTAGAGAGACCGCCCCCTACTGACGATTGGCTGCATTTAAAAAATCTTTGAAAGAATGGGAGGGGCTGGGGAGGATTAACCCCTTCGCTGCGGGGAAGAAGAGTGCAGTCTGCTGACGGGGGGGAATATATTTATAGCTCTGACGTATACCGCAGTGCTGTACAGAGAACACTGAGCCATTCGCCAGAGGAGCTTACACTCTACACAGTCACACACTATTATTATTGTTATTATATATTTATGTAGTGTAAAGTGCTGCATAAACTGTTGGCGCTATATAATAATACTACACTGTACTTCTGACATATACCACAGTGCTGTACAGAGAACGTTAATCCATTCACCAGAAGAGCTTACACTCTAATGTCCCCGCCACAGTCACATATTATTATTATTATTATACATTTATATAACTCTGACATATACCGCAGTGCTGTACAGAGAACACTAATCCATTCGCCAGAGGAGCTTACACTCTAATGTCCCCCCCACAGTCACATCAGTCTCCATACCAGAAGAGCTTACACTCTAATGTCCCCCCCCCCCACAGTCACATCAGTCTCTATACCAGAAGAGCTTACACTCTAATGTCCCCCCCACAGTCACATCAGTCTCCATACCAGAAGAGCTTACACTCTAATGTCCCCCCCACAGTCACATCAGTCTCCATACCAGAAGAGCTTACACTCTAATGCCCCCCCCCCCCACAGTCACATCAGTCTCTATACCAGAAGAGCTTACACTCTAATGTCACCACCCCCACAGTCACATCAGTCTCCATACCAGAAGAGCTTACACTCTAATGCCCCGCCCCCCACAGTCACATCAGTCTCTATACCAGAAGAGCTTACACTCTAATGCCCCCCCCCACAGTCACATCAGTCTCCATACCAGAGAAGCTTACACTCTAATTCCCCCCCCCCCACAGTCACATCAGTCTCCATACCAGAAGAGCTTACACTCTAATGCCCCCCCCCCCCCACAGTCACATCAGTCCCCATACCAGAAGAGCTTACACTCTAAAGTCCCCCCCCCCACAGTCACATCAGTCTCCATACCAGAAGAGCTTACACACGAATGTCCCCCCCCCCACAGTCACATCAGTCTCCATACCAGAAGAGCTTACACTCTAATGCCCCCCCCCCCCCACAGTCACATCAGTCTCCATACCAGAAGAGCTTACACTCTAAGCCCCCCCCCCACAGTCACATCAGTCTCCATACCAGAAGAGCTTACACTCTAATGTCCCCCCCCCCAGTCCCATCAGTCTCCATACCAGAAGAGCATACACTCTAATGTCCCCCCCCCCCACAGTCACATCAGTCCCCATACCAGAAGAGCTTACACTCTAATGTGCCCCCCCCACAGTCACATCAGTCTCTATACCAGAAGAGCTTACACTCTAATGTCCCCCCCCCCACAGTCACATCAGTCCCCATACCAGAAGAGCTTACACTCTAATTGCCCCCCCCCCCACCGTCACATCAGTCTCCATACCAGAAGAGCTTACACTCTAATGCCCCCCCCCCCCCCACAGTCACATCAGTCTCCATACCAGAATAGCTTACACTCTAATGCCCCCCCCACCCCAGTCACATCAGTCTCCATACCAGAAGAGCTTACACTCTAATGCCCCCCCCCCCCCACAGTCACATCAGTCTCCATACCAGAAGAGCTTACACTCTAAGGTCCCCCCCCCCACAGTCACATCAGTCTCCATACCAGAAGAGCCCTCTAATGCCCCCCCCCAGTCACATCAGTCTCCATACCAGAAGAGCTTACACTCTAATGGTCCCCCCCCCACAGTCACATCAGTCTCCATACCAGAAGACCTTACAACGTCTAATGCCCCACCCCCACAGTCACATCATTCCTATACCAGAGGAGCCCCCCCCCACCCACAGTCACATCAGTCTCCTAATAAATCCAGAGAAGAGCATACGACTTCTAATGTCCCCCCACATCCATCAAGTCTCCATACCAGAAAGAGCTACCTCTAATGCCCCCCCCCAACAGATCACATCAGACTCTATACCAGAAGAGCTACACTCTAATGCCCCCCCCCCCCCCACAGTCACATCCCTCCATACCCAGAAGAGCTTACACTCTAATGCCCCCCCCCCCACATCCTCTATACAGAAGAGCTTTACCCTAATGCCCCCCCCCCACCGTCCATCATCTCCATACCAGAAGAGCTTACACTCTACTGCCCCCCCCCCATCACATCAGTCCCTCCCTACCCAGAAGAGCCTTACACTCTATTGTCCCCCCCCCCCCACAGTCACATCAGTCTCCATACCAGAAGAGCTACTATACACTCTAATGCCCGCCCCCCACATCACAATCTTCTCATACCCCTTACCCCCCCCCACAGTCACATCAGTCCCCATACCAGAAGAGCTTACACTCTAATGTCCCCCCCCCCCCAAGTCACATCAGTCTCCATAGACCAGTGAGAGCTTTCACTCTAAATGTCCCCCCCCCCCCACAGTTCACATCAGTCCCATACCAAAGAGCTTACACAATGTCCCCCCCCACAGTCACATCCATTCTCCCCTACCAAAGAGCTTACACCGCTAATGTCCCCCCCCCAGTCAGTCACATCAGTCTCTTATACCAGAAGAGCTAACACTCTAATGCCCCCCCCCCAACAGTCACATCAGTCTCCATACCAGAAGAGCTTACAAACTCTAATCCCCCCCCCCAGTCCACAGTCTCCATACTCAGTCCTCCCCCCCCCCACCCCCCACAGTCACATCTCTCCAAACAATGCCCCTAATGTCCCCCCCCCCCCACAGTCACCATCAGTCTCTATACCAGAAGAGCTTACACTCTAATGGCCCCCCCCCCACAGTCACATCAGTCTCCATACCAGAAGAGCTTACACTCTAATGCCCCCCCCCCCACAGTCCCATCAGTCTCCATACCAGAAGAGCTTCCACTCTAATGTCCCCCCCCCCAGAGTCACATCAGTCTCCATACCAGAAGAGCTTACACTCTAATGTCCCCCCCCCCACAGTCACATCATTCTCCATACCAGAAGAGCTTACACTCTAATGTCCCCCCCCCCCACAGTCACATCAGTCTCTATACCAGAAGAGCTTACACTCTAATGCCCCCCCCACAGTCACATCAGTCTCCATACCAGAAGAGCTTACACTCTAATGCCCCCCCCCCCACAGTCACATCAGTCTCCATACCAGAAGAGCTTACACTCTAATTTCCCCCCCCCCCCACAGTCCCATCAGTCTCCATACCAGAAGAGCTTACACTCTAATAGCCCCCCCCCCCACAGTCACATCAGTCACTATACCAGAGGAGCTTTACACTCTAATGTCCCCCCCCCCACAGTCACTTCAGTCTCCATACCAGAAGAGCTTACAATCTAATGTCCCCCACCACAGTCTCATCAGTACAGAAGAGCTTACACTCTAATGCCCCCCCCCCCACAGTCACATCAGTCTCTATCCAGAAGAGCTTACACTCTAATGCCCCCCCCCCACAGTCTCATCAGTCTCCATACCAGAAGAGCTTACCCTCTAATGCCCCCCCCTACAGTCACATCAGTCTCCATACCAGAAGAGATTACACTCTAATGTCCCCCCCCCCCCACAGTCACATCAGTCTCTATACCAGAAGAGCTTACACTCTAATGCCCCGCCCCCCCACAGTCACATCAGTCTCCATACCAGAAGAGCTTACACTCTAATGCCCCCCCCCACCCCCACAGTCACATCAGTCTCCATACCAGAAGAAGCTTACACTCTAATGCCCCCCCCCCCCCCACAGTCACATCAGTCTCCATCCCAGAAGAGCTTACACTCTAATGTCCCCGCCCCCCCCCACAGTCACATCAGTCTCTATACCAGAGCAGAAGAGCCCCCCCCCCCACAGTCACATCTCTCTATGTCCCCCCCCCACAGTCACATCAGGTCTCCATACCAGAAGAGCTTAACTCTAATGCCCCCTCCACAGTCACATCAGTCTCCATACCAGAAGAGGCACCTGCCCCCCACCCCCTATATGCCCCCCCCCACCCCCCCCTCACTCAGTCTATACCCCCCGCCCCCCGAGCCCCCCCCCCCCCACCCCCCCCCCACTCCCAATGCCCCCCCCCCCCACAGTCACATCAGTCTCTATACCAGAAGATCTTACACTCTAATGCCCCCCCTCCCCCCCCCCCCCATCAGTCTCCATACCAGAAGACTTACACTCTAATTGTCCCCCCCCCCCCCCCCCCCCCCTCCCCCCCCCCCCGCCATGTCCACATCAGTCCTCTATAACCACCCCCAATGTCCCCAAGCTTACACTCTAAAGCCCCCCCTTCCCCCCCCCCCCAATGTCTAATGTCCCCCCCCCCCACAGGTCACATCAGTCTCCATACCATCCCCCAAAGATCTCCCCCCCCCCCGCCCCTCCCCCCCCCACACTCACCGCACCCCCCCCCCCCTGTCCCCCCCACAGTCACATCAGTCTCCATACCAGAAGAGCTTACACTCTAATGTCCCCCCCCCCCCCCACAGTCACATCAGTCTCCAAACCAGAAGAGCTTACACTCTAAGTGCCCCCCCCCCCCACAGTCACATCAGTCTCTCCATACCAGAAGAGTCTTACACCCCGCCTAATGCCCCCCAATATCCCCCCCCATTGTACACACTAATGTCCCCCCCCCCCCCACAATGTCACATCCATCCTATAACCAGAAGAGCTTACACTCCACCCACCCCCCCCCCCCACCCCCCCCCCCCCTCCCATCATCCCAATACCTTACACTCCCACAGTCACATCAGTCCTCCATACCAGAAGAGCTTACTGTCACCTAAAGCCCCCCCCACAGTCACATCAGTCTCCATACAGAAAGCCCCCCCTCCCCCCATACACCCCCCCCCCCCCCCCCCCCCCCCCCTTCCTAATGCCCCCCCCCCCCACATCAGTCGCTACCAGAAGAGCACCCCCCCCCCCCCCCCCCCCGTCTAAATCCCCCCCCCCCTCACCTCCCCCCCCCCACAGTCACATCAGTCCCCCCCCCCCCCCCCTCCATACCAGAAGAGCTTACACTCTACCCCCCCCCTCCCCCCCCCCGCCCCCCCCCCCCCACCAGTCACATCAGTCTCCCCCCTACCAGAAGACCTTACACTCTAATGCCCCCCCCAGTCACATCAGTCCTCCATACCAGAAGAGCTTACAACTCTAATTGTCCCCCCCCCCCCCACAGTCAACATCAGTCTCTCTAATGCCAGAAGAGCTTACACTCTAATGTCCCCCACCACATCACATCAGTCCCTCCATACCAGAAGACTACACTCCCCCCCCCCCCCACACCCCCGTCACATCAGTCACCATACCAGAAGAGCTTACACTCTAATGTCCCCCCCCCCCACAGTCACATCAGTCCCTCCATAACCAGAAGAGCTTACACTCTAATGTCCCCCACCACAGAGTCACATCAGTCCCCCCCCCTCCATACCAGAAGACTTACACCCCCCCCTCCCCCCCCCCCCCCACATTCACATCATTCCCTCTAACCCAGAAGAGCTACTCTCTAATGCCCCCCCCCCACACCCCCCCCCCCCCCGTCACATCCAGTCTCCATACCAGAAGAGGCTTAAACTCTAGTCCCCCTCCAGTCACTCAAAGAGCTTACACTCTAATGTCCCCCCCCCCCCCACCCTCACATCAGTCTCTATACCAGAAGAGCTTACACTCTAATGCCCCCGCCCCCACCAACAGTCACATCAGTCTCCATACCAGAAGAGCTTACACTCTAATGCCCCCCCCCCCACAGTCACATCAGTCCCCATACCAGAAAGAAGCTTACACGCTAATGTCCCCCCCCCCCACAGTCAACATCCCCCCCCTCTCCCCCCCAGAAGAGCTTACACTCTAATGGCCCCCCCCCCCCACAATCACATCAGTCTCCATACCAGAAGAGCTTACACTCTAATCCCCCCCCCCACAGTCACATCAGTCTCCCCCCCCCCCCCCCCCCCCCCCCCCCCTACCAGAAGAGCTTACACTCTAATGTCCCCCCCCCCAGTCACATCCAGTCTCCATACCAGAAGAGCTTACACTCTATCCCCCTCCCCCCCACACCCCCCACAGTCACATCAGTCTCCATACCTCAGAAGAGTACACTCTAATGTCCCCCCCCCACAGTCACATCAGTCCCCATACCAGAAGAGCTTACACTCTATTGCCCCCCCCCACCCCCAGTCACATCAGTCTCCATACCAGAAGAGCTTACACTCTAATGCCCCCCCCCCCCCCACAGTCACATCAGTCCCCATACCAGAAGAGCTTTACACTCTAATGTCCCCCCCCCCCCCCACAGTCACATCAGTCTCCATACCAAAAGAGCTTACACTCTAATGCCCCCCCCCCCCACAGTCACATCAGTCTCCATACCAGAAGAGCTTACACTCTAATGTCCCCCCCCCCCCACAGTCACATCAGTCTCTATACAGAAGAGCTTACACTCTAATGTCCCGCCCCCCACAGTCACATCAGTCTCCATACCAAGAAGAGCTTACACTCTAATGCCCCCCCCCCCCTCACAGTCACATCAGTCTCCATACCAGAAGAGCTTACACTCTAATGTCCCCCCCCCCACAGTCACAGTCACAACCAGAGGAGCTTTCACCCTAATGCCCCCCCCCCCCCCACAGATCACATCAGTCTCCATACCAGAAGATCTTTACACTCTAATGCCCCCCCCCCATCAGTCCAGAAGAGCTACCAGAAGTAGTCACATCTCTCCACAAAAGAGCTCCCCCCCCCCCCCAGTCACATCCGTCCCCCTTACACTCTAATGCCCCCCCCCCCAGTCACATCAGTCTCCATACCAGAAGAGCTTACACTCTAATGTCCCCCCCCCCCCACAGTCACATCATCAGTCTCCATACCAGAAGAGCTTACACTCTAATGTCCCCCCCCCCCCCCCTCCCACAGTCACATCAGTCTCCATACCAGAAGAGCTTACACTCTAATGTCCCCCCCCCCCCACCCCCTCCCCCCTCCGTCCACATCCCTCCCCCCCTGTCCCTTCCCATACCAGAAGAGTCCCCCGCTTAGTACACTCTAATGCCTCCCCTCCCCTCCCCCCCCCCCCCCGTCCCCCCCCCCCCCCCACAGTCACATCAGTCTCCATACCAGAAGAGCTTACACTCTAATGTCCCCCCCCCACAGTCACATCAGTCTCCATACCAGAAGAGCTTACACTCTAATGCCCCCCCCCCACCCCGACAGTCACATCAGTCTCCATACCAGAAGAGCTTACACTCTAATGCCCCCCCCCCCACAGTCACATCAGTCTCCATACCAGAAGAGCTTACACTCTAATGCCCCCCCCCCCACAGTCACATCAGTCTCCATACCAGAAGAGCTTACCACTCTAATGTCCCCCCCCACCCCCCCAGTCACATCAGTCTCCATACCAGAAGAGCTTACACTCTAATGCCCCCCCCCCACAGTCACATCAGTCTCCATACCAGAGGAGCTTACACTCTAATGTCCCCCCCCCCCCACAGTCACATCAGTCTCCCTACCAGAAGAGCTTACACTCTAATGTCCCCCCCCCCCCCCACAGTCACATCAGTCTCCATACCAGAAGAGCTTACACTCTAATTTCCCCCCCACCACAGTCACATCAGTCTCCCTACCAGAAGAGCTTACACTCTAATGCCCCCCCCCCCACAGTCACATCAGTCTCTATACCAGAAGAGCTTACACTCTAATGCCCCCCCCCCCCCACAGTCACATCAGTCTCCATACCAGAAGAGCTTACACTCTAATGCCCCCCCCCCCCCACAGTCACATCATGTCTCCCCCCCAATGTACCAGAAGAGCTTACACTCTCGTCCTCCCCCGCCCCCTGTCCCCCCACCCCGTCCCCCCCACATGTCACATCAGTCCACCCTCCATACCAGAAGAGTCTTACACTCCCCCCCTGCCCCCCCCCCCCCCGTCCCCCCCCCCAGTCCCCCCCCCCCCTATACCCCCCCCCCCCTCCTCCCCCCGTCCCCCCCCCTCCCCCCATCCCCCACGTCCCCCCGTCCCCGTCCCCCCCCCCACCCCAATGCCCCCCCCCCCCACAGTCACATCAGTCCCCTCCATACCCCCCCCCCTTACACTCCCTCCCTCCCCCCCTCCCCATGTCCCCCCCCCCCCCCCTGTCCCCCCCCACCCCCCCCCCCCCCATGTCCACTCCCCCCTCCCCCCCCTCCGTCCCCCCCGTCTCCCCTCCCAGAAGAGTCTTCCCCCCTAATGCCCCCCCCTCCCAGTCCCCCCACAGTCCCAGTCCCCACCCCCCCCAAGAGCCCCTCCTAACACTCTAATGTCCCCCCCTCCTCGCCCCCCCCCCCACGTCCCCCCAGTTCCCCCCCCGTCCCCCTCTCCCCCCCCGCCCAATGTCTGTCCCGTCCCCCCCGCCCCCTCCCCCCCCCCCCTAATGTCCCTCCCCCTCCCTCCCCCCCCCCCCCTCCCCTCCATGTCCCCCCCCCCCCACCGTCCCCCTCCCCCCCCTTCCCCCCTCCCCCCGTCCCTCCCTCCCCCCCCACTCGTCCCCCCCCACCCAATCCCGTCCCCTCCCTCCCCTCCCGTCCCTCCCCCATTCCCCCCCCCTCCCCCCCCCCCCCTCTCCAATGTACCTCCCCCTGGTCCCCCATGTCCCCCCCTCCCTCCCCCCCCGCCCCCCCCCCCCATGTCCCCCCCCCCCCTGCCCCCCCCTGTCCCCTCCCCCCCCCCCCCCCCCACCACCCACCTGTCCCCTCCCCCCCCCCCCGTCCCCCCCCGTCCCCTCCCCCCCCCGTTCCCCCCCCCGCCTAATGTCCCTCCCCCCCCCCCCCTCCCTCCCCCCCCCGTCCCCCCCCATCCTGTCCTCCCCCCCCTCCCTCCCCCCCCGGCCCCTCCCCCCCCAATTCCCCCCCCCAATGTCCCCCACCCTCCCCCCAATGGTCCCTGTTCCCCCCCTCACCCCCCGCCCCCGTCCCATGTCCCCCTCCCCCCCCGTCCCCCATCCCTCCCCCCCCCCCCCCCTCCCCCCCCCTCCCCCCCCCCCCCCCCCCCCCTGTCCCCGCCCGTCCTATCCCCTCCCCCCAACCCCCCCCCCCTCCCCCCCCCGTCAGTCACATCCCGTCTCCCCCCCAGAAGTCCTTACCACTCTCCCCCCTGCCCCCCCCCCCCCCCCCCCACATCCAGTCTCCACCCCCAGAAGTCCCCCCTGTCCCAGTCACCCTAATGTCCCCCCCCCCCCCCCATCAGTCTCCCCAATCCCCCCCCCCCGAGCTCACTCCTAATGTCCCCCCCCTCCCAGTCACATCAATGTCTCCCCTACCAGAAGACCCTCCCCTTACACTCTAATGCCCCCCCCCCCCACAGTCCCCATCTCTCTCATCTCCAGAAGAGCTTACACTCTAAATGTCCCCCCCCCCCACCCCCCCCCCGAGTCACATCATCCCCCCCCGTCCCCGTCCATACCAGAAGGAGCTTACACTCTAATGCCCCCCCCCCCACAGTCACGTTCCCCCCCCCGATCAGTCTCCCATACCCCTCCCCCCTAGCTTACACTCTAATGTCCCCCCCCCCCCGCCCCCTCCCGTCCACAATCCCCACCCCCCCCCGTCCCCTCCCGTCCCCCCCCCCCCCCCCCCCTCCCCCAAGTCCCCCCTCCCTCCCCCTCCCCCCCCCCCCCTGTCCCATGTCCCCCGTCCCGTCCCCCCCCCTCCCCCCCCGTCCCCCCCCCTCCTGTCCCCCCCTCCACCCCCCCCCCCCATGTCCCTCCCCCGCTCCCCCTCCCCCCCCCCCACCCCTCCCCCCCCTCCCCCCCCCCCCCCTCCCCCCTGTCCCCTCCACCCCCCATGCCCTCCCCCCGTCCCTCCCGTATCCCCCAAGTCCCCTCCCTCCCCCCCAATTCCCCCTCCCCTCCCCCCATGTCCCCCCCCCCCCCGTCCCCCTCCCCCTCCCCTCCCCCTCCCTCCCCCCCCCTCCCCCCGTCCCCCCCCCGTCCCCCCCTCTAATGTCCCCCTCCCCATCCCCTCCCCCCCCCCCCCCTCCCCCCCCCCCGTTCCCTCTAATGTCCCCCCTCCCCGCCCCACCCCCCGTCCTCCCCATCCCCGCCCCACCTCCCCCCCCCCCCCCCCCATGTCCCCCCCCCCCCCACCCGTCCCCTCCCCCCAATGTCCCCCCCCCCTTCCCCTCCCCCCCACCCCCCCCGTCCCCATGTCCCCTCCCTCCCCCACCCCTGTCCCCCCCCCCGTCCCCCCCCCCCCCCACCCCCTCCCCCCAATGTCCCCCCCCCAATGTCCCCCCACCAATGTCCCTCCCCCCGTCCCTTCCCCCTCCCCCCTCCCCCCCCCCCTGTCCCCCCCCCAATGTCCCCCGTCCCCCCCCCCTCCCCCACCGGTCCCCCCCTCTCCCCCCCGTCCCCTCCACCCGTCCCCTCCCCCCTCCCCCTCCCGTCCCCTCCCCCGTCCCCTGTCCGTCCCCCCCCCCCCGTCCCCCCCCCGTCCCCCCCTCCCGTCCCCCCCCCTCCCCTCCCCCCAAGTCCCCCCTCCCCCCCCCCCGCCCCTACCCCTCCCTCCCCCCCTTTCCCCCTCGTCCCCCCCAAGAGTCTTACCCCCTCCCCTCCCCCGTCCCCCCCCCCCCTAATGTCCCCCCCCCCTCCGTCCCGCAAGTGTCCCTCCCGTCCCATGTCCCCTGAATGTCCCCCCCATGGTCCCCTCCCCCCCCTCCCAGTCCCCCCCGTCCCCCTTCCCCGTCCCCCCTCCCCCCCCCTGTCCCCCCCCCCCGTCCCCTTTCCACACATCAGTCCTCCATACCATTCCCCCTCCCGTCCCGGTCCCCCCCCCCCCCCCCCCCCTCCCCAGTCCACTCCCTCCCGTCCCCGTCCCTCCCAGGGACCCCCATGTCCTACGTCCCCCCCCCCGGTCCCCCCATGTCCCCATGTCCCCCGTTCCGCGCGTCCCCCCCTCCCTCCCCGTCCTCCCCACCCCCCCCCTCCCACCCCTCCCCCCCCCTCGCCCCTCCCTCCCCCCCCCTCCCCCATGTCCCCCCCCCATGTCACATCATGTCCCTCCCGAAAACCCCCTAATTCCCCCCCACAGTCACATCATCCCCCGTCCCCCAATAGTCTACCAGAAGAGCTTACACCTCTAATGTCCCCCCCCCCCCCACAGTCACATCAGTCTCCATACCAGAAGAGCTTACACTCTAATGTCCCCCCCCACAGTCACATCAGTCTCCATACCAGAAGAGCTTACACTCTAATGCCCCCCCCCCCCCCACATTCACATCAGTCTCTATACCAGAAGAGCTTACACTCTAATGCCCCCCCCCCCCACAGTCACATCAGTCTCCATACCAAAGAGCTTACACTCTAATGTCCCCCCCCCCAGTCACATCAGTCTCCATACCAGAAGAGCTTACACTCTAATGTCCCCCCCCCCCCCACAGTCACATCAGTCTCTATACCAGAAGAGCTTACACTCTAATGCCCCCCCCCCCACAGTCACATCACTCCATACCAGAAGAGCTTACACTCTAATGCCCCCCCCCCCCCCCACAGTCACATCAGTGTCCATACCAGAAGAGCTTACACTCTAATGTCCCCCCCCCCCCCCCACAGTCACATCAGTCTCCATACCAGAAGAGCTTACACTCTAATGCGCCCCCCCCACCCACAGTCACATCAGTCTCCATACCAGAAGAGCTTACACTCTAATGCCCCCCCCCCTCCCCAGTCACATCAGTCTCTATACCAGAGGAGCTTACACTCTAATGTGCCCCCCCCCACCCTCACATCAGTCTCCATACCAGAAGAGCTTACACTCTAATGTCCCCCCCCCCCCCCAGCCATCATCTCCGCCATGGCCCCCCCCCCAGAAGAGCTTACACTCTGTCCCGTCCCCCCCCCCCCCCCCTCACATCAAATGTCCCCTCCCCCCCCACAGTCACATCAGTCCTCCCTACCAGTCCCCCCCCCCCCCCCTCCCCGCCCCTCCCACTCCCCCCCCCCCCCACAGCACAGCATCAGTCTCCCCACCAGAAGAGCTTACACTCTAATGTCCCCCCCCCCCACATCCCGGTCACATCAGTCTCCATACCAGAAGAGCTTACACTCCCCCCCCCCCACAGTAATGCCCCCCCCCCCCCCCCCCCCCTCCCCCCCCCGTCACATCAGTCCTCCATACCAAAGAGCTTACACTCTAATGCCCCCCCCCCGCCCCCTCACATTCCATCCCCCCCGTCTCCATACCAGAAGAGCTTCCCCTCTAATGTCCCCCCCCCCCCCCCACAGTCACATCAGTCTCTATACCAAAGAGCTTTACACTCTAATGCCCCCCCCCCACAGACACATCAGTCTCCATACCCCCCCGAAGAGCTTACACTCTAATGCCCCCCCCCCCCCCCCTCAGTCACATCAGTCTCCATACCAGAAGAGCCATTACACTCTAATGTCCCCCCCCCCCCCACATCACATCAGTCTCCTATACCAGAAGAGCTTCACTCTAAATGCCCCCCCCCCCCCCTCCCCACAGTCACATCAGTCTCCCATACCAGAAGAGCTTACACTCTAATGTCCCCCCCACAGTCACATCAGTCTCCCTCCCCCTCCAGAAGGAGCTTACACTCTAATGTCCCCCCCCCACATGTCACATCAGTCCCTATACCAGAAGAGCTTACACCCTCTAATGCCCCCGCCCCCCCACATGTCCCTCATCCTCCGATACCAGAAGAGCCCCTACACTCTAAGTGCCCCCCCCCCCCAGTCACATCAGTCCCCCATACCAGAAGAGCTTACACTCTCCCCCCACATGTCCCCCCCCCCCCCGTCCCCCACCCCCCCCCCGTCCCATGTCCCCCCCCCCCCCAGTCACATCAAGTCTCTATACCAGAAGAGCTTACACTCTAATTGCCCCCCCCCCCCCACATCCCCTCCCTGTCTCCATACCAGATGAGCTTACACTCTAATGTCCCCCCCCCCCCCCCCCCCCACATCAGTCTCCATACTCAGAAGAGCTTACAACTCCTAATGTCCCCCCCCCCCCCCAGTCACATCAGTCTCCATACCAGAAGAGCTTACACTCTAATCCCCCCCCCCCCCCTGTCACATCAGTCTCCATACCAGAAGAGCTTACCTCTAATGTCCCCCCCCCCCCACAGTCACATCAGTCTCCATACCAGAAGAGCTTACACTCTAATGTCCCCCCCCCCCCCACAGTCACATCAGTCTCTATACCAAAAGAGCTTACACTCTAATGCCCCCCCCCCCACAGTCACATCAGTCTCCATAACCAGAAGAGCTTACACTCTAATGCCCCCCCCCCCCCACAGTCACATCAGTCTCCATACCAGAAGAGCTTACACTCTAATGGTCCCCCCCCCCCACAGTCACATCAGTCTCCATACCAGAAGAGCTTACACTCTAATGTCCCCCCCCCCCACAGTCACATCAGTCTCTATACCAGAAGAGCTTACACTCTAATGCCCCCCCCCCCACAGTCACATCATCTCCATACCAGAAGAGCTTACACTCTAATGTCCCCCCCCCCCCCCCACAGTCACATCAGTCTCCATACCAGAAGAGCTTACACTCTAATGCCCCCCCCCCCCCCCCCACAGTCACATCAGTCTCCATACCAGAAGAGCTTACACTCTAATGCCCCCCCCCCCACAGTCACATCAGTCTCCATACCAGAAGAGCTTACACTCTAATGCCCCCCCCCCCCCCCACAGTCACATCAGTCTCTATACCAGAAGAGCTTACACTCTAATGCCCCCCCCCCCCCTCACAGTCACATCAGTCTCCATACCAGAAGAGCTTACACTCTAATGCCCCCCCCCCACAGTCACATCAGTCTCCATACCAGAAGAGCTTACACTCTAATGTCCCCCCCCCCACAGTCACATCAGTCTCCATACCAGAAGAGCTTACACTCTAATGCCCCCCCCCCACAGTCACATCAGTCTCCATACCAGAAGAGCTTACACTCTAATGCCCCCCCCCCCACAGTCACATCAGTCTCCATACCAGAAGAGCTTACACTCTAATGCCCCCCCCCCCCCAGTCACATCAGTCTCTATACCAGAAGAGCTTACACTCTAATGCCCCCCCCCCACAGTCACATCAGTCTCCATACCAGAAGAGCTTACACTCTAATGTCCCCCCCCACAGTCACATCAGTCTCCATACCAGAAGAGCTTACACTCTAATGCCCCCCCCCCCACAGTCACATCAGTCTCCATACCAGAAGAGCTTACACTCTAATGTCCCCCCCCCCCACAGTCACATCAGTCTCCATACCAGAAGAGCTTACACTCTAATGCCCCCCCCCCACAGTCACATCAGTCTCCATACCAGAAGAGCTTACACTCTAATGCCCCCCCCCCCCCCACAGTCACATCAGTCTCCATACCAGAGAAGCTTACACTCTAATGCCCCCCCCCCCCACAGTCACATCAGTCTCCATACCAGAAGAGCTTACACTCTAATGCCCCCCCCCCCACAGTCACATCAGTCTCCATACCAGAAGAGCTTACACTCTAATGTCCCCCCCCCCCACAGTCACATCAGTCTCCATACCAGAAGAGCTTACACTCTAATGCCCCCACCCCCCACATTCACATCAGTCTCCATACCAGAAGAGCTTACACTCTAATGTCCCCCCCCCCCCCACAGTCACATCAGTCTCTATACCAGAAGAGCTTACACTCTAATGCCCCCCCCCCCCAGTCACATCAGTCTCCATACCAGAAGAGCTTACACTCTAATGCCCCCCCCCCCACAGTCACATCAGTCTCCATACCAGAAGAGCTTACACTCTAATGTCCCCCCCCCCACAGTCACATCAGTCTCCATACCAGAAGAGCTTACACTCTAATGTTCCCACCCCCCCCCCCCCCCACAGTCACATCATTCTCCATACCAGAAGAGCTTACACTCTAATGCCCCCCCCCCACAGTCACATCAGTCTCCATACCAGAAGAGCTTACACTCTAATGCCCTCCCCCCCACAGTCACATCAGTCTCCATACCAGAAGAGCTTACACTCTAATGCCCCCCCCCCCCCCACAGTCACATCAGTCTCCATACCAGAAGAGCTTACACTCTAATGTCCCCCCCCCCACAGTCACATCAGTCTCCATACCAGAAGAGCTTACACTCTAATGTCCCCCCCCCCCACAGTCACATCAGTCTCCATACCAGAAGAGCTTACACTCTAATGTCCCCCCCCACAGTCACATCAGTCTCCATACCAGAAGAGCTTACACTCTAATGCCCCCCCCCCCACAGTCACATCAGTCTCCATACCAGAAGAGCTTACACTCTAATGCCCCCCCCCCCACAGTCACATCAGTCTCCATACCAGAAGAGCTTACACTCTAATGTCCCCCCCCCCCCCCCCCCACAGTCACATCAGTCTCCATACCAGAAGAGCTTACACTCTAATGCCCCCCCCCCCCCACAGTCACATCAGTCTCCATACCAGAAGAGCTTACACTCTAATGCCCCCCCCACAGTCACATCAGTCTCCATACCAGAAGAGCTTACACTCTAATGTCCCCCCCCCCACAGTCACATCAGTCTCCATACCAGAAGAGCTTACACTCTAATGCCCCCCCCCCCAGTCCATCAGTCTCCACATTTACTTACATCCCCCCCCCCCCACAGTCACATCACTCCATACAGAGGAGCTTACACTCTAATGTCCCCCCCCCCACAGTCACATCAGTCTCCATACCAGAAGAGCATACACTCTAATGTCCCCCCCCCCCACCCCCCACAGTCACATCAGTCTCCATACCAGAAGAGCTTACACTCTAATGTCCCCCCCCCCACAGTCACATCAGTCTCCATACCAGAAGAGCTTACACTCTAATGCCCCCCCCCCCCCACAGTCACATCATTCTCCATACCAGAAGAGCTTACACTCTAATGTCCCCCCCCACCCACATTCACATCAGTCTCACCAGAAGAGCTTACACTCTAATGCCCCCCCCCCACAGTCACATCAGTCTCCATACCAGAAGAGCTTACACTCTAATGTCCCCCCCCCACAGTCACATCAGTCTCCATACCAGAAGAGCTTACACTCTAATGCCCCCCCCCCCCACATCACATCAGTCTCCATACCAGAAGAGCTTACACTCTAATGTCCCCCCCCCACACCTCATTCCCATACCAGCCAAGAGCCACAGCCCCCCCCCCAACAGTCACATCATCCTCCATACCAGAAGAGCTTACACTCTAATGTCCCCCCCCCCCACAGTCACATCAGTCTCCATACCAGAAGAGCTTACACTCTAATGTCCCCCCCCACAGTCACATCATCTCCATACCAGAAGAGCTTACACTCTAATGCCCCCCCCCCCCCACAGTCACATCATCTAATGTCTCCATACCAGAAGAGCTTACACTCTAATGCCCCCCCCCCCTCCCATTACCTTACAGCCCCCCCCCCCACAGTCACATCATTCTCCATACCAGAAGAGCTTACACTCTAATGTCCCCCCCCCCCCCACAGTCACATCAGTCTCCATACCAGAAGAGCTTACACTCTAATGCCCCCCCCCCACCACACATTCCATACATTACACTCTAATGCCCCCCCCCCACAGTCACATCAGTCTCCATACCAGATGAGCTTACACTCTAATGGTCCCCCCCCCACAGTCACATCAGTCTCCATACCAGAAGAGCTTACACTCTAATGCCCCCCCCCCCCACCCAGTCACATCAGTCTCCATACCAGAAGAGCTTACACTCTAATGTCACCCCCCACAGTCACATCAGTCTCCATACCAGAAGAGCTTACACTCTAATGCCCCCCCCCCCCACATTCACATCAGTCTCCATACCAGAAGAGCTTACACTCTAATGCCCCCCCCCCCACAGTCACATCAGTCTCCATACCAGAAGAGCTTACACTCTAATGCCCCCCCCCCCCACAGTCACATCAGTCTCCATACCAGAAGAGCTTACACTCTAATGTCCCCCCCCCACAGTCACATCAGTCTCCATACCAGAAGAGCTTACACTCTAATGCCCCCCCCCCCCACAGTCACATCAGTCTCCATACCAGAAGAGCTTACACTCTAATGTCCCCCCCACAGTCACATCAGTCTCCATACCAGAAGAGCTTACACTCTAATGCCCCCCCCCCCACAGTCACATCAGTCTCCATACCAGAAGAGCTTACACTCTAATGCCCCCCCCCCCAGTCACATCAGTCTCCATACCAGAAGAGCTTACACTCTAATTGCCCCCCCCCCACCAGTCACATCAGTCTCCATACCAGAAGAGCTTACACTCTAATGTCCCCCCCCCACAGTCACATCATTCTCCATACCAGAAGAGCTTACACTCTAATGCCCCCCCCCCCCCCCTGCCCCCCACAGTCACATCAGTCTCCATACCAGAAGAGCTTACACTCTAATGCCCCCCCCCCCACAGTCACATCAGTCTCCATACCAGAAGAGCTTACACTCTAATGCCCCCCCCCACCACCACAGTCACATCAGTCTCCATACCAGAAGAGCTTACACTCTAATGCCACCCACCCCCACAGTCACATCAGTCTCCATACCAGAAGAGCTTACACTCTAATGCCCCCCCCCCCCACAGTCACATCAGTCTCCATACCAGAAGAGCTTACACTCTAATGCCCCCCCCCCCCACAGTCACATCAGTCTCCATACCAGAAGAGCTTACACTCTAATGCCCCCCCCCCCCAGTCACATCAGTCTCCATACCAGAAGAGCTTACACTCTAATGCCCCCCCCCCCCCCACAGTCACATCAGTCTCCATACCAGAAGAGCTTACACTCTAATGCCCCCCCCCCCCCCAGTCACATCAGTCTCCATACCAGAAGAGCTTACACTCTAATGCCCCCCCCCCCCCCACAGTCACATCAGTCTCCATACCAGAAGAGCTTACACTCTAATGCCCTCCCCCCCACAGTCACATCAGTCTCCATACAAGAAGAGCTTACACTCTAATTGCCCCCCCCCCCCCACAGCCCCCCCAATAATGCCGCCCCCCCCCCCCCCCCCACAGTCCACATTCAGTCTCCATAACCAGAGAGCTTACCCCCCCACAGTCACATCATCTCCATACCAGAAGAGCTTACACTCTAATGCCCCCCACCTCCCCATAAAATACACAGTCACATCCCTCTTACCCCCCCCAGCTTACACCCCCCAATGCCCCCCCCCCCCCATCACATCAGTCTCCATACCAGAAGAGCTTACACTCTAATGCCCCCCCCCCCACAGTCACATCAGTCTCCATACCAGAAGAGCTTACACTCTAATGCCCCCCCCCCCCCCCCACAGTCCACATCAGTCTCCATACCAGAAGAGCTTACACTCTAATGCCCCCCCCCCAGTCACATCAGTCTCCATACCAGAAGAGCTTACACTCTAATGTCCCCCCCCCCCACAGTCACATCATACCAGAAGAGCTCCACTCTAATGTCCCCCCCCCACAGTCACATCAGTCTCCATACCAAAGAGCTTACACTCTAATGCCCCCCCCCCCTCACAGTCACATCAGTCTCCATACCAGAAGAGCTTACACTCTAATGCCCCGCCCCCCCACAGTCCCATCAGTCTCCATACCAGAAGAGCTTACACTCTAATGTCCCCCCCCCACAGTCACATCAGTCTCCATACCAGAGGAGCTTGCACTCTAATGCCCCCCCACAGTCACATCAGTCTCCATACCAGAAGAGCTTACACTCTAATGCCCCCCCCCACAGTCACATCAGTCTCCATACCAGAAGAGCTTACACTCTAATGCCCCCCCCCCCCACAGTCACATCAGTCTCCATACCAGAGGAGCTTGCACTCTAATGCCCCCCCCCCCCCACAGTCACATCAGTCTCCATACCAGAGGAGCTTACACTCTAATGCCCCCCCCCCCACAGTCACATCAGTCTCCATACCAGAGGAGCTTACACTCTAATGCCCCCCCCCCCACAGTCACATCAGTCTCCATACCAGAGGAGCTTACACTCTAATGCCCCCCCCCCCCCCTACAGTCACATCAGTCTCTATACCAGAAGAGCTTACACTCTAATTTCCCCACCCCCCCCCCCAACAGTCACATCATTCTCCATACCAGAAGAGCTTACACTCTAATGCCCTGCCCCCCACAGTCACATCAGTCTCCATACCAGAAGAGCTTACACTCTAATGTCCCCCCCCCCCACAGTCACATCAGTCTCCATACCAGAAGAGCTTACACTCTAATGCCCCCCCCCCCCCACCCACAGTCACATCAGTCTCCATACCAGAAGAGCTTACACTCTAATGTCCCCCCCCCCCACAGTCACATCAGTCTCCATACCAGAAGAGCTTACACTCTAATGTCCCCCCCCCCCCCACAGTCACATCAGTTTCCATACCAGAAGAGCTTACACTCTAATGCCCCCCCCCCCCACAGTCACATCAGTCTCCATACCAGAAGAGCTTACACTCTAATGTCCCCCACCCCCACAGTCACATCAGTCTCCATACCAGAAGATTACACTCTAATGTCCCCCCCCCCCCACAGTCACATCAGTCCCCATACCAGAAGAGCTTACACTCTAATGCCCCCCCCCCCCCACAGTCACATCAGTCTCCATACCAGAGGAGCTTACACTCTAATGTCCCCCCCCCGCCCACAGTCACATCTGTCTCCATACCAGAGGAGCTTACACTCTAATGCCCCCTCCCCCCACAGTCAAATCAGTCTCCATACCAGAGGAGCTTACACTCTAATGCCCCCCCCCCCCCCCCACAGTCACATCAGTCTCATACCAGAGGAGCTTACACTCTAATGCCCCCCCCCCCACAGTCACATCAGTCTCATCAGCCCCCCCCCCCCCAGGAGCTTACACTCTAATGCCCCCCCTACAGTCACATCATTCTCCATACCAGAAGAGCTTACACTCTAATTTCCCGCCCCCCCCCCCCCCCACAGTCACATCATTCTCCATACCAGAAGAGCTTACACTCTAATGCCCCGCCCCCCACAGTCACATCAGTCTCCATACCAGAAGAGCTTACACTCTAATGTCCCCCCCACAGTCACATCATTCTCCATACCAGAAGAGCTTACACTCTAATGCCCCCCCCCCCCACAGTCACATCATTCTCCATACCAGAAGAGCTTACGCTCTAATGCCCCCCCCCCCCCACAGTCACATCATTCTCCATACCATAAGAGCTTACACTCTAATGCCCCCCCCCACAGTCACATCAGTCTCCATACCAGAGGAGCTTACACTCTAATGCCCCCCCCCCCACAGTCACATCAGTCTCCATACCAGAAGAGCTTACACTCTAATGTCACCCACCACAGTCACATCAGTCTCCATACCAGAAGAGCTTACACTCTAATGCCCCCCCCCCCCCACATTCACATCCGTCTCCATACCAGAAGAGCTTACACTCTAATGTCCCCCCCCCCCCCACAGTCACATCATTCTCCATACCAGAAGAGCTTACACTCTAATGCCCCGCCCCCCCACAGTCACATCAGTCTCCATACCAGAAGAGCTTACACTCTAATGTCCCCCCCCCCCCCCACAGTCACATCAGTCTCCATACCAGAGGAGCTTACACTCTAATGCCCCCCCCCCCCCCACATTCACATCAGTCTCCATACCAGAAGAGCTTACACTCTAATGCCCCCCCCCCACATTCACATCAGTCTCCATACCAGAAGAGCTCACACTCTAATGTCCCCCCCCCCCCCCCCCCCCACAGTCACATCAGTCTCCATACCAGAAGAGCTTACACTCTAATGTCCCCCCACCACAGCCAGACACTATTATTATACTTATATATAGCTCTGACATATACAGGGAGCACTGAGCCAGTCACCTCAGTCTCTGCACCAGAGGAGCTTACACTCTAATGTCCTCCTGCAGCCACACACTATTATTATTATTATTATTATAGATGTATATAGCTCTAGCACATACCGCAGCGCTGTACAGAGAACACTAAGTCTGAACCATCCTGAAGTCTATACACTTACTTTGTGAAGACCTCCACACATTTCCTCCCTGGGATCCTGGGACATGTAGTCACTGCTGTGTCCCACATTTCCTGAGTCCTGTACTACAGAGGAGCTGAGAGGAGGAGCTGAGAGGAGGAGTTTCAGGAGGGCGGAGTCAGTAGAGAAATCACTGCTAGCCAGCAGCATGGTACCATGGGACATGTAGTCACTGCTGTGTCACACATTTCCTGAGTCCTGTACTACAGAGGAGGAGCTGAGAGGAGGAGTTTCAGGGGGCGGAGTCAGTAGAGGAATCACTGCTAGCCAGCAGCATGGTACCATGGGACATGTAGTCACTGCTGTGTCACACATTTCTTGCCTCCTGTACTACAGAGGAGCTGAGAAGAGGAGCTGAGAGGAGGAGTTTCAAGGGGGCGGAGTCAGTAGAAGAATCACTGCTAGCCAGCAGCATGGTACCATGGGACATGTAGTCACTGCTGTGTCACACATTTCTTGCCTCCTGTACTACAGAGGAGCTGAGAGGAGGAGCTTCAGGGGGCGGAGTCAGTAGAGGAATCACTGCTAGCCAGCAGCCAGGTACCATGGGACATGTAGTCCTTAGAAATGGAAGAAGCTGCAAAGCATGCTGGGAAATCCTGGAAAGCTGATGAAAGAGGTGGGCAGCACTCACACCATAAAAGGAGATTTTCCAAGTAATCCTGTTATTGGATTGGTCAGTGATAACCAGAGACCTCCTCTGAGCCCAGGACACCAGTGCTGCAAGGCCACAGTGCACAGCAAAGGGGGATTTCCAGCTAAAACTGATTATTTTACTAATTATTATTATTATTACTTATTTTACTTTATTTTCATAAAAAAATATTGTAGCTTTTCTAAAATAATTCTGCTGCTGTCCTCTATCTGGTTACAGAGTGTGCTGTGAGCTCCATGAATCCTGTGATAGAGCTAATCTCCTAGATTTCATCTCCCTCTAGTGGTGAATTGTTTAATGACAGTGCAGCTTAATAAACCCAAAAGCAAAAGTTTATTCTTTCGCAGATGACCGATTCTTAATGGGATAACTGCATTTGTTTTCTTTTTTAGGCTTTCTTTCTTTCTATTTTCATCTAGTAATCCAGCCAGTAAGTCTGTTGTTTTTCAACAGAAAAGCTCTCTTGTAGTTACATGGATGCGGTGTTGCCAACCGCCCGTAGATTTACGGGCAGCCCGTAATAACAGGGCACTTTTTTTCTCTCCTGCCCATAGGAGCCAAACAGTGTCACTAAAAATGGCTACAACAGGCTCGGGTGATAACTGCGCATGCGCAGTTCCTCGAGACAACCCGATCTTGAGTCAGCGCCGCCTGGCCCCCCCCCCGCCGTTGATGATGTCATGCCACAAGCCGCCGCCGGGCCTGGCCTAAAAATGCGAGGAGTCGAGCGGGCTCGTGGAGGAGCCTTGGAGTGGACAGTGCAGTGGAGCCGCAAGGACTGGCGGGGGCACCAGCAGCACCGTGAGAGAGATGGACAGTGCATCCTCTGACCGCCTCCTGTATCCTGTCCGCAACCTCTGACCGCCTCCTGTATCCTGTCCGCATCCTCTGACCGCCTCCTGTATCCTGTCCGCATCCTCTGACCACCTCCTGTATCCTGTCCACATCCTCTGACCGCCTCCTGTATCCTGTCCGCATCCTCTGACCGCCTCCTGTATCCTGTCTGCATCCTCTGACCGCCTCCTGTATCCTGTCCGCATCCTCTGACCACCTCCTGTATCCTGTCCACATCCTCTGACCGCCTCCTGTATCTTGTCCACATCCTCTGACCGCCTCCTGTATCCTGTCTGCATCCTCTGACCACCTCCTGTATCCTGTCCGCATCCTCTGACCGCCTCCTGTATCCTGTCCTCATCCTCTGACCGCCTCCTGTATCATGTCCACATCCTCTGACCGCCTCCTGTATCCTGTCTGCATCCTCTGACTGCCTCCTGTATCATGTCCTCATCCTCTGACCGCCTCTTGTATCATGTCTGCATCCTCTGACCGCCTCCTTCACCCTATCCGCATCCTCTGACCACCTCCTGTACCCTGTCCGCATCCTCTGATTGCCTCCTGTTTCCTGTCCGCATCCTCTGATCGCCTCCTGTATCCTGTCCGCATCCTCTGACCGCCTCCTATACTCTGTCCGCATCCTCTGATCGTCTTCTGTATCCTGTCCGCATCCTCTGATCACCCCCTATATCCTGTCCGCATCCTCTGATCACCCCCTGTATCCTGTCCGCATCCTCTGATCGCCTCCTGTATCATGTCCGCATCCTCTGACCGCCTCCTGTATCCTGTCTGCATCCTCTGACTGCCTCCTGTATCCTGTCCACATCCTCTGACCGCCTCCTGTACCCTGTCCACATCCTCTGACCGCCTGTTGTATCATTTCTGCATCCTCTGACCGCCTCCTGTATCCTGTCTGCATCCTCTGATCGCCTCCTGTATCCTGTCCGCATCCTCTGATCGCCTCCTGTATCCTGTTCGCATCCTCTGCCCGCCTTCTGTATCCTGTATGCATCCTCTGATCGCCTCCTGTATACTGTCGGCATCCTCTGATCGCCTCCTGTATCATGTCCGCATCCTCTGACCGCCTCCTGTACTCTGTCTGCATCCTCTGATCGCCTCCTGTATCCTGTCTGCATCCTCTGATCGCCTCCTGTACCATGTCTGCATCCTCTGATCGCCTCCTGTATCCTGTCCGCATCCTCTGATCGCCTCCTGTATCCTGTCCGCATCCTCTGACCGCCTCCTGTACCATGTCCGCATCCTCTGACCGCCTCCTGTATCCTGGCCGCATCCTCTGACCGCCTCCTGTATCCTGGCCGCATCCTCTGACCGCCTCCTGTATCCTGGCCGCATCCTCTGACCGCCTCCTGTATCCTGTCTGCATCCTCTGACCGCCTCCTGTATCCTGTCCGCATCCTCTGACCGCCTCCTGTATCCTGTATGCATCCTCTGATCGCCTCCTGTTTACTGTCGGCATCCTCTGATCGCCTCCTGTATCATGTCCGCATCCTCTGACCGCCTCCTGTATCCTGTCTGCATCCTCTGACCGCCTCCTGTATCCTGTCCGCATCCTCTGACCGCCTCCTGTATCCTGTCCGCATCCTCTGACCGCCTCCTGTATCATGTCCGCATCCTCTGACTGCCTCCTGTATCCTGTCCGCATCCTCTGACCTCTTCCTGTACCCTGTCCACATCCCCTCCTAGGAGAGCGTTTCTCCAACGTGGACACTCAATGCGGGGATGAGCCACCATCGCCGCTGAGGGACCCCAGAAGAGGAGGTTCGGGGCCACTCTGTGCAAAACGAACTGCACAGTGGAAGTATGACATGTTTGGGGTTTTTTTTAATGAGGGTTTACAATCCCTTTAAAGACTAAACCTTTTTCTGACATTTCTTGCTTACGTGTTAAAATCATTATTTTTTACTAGAAAATTACTTAGAACCCCCAAACATTCTATATATATATATACATATATTTTTTAGCAGAGACCCTAGAGAATAAAATGACGATCGTTTAAATATTTTTTGTCACACTGTATTTGCGCAGTGGTCTTTCAAACGCAATTTTTTTAGGGGGGAAAAAACACACTTTAATGAATTATTAAAAAACTAAACAGTAAAGTTAGCTGATTTTTTTGCATAATGTGAAGAATGAAGTTACGCCACGAGAATCGTGATCTTTATTCTAAGCCAAAAAATCGTGATTCTCATTTTGGCCAGAATCGTGCAGCTCTACTGTATATATACAAAATATAAATAATGTCCCCCAAATGTCGATCACAATGTCCCACAATGTAGTTCGCAGCCAATCCTGATGACCCCCCCCCCCCCCACCAATGTTCACCCACCACTAGAGGTAGAGCAGCAATGTCACAATCTCCACCTCGTCCAATCAGAGATTGCCTTGCATTCATTTAGAAAAAAAAACACGAGGCGTTCCGCGAATGGCGGCTGAGTCCCGTGAGCGACCCCCAGTGGTCGCTATACAGCAGGGCAGCCGACACGGGACCCGGAAGACAGTGGAGATCACTGTAGTAGCGGTGACTACTACAGTAGTTCTCTGCTTCCACAGTTAGCTGGACCAATGTGACTGTGCAATAAAATCCTGGAAGGAGTGATGTCTGAGCGTTCCCCAGCACTTTATATTCCTGATATGTGCCTGCTGTACCATCTACTTGTATGAGAAGGTCTCCTGTTCTCTTTGTATTGCTTCTTTGTGTAAAACCCCTGGTGTTCCTGCCAGCTTTCCTATTAAAAACTGACCACACTAAGCAGGAGAGCACAGCGTGGTCAGTTCTCTAGCTGTGCTGGGAACTCAGCCTGCTCTCCTGCAATGATCAGACTTGTCCTGACACCCCCCCCCCCACTGCACAGCCTGTCACTGGGAAGCTCAGTGTGCTGCTGCTTCTCCTCCCCCCAGCTCTTATGCACCTGAGAACAGAGGGAATGTGAATACTTAAAAAAAAAGGGGGAAAAAGTATTTATAATGTTTTTTTTATGTCTATACACAAATGTTTTGCCTTTCATTTCTATTTGAAACTAAACGGGTTTTTTTAGAAGGTGAGGGTTCGCATCTACCTATACTGTCATTATATTATTATACTTATCTTAGTAATATATTATATATATATATATATATATATATATAAATATATATATATATATATATATATAATATATATTATATTATTATTATACTTATACTGTCATTATACTGCGGCAGGTCGGCACGTTCCCCCGAGCCGTCATAGCTGTACATTGGCTCCTTTAAGCGGGGATAGCACCCGCTGCACTGCGTGGGTGCCACGCGCGATTGCGGGCACGAGAGCCAGAACACACACACACATCCCTGTTCTGTGAGGAGAGACAGATTGTGCGTTCCTACTAGCTAGGAACAGCGATCTTTCTCCTCCTCTAGTCAGACCCCTCCCCCTTACAGTTAGAACACACACCTAGGGAACACATTTAGCCCCTTGATCGCCCCCTAGTGTTAACACCTCCCCTGCCAGTGACATTTATACAGTAATCAGTGCATTTTTATAGCTCTGATCGCTGTATAAATGTCACTGGTCCCAAAAATGTGTCAAAAGTGTCCGCTGTGTCCGCCGCAATGTCACAGTACCGCTAAAAATTGCAGATCGCCGCCATTACTAGTTTAAAAAAAAATAATCATAAAAATGCTATAAAACTATCCCCTATTTTGTAGACGCTCAGGGGCAGACTGACCATTCGGCCACTCGGGCACTGCCCGAGGGCCCTGGGCCACTAGGGGGCCCCATCAGGGTTGCCAGCCTCAGTAAAACCAGGGACAGTATGTAAAAATCTGTGTTTTTTTTTTACATCTGTCTCTGAAATGTCCCTTACCGACATCCTTTTGGTCTGAAAATCCAGAGATTATAGCTGCCCCACCTCTCCAGTACCTTCTCAGCCAATAGAAACATGTCTGTGTATACTGTGGGATTGTATACTGTGTGTGTGTGTATACTGTGTGTGTGTGTATACTGTGTGATTGTATACTGTGTGATTGTATACTGTGTGATTGTATACTGTGTGTGTGTGTGTATACTGTGTGTGTGTGTATACTGTGTGATTGTATACTGTGTGATTGTATACTGTGTGATTGTATACTGTGTGTGTGTGTGTGTATACTGTGTGATTGTATACTGTGTGATTGTATACTGTGTGTGTGTGTATACTGTGTGATTGTATACTGTGTGATTGTATACTGTGTGTGTGTGTGTATACTGTGTGATTGTATACTGTGTGATTGTATACTGTGTGTGTGTGTATACTGTGTGATTGTATACTGTGTGTGTGTGTGTGTATACTGTATGTGTGTGTATACTGTGTGATTGTATACTGTGTGTGTGTGTATACTGTGTGATTGTATACTGTGTGTGTGTGTATACTGTGTGATTGTATACTGTGTGTGTGATTGTATACTGTGTGATTGTATACTGTGTGTGTGTATACTGTGTGATTGTATACTGTGTGTGTGTGTATACTGTGTGATTGTATACTGTGTGTGTGTGTATACTGTGTGATTGTATACTGTGTGTGTGTGTATACTGTGTGGCCCCATAATCTCCTATTGCCCGAGGGCCCCATGAGTTGTCAGTCCGCCCCTGTAGACGCTATAATTTTTTATTGCCAAAAATATGTAGAAGAATACGTATCGGCCTAAACTGAGGAAAAAATTAGCTCTTTTAAAAAAAAATTGGGGATATTTATTATAGCAAAAAGTACAAAATATTGTGTTTTTTTTTTTTCAAAATTGCCGCTCTTCTTTTGTTTATAGCGCAAAAAATAAAAACCGCATCAAATACCACCAAAAGAAAGCTCTATTTGTGGGAAAAAAGGACGTCAATTTTGTTTGGGAGCCACGTCGCACGACCGCGCAATTGTCGTGCCGAATTAGCAAAAAATCGGTTTGGTCATTAAGGGGGTAAATCCTTTCGGGGCTCAAGTGGTTAAGTAGCTGTTTGGAGAATTCTAGGATTCCCTGCATGGTTGTAAACAGCTGCACTTTTTTTTTTTTTGAGCCGCGATGACGCGAAACTCCTCTTTAACCACTTCAATACCAGGAACTTTCACCCCCCTCCTGCCCAGGCCAATTTTCAGCTTTCAGCGCTGTCGCACTTTGAATGACAATTGCACGGTCATACAACACTGTACCCAAACTAAATTGTTATCAATTTTTTTCCCCACAAGTAGAGCTTCCTTTAAGTGGTATTTAATCACCTCTGGGGGGTTTATTTTTTGGGCAACAAATAAAAACTGACCGAAATTTTTTTAAAAAAAATAATTTTCTTCGTTTTTGTTATAAAACTTTGTAAATAAGTAAGTTTTCTCCTTTACTAATGAGGCGGCACTGACGGGCACTGATGAGGTGGCACTTATATGCAGCACTGATAGGTGGCACTGATGGGCACTTATAGGCAGCACTTATGGGCACTTATGGGCGGCACTGATGGGCACTTATAGGTGGCACTGATGGGCGCTTATAGGCAGCACTGATGGCACTGATAGGGGGCACTGATGGGCACTTATAGGCAGCACTGTTGGGCATTTATAGCCAGCACTGATAGGTGGCACTGATGGCACTGATAGGCAGCACTGATGGGCACTGATGGGCACTTATAGGCAGCACTGTTGGGCACCTATAGGCAGCATTGATAGGTGGCCCTGATGGGCACTGATAGGCAGCACTGATGGGCACTGATAGGCGGCAATTATAGACAGCACCGATGGGCACTGATGGGCACTTATAGGCAGCAGTGATAGGTGGCACTGATGGGCACTGATAGGCGGCACTGATGGGCATTTATAGCCGGCACTGATTGGCACTGATAGGCGGCACTGTTGGGCACTTATAGGTGGCACTGATGGGCACTTATAGGCAGCACTGATGGGCACTTATAGGTGGCACTGATGAACACTGATAGGCTGCACTGATAGAGACTGATAGGCGGGACTGATGGGTGGCACTGATGAGCGGCACTAATAGATGGCACTGATAGGCAGCACTAATTAGGAGGCACTGACAGGCATCACTGATGGGCACAAATTGACATTTCTAATAGGCACTGATTGGCATCCCTGGTGGGCTCCAGTGGGCACTCTCGATGGGTCTGCACTGATAATCGATGCAGTGATTATCAGTGCAGACGCCACCCCCACCCCTCCCCCCATCAGGAGAGATGTCAATCAGCTCTCCTCTACTCACACTTGTCAGTGCAAATAGAGGAAAAGCTGATAAACTGCGCTTCATGGTTACCATGTGATTGGACACAGCTGATCACATGGTAATGAGCCCCCGTCATAGGCTCTTTACCGGGACCGGAGATGCAGTGTGTCAAAGCGACACACCACTGATCGCTGTGCTGCCCCCCCCCCCCCCCCTCCCGACGGGCGTGCGCTTTATGGCTTATCCTGCTGGACGTCATGTGACACCCAGTCAGGATAATACAACCACTTTCCGCCCCGTCAAATCTGCTATATGGCGGGCGGGAAGTGGTCAATTACTGACTTTTACCTTAGAAGTCAGATCTTTGCTCCACCCCTTCCCAATTCTTGCACCCTAACCCTGGTCAGTGAAGGTGTTCATTACAGTGATGGGTGAGGGGGGTGTTGCAGGGAGTGGTGAGCGTGTGTGCGGGCACTGCTATACGATCACAATCATCTATAAGTCCTGGAATCCAGGATCCCTTGCAGCCAGATTCAGCAGGGTTTTCATGGTGCTCTTGCATAGCTCCCAACTGTCCCTGATTTTGAGGGACTGTCCCTGATTTGGAGCAATGTCCCTCTGTCCCCCATTCCTCCTCATTTGTCCCTTATTTTGGTCTGATCTCTATAGATCAGTGATGGCGAACCTATGGCACACGTGCCACAGCTGGCACGCAGAGTCATCTCTGTGGGCACACGAGAGGGTCCAGGACAGAGCTAGATGTCTCTCTCTCTTCTCAGCCCCCCATCCCTCTCTTTCAGCCCCCCTCTTTGTGTCCCCCTCTCTCTGTTCCCCCTCTCTCTCTCAGCTCACCCCTCTCTCAGCATCTCTCTCGCACCCCTCTCTCTCTGTCCCTCTTCTCTGTCCCCCTTCTCTTTCTCTGTTCCCCCTCCCTCTCTCTGTTCCTCCTCTCTCTCAGCTCACCTCTCTCTCAGCATTTCTCTCAGCCCCTCTCCCTCTCTTTTGCCCCTCTCTCTCAGCATCTCTCTCACACCCCTCTCTCTCACACCCCCTCCCTCACACGCCCCTCTCTCTCTCACACGCCCCTCGCTCTCTCTCACACCCCTCCCTCTCTCTCAGCCCCCCTCCCTCTCTCTGTTCCCTTTCTCTTTCAGCATATCTCTCACACCCCCTCTCTCTCTGCCCCCCTCTCACAGCCCCCTTCCTCTCAGCATCTCTCTCACACCCCTCTCTCTCAGCCCCTCTCCCTCTCTCTCAGCCCTCTCTCTCTCTCCTCAGCCCCCCTCCCTCTCTCTCAGCCCCCCTCCCTCTCTCTCAGCCCCCTCCCTCTCAGCCACCCTCCCTCCCTCTCCCTCCCTCTCTCTCAGCCCCCCCTCTCTCTCTCAGCCCCCTCCCTCTCTCTGTTCCCTTTCTCTTTCAGCATATCTCTCACACCCCCCTCTCTCTCTGCCCCCCTCTCACAGCCCCCTCCCTCTCAGCATCTCTCTCACACCCCCTCTCTCTCTCTGCCCCCTCTCACAGCCCCCCTCCCTCTCAGCATCTCTCTCACACCCCTCTCTCTCAGCCCCTCTCCCTCAGCCCCCTCCCTCTCTCTCAGCCCCCCCTCCCTCTCTCTCAGTCCCCTCCCTCTCTCTCAGCCCCTCTCCCTCTCTCTCAGCCCCCCTCCCTCTCTCTCAGCCCCCCCTCTCTCACTCCCTCTCTCTCAGCCCCCCTCCTCTCTCTCAGCCCCCCCCCTCCTCTCTCTCAGCCCCCCTCCCTCTCTCTCAGCCCCCCTCCCTCTCTCTCAGCCCCCCCCCCTCTCTCTGCCCCCCTCTATCTCTCTCTGCCCCCTCTCTCGCGTGCAAATTGCTGTGTTGGCACTTTGGTTTTGTGCTGCAATGTATTTATTTCATAAAAATTTAAAAAATCAAATAATATAATATTGTGACAATAATGTTAAGTGAAGTCCATATAAAAAATCCAAAAATAAGAATAAGTGACTGGTGAAAATCAATAGCGTGAAATCCAATGCGGTATAAGTGACTGTGAAATAATAACACCGACAACGTGATCCACCATCACACAAATGATGTGCTTACCAGAAGGCAAGCTTAAAAAAGCCTGTAAAGTGGTAATATCCTCCCATAGTGTGAAACCATAAATAAATTTATTCAGAAGGAATTAAAAGTTATACTTACAGAAATGCAGTATAAGCATAGCAAATGAAAAAAACAAGTTCACCGGCCGGCTAGCATACACCCGCTCTCTGCAGGACGCGCTGTTAATACTCAATTAAATTTTATATTTTTATGTTTATGTAATTTATAAATATCCCCCCCCCCCCCCCCCCCCAGGTGCTGTGAAAATAGGCAACTCTGGCTTCAGTACTCATGTTTATTCCACAGTTGTCCCCCCCTGCAGTACCCCTTCTTGGTCACAAGATGTCCTCAGTCTTCCACGTTGAACGAGGCTCATTGAAGAATACTGTGAATGCAGTGTCACGGCCCCGCCCCCTATTATGGTGCCCTTGACGCACAGTGTACTGATGTCATCATGTTAGTGTACGCCCTGTAGATTTTGTTTTAATTAAAATAATTACAGTGCCGTCATCCAGAAATAGAAGGGGCAATGTAAATTATACAGTGTGTGTTTAGTATCACTTTAGGTTGGTCTGTAATGTCTCACTGTCACCAGTAGATGTCACTGGTATCAATGGCCATAGTATGCAGGAGTGTACCTAGAGTATTTTGCACCCGGGGCGGATCCTATATCTGGCACCCCCATCCCCCACGTTAAAATGTAAAAACACCCCACTGTGCCCCCTGCATACCTCTGCCTCCCCCCTATAGCTCTTTGTCACCACTGTGTACCTCCTCTCCACAACTGCACCTCTGGACCCCTTTACATTACACAGCCCCCTGCATCTCTGGACCCCTTTACATTACACAGCACCCTGCATCTCTGGACCCCTTTACATTACACAGCACCCTGCATCTCTGGACCCCTTTACATTACACAGCCCCCTGCATCTCTGGACCCCTTTACATTACACAGCACCCTGCATCTCTGGACCCCTTTACATTACACAGCACCCTGCATCTCCGGACCCCTTTACATTACACAGCCCGCTGCACCTCTGGACTAGGGATGAGCCGAACACCCCCCCCCCCGTTCGGCTCGCACCAGAACCCGCGAACGGACCTAAAGTCCGTGCGAGCTTTAGAACCCTATTAGTTATAATGGATGCGAACGTTCGAAATCAAAAGTGCTAATTTTGAAGGCTAATATGCATGTTAATGTCATAAAAAGTGTTTGGGGACCCGGGTCCTGCCCCAGGGGACATGTATCAATGCAAATTTTTTTTTTAAAAACGGACGTTTTTTCAGGAGCAGTGATTTTAATAATGCTTAAATTGAAACAATAAAAGTGTAATATTCCTTTAAATTTCGTACCTGGGGGGTGTCTATAGTATGCATGTAAAGGGGCGCATGTTTCCTGTGCTTAGAACTGTCCCTGCAAAAAGTGTCATTTTTGCAGAAAAGAAAGCTATTTAAAATCACTCGCGGCTAATGTGTATTGTCGGCTCCCGTAATACAGAGAACAGTCCCCATGTCCTTCTCGTCCGGCATCTTCTTCCATGGCGTCGGCGTCGGTGTCTCTTCTTGGGCCACTCCTCGCAATGGGAGGCTCCCGCTGTGTGAGGCTTCGCTGCGTCTGACAGGTCTTTTATAAAGGAGGGCACCTGGTGACCCCGCCCCCCTCTGACGTCATGGGAAAAGCCATAGGGAATTCCCCATGACGTCCCCGTGCGTCAGAGGAGGCGGGGTCATCAGGTGCCCTCCATTATAAAAGACCTGTCAGACGCAGCGAAGCCTCACACAGCGGGAGCCTCCCATTGCGAGGAGTGGCCCAAGAAGAGACACCGACGCCGACGCCATGGAAGAAGATGCCTCACGAGAAGGACGAGAAGACCAGCGCAAGAAGAAGCGGATCGGAGGAAGAAGAAAATGGAAGAAGAAGATGGAAGAAGATGACGGAAAGAGAAGATGAAGAAACCGAAGGATGAAGAAAGAAGAAAGAAGATTTTAATAAAGGAATTGTTAAAGACTGTCTCCTGTCATTTTTACAATTTTTGACACTTTTTTGGTGAAATGGTAGGGGTACTTTTGTACCCCCTTACCATTTCACACAGGGGGGGGGCCGGGATCTGGGGGTCCCCTTGTTAAAGAGGGCTTCCAGATTCCGATAAGCCCCCCGCCCGCAGGCCCCCACAACCACCGGGCACGGTTGTGGGGAAGAGGCCCTTGCCCTCATCAACATGTGGACAAGGTGCTTTGGGGGTCTCAGACCCCCAAAGCATCCTCCCAATGTTGAGGGCATGTGGCCTGGTACGGTTCAGGCGGGAGGGGGGGGGCGCTCTCGTCCCCCCCTCTTTTCCTGCGGCCTGCCAGGTTGCGTGCTCGGATAAGGGTCTGGTATGGATTTTGAGGGGGACCCTACGCCATTTTTTTTTTTTTTTGGCTGGGGTCCCCCTTAATATCCATCCCAGACCTGAAGGGCCTGGTTATTGAATTTGGGGGGACCCCCACGCTTTTTTTTTTTTGTTTTTTATCAATGAATGACAGTTCTCTGTGTTACAGGAGCCATCAATTCATTAGCCGCGAGTGCTTTTAAATAGCTTTTTTCCTGCAAAAATTACACTTTTTGCAGGGAAAGTTCTAAGCACAGGAAACCTGCCCCCCTTCACAGGCAACCTATAGACACCCCCCAGATGTGATACTGCAATGCTGTACTAACAGCACGCACACACAAATCCCCAAAAATAGAGCACATATTCTCACTTTCTCAGCAGTCAGCAGCACACTGACACGCTGACACTGAAACATAATATGCGAGGCCGCCGCCGCGGTGGCCTCTTATACCGTGGGGCGTGTACTAAAGCCCCTGAGCTATAATTGGCTACAGGCATCCATTATGGCTCTCCTCGCTGCCGGTGCTGTGATTGGCCAAGCATGCGGGGTCACAGTGCATGCTTGGCCAATCATCAGCCAGCATTGCACTGCGACTGGCGCAGTTCTCGCCGAGCGGGCGAACGCCCGATGTTCGATTCGAACATGGGTTTGAATCGAACACCGTGCCCATCCCTACTCTGGACCCCTTTACATTACACAGCCCACTGCACCTCTGGACCCCTTTACATTACACAGCCCACTGCACCTCTGGACCCTAGACATGTGCGATTAGTTTTGTACGAATCTGAAATATGAATTTTTATGCATACGAATTTCATATACGAACTTCGGATCCAAATTCCGCTACAACAGAATCGGACAGAATGTTCGTTAACTACGATTATTCATTATGATGAAGTTAAAAACCCCAGGAAGTCAGCACAGCACAGAGATGGTGGGAGCCCCTCATAATGATAAATTCATCATAACGAACATTCGTAATTGTTACGAAAATTCGTATTTCGTACAAATCCGAATTGAATTTCGGACACGAATTACGAAATACAAATAAATTTTAATACGGAACGAAACTAAACAAATGTATTGACGGCGCACATGTCTACTGGACCCCTTTACATTACACAGCCCCCTGCAGCTCTGGGCCCCTTTACATTATACAGCACCCTGCACCTCTGGACCCCTTTACATTACACAGCCCCCTGCACCTCTGGACCCCTTTACATTACACAGCACGCTGCACCTCTGGACCCCTTTACATTACACAACCCCCTGCACCTCTGGCCCCTTTACATTACACAGCACCCTGCATCTCTTAACATTACACAGCACCCTGCACCTCTGGACCCCTTTACTTTACGCATCCCCCTGCACTTCTGGACCCCTTTACATTACACAGCATCCTGCATCTCTGGACCCCTTTACATTACACAGCCCGCTGCATCTCTGGACCCCTTTACATTACACAGCCCACTGCACCTCTGGACACTAGACATGTGCGATTAGTTTTGTACAAATCCGAAATATGAATTTTTATGCATACGAATTTTGTACGAAATACGAAATTTCGTATACGCACTTCGGATCCAAATTCCGTTACAACAGAATCGGACAGAATGTTCGTTAACTACGATTATTCGTTATGATGAAGTTAAAAACCCCAGGAAGTCAGCACAGGGATGGTGGGAGCCCCTCATAATGATAAATTGATCATAACGAACATTCGTAATTGTTACGAAAAGTTAACAAACGAAAACAAAACGAAAATTTGTATTTCGTACAAATCCGAATTGAATTTCGGACACGAATTACGAAATACAAATACATTTTAATACGGAACGAAACTAAACAAATTTATTGATGGCGCACATGTCTACTGGACCCCTTTACATTACACAGCCCCCTGCATCTCTGAACCCCTTTACATTACACAGCAGCCTGCACCTCTGGGCCCCTTTACATTACACAGCACCATGCACCTCTGGGCCCCTTTACATTACACAGCACCCTGCAGCTCTGGGCCCCTTTACATTATACAGCACCCTGCACCTCTGGACCCCTTTACATTACACAGCTCCCTTGCACCTCTGGACCCCTTTAAATTACACAGAACCCTGCACCTCTGGACCCCTTTACATCACACACCCCCTGCACCTCTGGATCCCTTTACATTACACAGCACTCTGCACCTCTGGACCCCTTTACATTACACAACCCCCTGCACCTCTGGCCCCTTTACACTACACAGCACCCTGCATCTCTTAACATTACACAGCGCCCTGCACCTCTGGACCCCTTTACATTACACAGCCCGCTGCACCTCTGGACCCCTTTACATTACACAGCCCGCTGCACCTCTGGACCCCTTTACATTACACAGAACCCTGCACCTCTGGACCCCTTTACATTACACAGCCCGCTGCATCTCTGGACCCCTTTACATTACACAGCACCCTGCATCTCTGGACCCCTTTACATTACACAGCCCGCTGCATCTCTGGACCCCTTTACATTACACAGCACCCTGCATCTCTGGACCCCTTTACATTACACAGCCCGCTGCATCTCTGGACCCCTTTACATTACACAGCACCCTGCATCTCTGGACCCCTTTACATTACACAGCACCCTGCATCTCTGGACCCCTTTACATTACACAGCTCGCTGCATCTCTGGATCCCTTTACATTACACAGCCCGCTGCACCTCTGGATACTAGACATGTGCGTTTAGTTTTGTACGAATTTTTATGCATGCGAATTTTGTACGAAATAGGAAATTTCGTATACGAACTTCGGATCCAAATTCCGTTACAACAGAATCGAACAGAATGTTGGTTAACTACGATTATTCGTTATGATGAAGTTAAAAATACCCAGGAAGTCAGCACAGGGATGGTGGGAGCCCCTCATAATGATAAATTGATCATAACGAACATTCGTAATTGTTACGAAAAGTTAACAAACGAAAACAAAACGAAAATTTGTATTTCGTACAAATCCGAATTGAATTTCGGACACGAATTACGAAATACAAATACATTTTAATACGGAACGAAACTAAACAAATTTATTGATGGCGCACATGTCTACTGGACCCCTTTACATTACACAGCCCCCTGCATCTCTGAACCCCTTTACATTACACAGCAGCCTGCACCTCTGGGCCCCTTTACATTACACAGCACCATGCACCTCTGGGCCCCTTTACATTACACAGCACCCTGCAGCTCTGGGCCCCTTTACATTATACAGCACCCTGCACCTCTGGACCCCTTTACATTACACAGCTCCCTTGCACCTCTGGACCCCTTTAAATTACACAGAACCCTGCACCTCTGGACCCCTTTACATCACACACCCCCTGCACCTCTGGATCCCTTTACATTACACAGCACTCTGCACCTCTGGACCCCTTTACATTACACAACCCCCTGCACCTCTGGCCCCTTTACACTACACAGCACCCTGCATCTCTTAACATTACACAGCGCCCTGCACCTCTGGACCCCTTTACATTACACAGCCCGCTGCACCTCTGGACCCCTTTACATTACACAGCCCGCTGCACCTCTGGACCCCTTTACATTACACAGAACCCTGCACCTCTGGACCCCTTTACATTACACAGCCCGCTGCATCTCTGGACCCCTTTACATTACACAGCACCCTGCATCTCTGGACCCCTTTACATTACACAGCCCGCTGCATCTCTGGACCCCTTTACATTACACAGCACCCTGCATCTCTGGACCCCTTTACATTACACAGCCCGCTGCATCTCTGGACCCCTTTACATTACACAGCACCCTGCATCTCTGGACCCCTTTACATTACACAGCACCCTGCATCTCTGGACCCCTTTACATTACACAGCTCGCTGCATCTCTGGATCCCTTTACATTACACAGCCCGCTGCACCTCTGGATACTAGACATGTGCGTTTAGTTTTGTACGAATTTTTATGCATGCGAATTTTGTACGAAATAGGAAATTTCGTATACGAACTTCGGATCCAAATTCCGTTACAACAGAATCGAACAGAATGTTGGTTAACTACGATTATTCGCTATGATGAAGTTAAGAAACCCAGGAAGTCAGCACAGCACAGAGATGGTGGGAGCCCCTCATAATGATAAATTCATCATAACGAACATTCATAATTGTTACGAAAAGTTAACAAACTGTATTCGTAAAATTCGTATTTCGTACAAATCCGAATTGAATTTCGGACACGACTTACGAAATACAAATAGATTTTAATACGGAACGAAACTAAACAAATTTATTGACGGCACACATGTCTACTGGACCCCTTTACATTACACAGCCCCCTGTATCTCTGAACCCCTTTACATTACACAGCACCCTGCACCTCTGGGCCCCTTTACATTACACAGCACCCTGCACCCCTGGGCCCCTTTACATTACACAGCCCCCTGCATCTCTGAACCCCTTTACATTACACAGCCCGATGCACCTCTGGACCCCTTTACATTACACAGCCCGCTGCACCTCTGGACCCCTTTACATTACACAGAACCCTGCACCTCTGGACCCCTTTACATTACACAGCCCGCTGCATCTCTGGACCCCTTTACATTACACAGCACCCTGCATCTCTGGACCCCTTTACATTACACAGCCCGCTGCATCTCTGGACCCCTTTACATTACACAGCACCCTGCATCTCTGGACCCCTTTACATTACACAGCCCGCTGCATCTCTGGGCCCCTTTACATTACACAGCACCCTGCATCTCTGGACCCCTTTACATTACACAGCACCCTGCATCTCTGGACCCCTTTACATTACACAGCCCGCTGCATCTCTGGATCCCTTTACATTACACAGCCCGCTGCACCTCTGGATACTAGACATGTGCGTTTAATTTTGTACGAATTTTTATGCATGCGAATTTTGTACGAAATTGGAAATTTCGTATACGAACTTCGGATCCAAATTCCGTTACAACAGAATCGAACAGAATGCTATGATGAAGTTAAGAAACCCAGGAAGTCAGCACAGCACAGAGATGGTGGGAGCCCCTCATAATGATAAATTCATCATAACGAACATTCATAATTGTTACGAAAAGTTAACAAACTGTATTCGTAAAATTCGTATTTCGTACAAATCCGAATTGAATTTCGGACACGACTTACGAAATACAAATAGATTTTAATACGGAACGAAACTAAACAAATTTATTGACGGCGCACATGTCTACTGGACCCCTTTACGTTACACAGCCCCCTGTATCTCTGAACCCCTTTACATTACACAGCACCCTGCACCTCTGGGCCCCTTTACATTACACAGCACCCAGCACCCCTGGGCCCCTTTACATTACACAGCACCCTGTATCTCTGAACCCCTTTACATTACACAGCACCCTGCACCTCTGGGCCCCTTTACATTACACAGCACCCTGCACCCCTGGGCCCCTTTACATTACACAGCACCCTGCAGCTCTGGGCCCCTTTACATTATACAGCACCCTGCACCTCTGGACCCCTTTACATTACATAGTCCCCCCTGCACCTCTGGACCCCTTTACATTACACAGAACCCTGCACCTCTGGACCCCTTTTACATTACACAGCACCCTGCACCTCTGGACCCCTTTACATTACACAGCACCCTGCACCTCTGGAACCCTTTACATTACACACCCCCTGCCCCTCTGGACCCCTTTACATAATACTGCCCCCCACAGCTCTGGACCCCCTGCATGTTACACAGACCCCCCTTACAATACAGACCCCCCATTCAGTGCAGACCCCCCATTCAGTGTAGACCCCCCCTTAAGTGCTGACCCCCATTCAGTGCAGTCCCCCCCATTCACTACAGTCAGACGGACCCATAATGTACCTGAGATCAGCCTGGGACATGCACAGCAGGTCCCTTCCTCCTGTGTAGACATAAACAGAGAGGAGGGGGGGGCGGCTTCACACTGCTCAGAGCCACTCAGACAGCCCGCGGCCACGAAAGAAGGGGATCGTTGGTGCAGTGGTGTCACCCGGGTACGACGCGCACCCCCCCTTGCAACACCACTGCAGCTAACCTGCCCTGTCACTGCGCTGCTGCCTAAACCCACCTCGCAGTCGCAGAGGGGGAGGCGCTGGCCTAACTCTCCCCCACCTCCCCAGTGTGTGGCACCCGGGGCAGCGCGCCCCCACTTGGTACGCCACTGATAGATGAGATTTCTAAGTTATGAATATTTATATTTCCTTTAGCCAATCCAGTAAGTTTATGCCACTGGTGCATGCTGGGAGAGGATATAAATATTTGGCACAGGCCCAGTAGCCTGTTTTGGGTCCTAATGTGGCGCTGAAGTGACCCTGTAGCTGTCCTGCCTGGTCTGGAGAGCCAGGAAGAAGGCTGATCTCTCAGAAGGGCCTCACTTGGAAAACAGCCAAGCAAAGCGGGGATTGGCTTCAATCGGCTGTTAGTAAAAGTAACCCTGAAGCGATGACCTGACATCACTTCCGGGTTTACTCTGAAACCATCTGTGCCATTTTTAAAAAAATCAAAAGCATTCAGAAACACCGATCTCTATGATTTGAATGCTTTAAAGTGCAGAGGAGGGAACTTCAGGTCCTATAGACTCCATATCTCTCCATAAAGAGGACCTGTCACATGCCTAGTGCTGTCACAAGGATGTTTACATTCCTTGTGACAGCAATAAAAGTGATAAAAAAAAAATTTAAGCAACAGTATAAAATAAATAAATAAATTCATTCATTTTTTAATTTTATTTTTATTTTTTATAAATATTTTTATTAGTTTTCTTAACAAACAAACAACACAAATCACAACAAAAAAATCATACACATTGAATATGAATAAAAACAATTTCAAAATCCAATATAGCAATAATGCATCTATAGGAGAAAGAAAAAGGGGAAAGGGAAGAAATAAAAAAATATATTGATAATTTTTTTTATTTTTTTTTTATTTTTTATAAATCTTTTTATTACTTTTCTTAACAAACAAGCAACACAAATCACAACAAAAACATCATACACGTTGAATATGAATAAAAACTATTTCAAAATCCAATATAGCAATAATGCATCTATAGGAGAAAGAATAAGGGGGAAAGGGAAGGAAGAAAAAATAAATAAATAAATTGATCATTTATTTTAATTTTTTTAAAATTTTTATAAATCTTTTTATTAGTTTTCTTAACAAACAACACAAATCACAACAAAAACATCATACACATTGAATATGAATAAAAAATATTTTAAAATCCAATATAGCAATAATGCATCTATAGGAGAAAGAAAAAGGGGAAAAGGAAAGAAAGTAAAAAATAATGAAAATAAATAAATAAAAATAATGTTTCTGTTAAAAAATAAATAAATTGATAATTAAATTGATTGATAATTAAAAAAAAAAAAAAATTAAAGTGGCCCCGTCCTTCCATGCTCGTAAAGGCAAATGCGCACTTTGGTCCCGCACACGTGCAAACAACGATCGTCCCACACAAGCGAGGTATCGCCGCGAATGTCAGAACATTGGCAGTAACTCTAGTACTAGACCTCCTCTGTAAATCTAAAGCGGTAACCTGTAAAAGGCTTTTAACGCTTCACCTATGGATAAAAAAAATTGACACCATTTATCGCCATTGCAATTTTTAAGCGTATCTACAGTGCCTTGTAAAAGTATTAATACCCCTTGAAATTTTCCAAATTTTTCCACAAAATTGTGTGTGACATAAAAAATTACAAAACCCACCAATTAATTTAAAAAAAATAAAAAACATATAATATGCTTTGGGGTTCTAAATAATTTTCTAGCAAAAAATACTGATTGTTACATGTGAACAAAAAGTGCCAGAAAAGACCTGTTAATGTGTGAGTTGAGATGCGTTTAATACATTTTTTTATTTTTTTACAGCATTCCAATAATATGCAATGTGTTCATTTTTCTATCCCATACACACAAAAGCAGCAGAGCATTATTGTGAAAAATAATAATAATTTAAATATAATTATTTAAAAAAAAAAAAAAAGCTAATTTACCTTATTCCTGCATTGGGACAGATTAGCCTAATACAGGCAGAGTGATCCAGTCCCTCCCTGTAGGTGTGCATACTCCAATATGAGCACTAGAGGGCAGCAGAGAATAAAGAATCATCTTCTGGGGTGGGTCGCTTCATCTTTGAAGGAAAATAGATCTCATCATATTGTTACCAGCTCTGTAATATTGTTGTTGCATTTGGTGACATCTCTGTAGGTTCTGCTCATATTTCGTCATTTATAGTTGCAGTGAAATGCGTATCGCACGGCACACAACATGGTCAACGCCACCTGTGCCGTTGTCGCCAGTGATACTAATATTCCCGTATAGCATTTGTGTAGCTGTACATTTTATGTATTTATTACATATCTGAACACCTAGCAGACGGAATGTGTCTTGAAGTAGACCGCTCAGAGCTGCATGGAGTATGTCTTGGTTATGTCTGGGTTATGTCTGGGTTATGTCTGGGTTATGTCTGGGGTATGGCTGGGGTATGTCTGGGTTTTGGATGGTTGGATTCACACCTTACGCCCTTCCAAAGTAACAGGTTGATTTTAATGGTGGTCCCTACCGGCGTCACCTTTCCTTGTCTCCCTGCTCCTTGTACTTCCATGTAGTGGCTCCGCCCCCTTACTCCATGTGACGGCGCTGGTCAGGGCCATTTCGAATATTGATTGGACCCTGAGCAAAATTTTTCTTTTAACATTGGCATCTATGGGTTTTTAACATTGGCATCTATGGGAAATCTCGGTCAGCTTGACATGGCACTGCTCTCGGTTTTCAACATTGGCATCTATGGGAAATCTTGGTCAGCTTGGCATGGCACTGCTCCCGGTTTTTAACATTGGCATCTATGGGAAATCTTGGTCAGCTTGACATGGCACTGCTCCTGATTTTTAAATTTTAGCATTGGCGTCTATGGGAAATCTTGGTCAGCTTGACAAGGCACTGCTCCCAGTTTTCAACATTGGCATCTATGGGAAATCTTGGTCAGCTTGGCATGGCACTGCTCCCGGTTTTTAACATTGGCATCTATGGAAATCTTGGTCAGCTTGGCATGGCACTGCTCCCGGTTTTTAACATTGGCATCTATAGGAAATCTTGGTCAGCTTGGCATGGCACTGCTCCCGGTTTTTAACATTGGCATCTATAGGAAATCTTGGTCAGCTTGGCATGGCACTGCTCCCGGTTTTTAACATTGGCATCTATGGGAAATCTTGGTCAGCTTGGCATGGCACTGCCCCCAGTTTTTAGCATTTAACATTGGCGTCTATGGGAAATCTTGGTCAGCTTGACAAGGCACTGCTCATGGTTTTTAACATTTAACATTGGCATCTATGGGAAATCTTGGTCAGCTTGACAGGGCACTGCTCCCTGTTTTTAACATTGGCATATATGGGAAATCTTGGTCAGCTTGGCATGGCACTGCTCCCAGTTTTTAGCATTTAACATTGGCATATATGGGAAATCTTGGTCAGCTTGGCATGGCACTGCTCCCAGTTTTTAGCATTTAACATTGGCGCCTATGGGAAATCTTGGTCAGCTTGACAAGGCACTGCTCATGGTTTTTAACATTTAACATTGGCATCTATGGGAAATCTTGGTCAGCTTGACATGGCACTGCTCCCGGTTTTCAACATTGGCATCTATGGGAAATCTTGGTCAGCTTGACAAGGCACTGCTCCCAGTTTTTAACATTGGTGTCTATGGGAAATCTTGGTCAGCTTGACAGGGCACTGCTCCCAGTTTTTAGCATTTAACATTGGCGTCTACAGGAAATCTTGGTCAGCTTGACATGGCACTGCTCCCAGTTTTCAACATTGGCATCTATGGGAAATCTTGGTCAGCTTGGCATGGCACTGCTCCCGGTTTTTAACATTGGCATCTATGGAAATCTTGGTCAGCTTGGCATGGCACTGCTCCCGGTTTTTAACATTGGCATCTATAGGAAATCTTGGTCAGCTTGGCATGGCACTGCTCCCGGTTTTTAACATTGGCATCTATAGGAAATCTTGGTCAGCTTGGCATGGCACTGCTCCCGGTTTTTAACATTGGCATCTATGGGAAATCTTGGTCAGCTTGGCATGGCACTGCCCCCAGTTTTTAGCATTTAACATTGGCGTCTATGGGAAATCTTGGTCAGCTTGACAAGGCACTGCTCATGGTTTTTAACATTTAACATTGGCATCTATGGGAAATCTTGGTCAGCTTGACAGGGCACTGCTCCCTGTTTTTAACATTGGCATATATGGGAAATCTTGGTCAGCTTGGCATGGCACTGCTCCCAGTTTTTAGCATTTAACATTGGCATATATGGGAAATCTTGGTCAGCTTGGCATGGCACTGCTCCCAGTTTTTAGCATTTAACATTGGCGCCTATGGGAAATCTTGGTCAGCTTGACAAGGCACTGCTCATGGTTTTTAACATTTAACATTGGCATCTATGGGAAATCTTGGTCAGCTTGACATGGCACTGCTCCCGGTTTTCAACATTGGCATCTATGGGAAATCTTGGTCAGCTTGACAAGGCACTGTTCCCAGTTTTTAACATTGGTGTCTATGGGAAATCTTGGTCAGCTTGACAGGGCACTGCTCCCAGTTTTTAGCATTTAACATTGGCGTCTACAGGAAATCTTGGTCAGCTTGACATGGCACTGCTCCTGAACCATAAGGGACAGGGACACCAAACTTGGGGAGCACCGGGAGGGTACCCAGGGCTAAAACTTCTTGTTTGTGATGTGTTTGACTTGAAGGCACATATAAAAGACACAAATTAATACAGATCTGTGGTCATTCATTTATGCATAATTGTAGTTGTTTAAATACAAGCATTGTAACTACCTGAATGTCACCTGGTATCATCCTTCTTGTAGTCTTTGTACAGCCGGGCTGCAGTGTGAGAGGGAGAAGCAGAATAAGGCGCCAATAGGTTCAGGTGCTGACAGGAAGCATGCTGATAAAAGGAGAGAGCAGAGTGACAGAGATGAGCTAATCACTGTGCTGCTTTTCTGTTCACTGTCCAGTCACAAGTTGGGGGCTGGTCCGGGATGATCTGGGCTCAGAAGAGAGGTGGTTGAATATTGCTGACCATCAGACTGAGGACATCTAATGGCAGAATTTTTAAAGTACTGCAGGGGACATCTCTGGATTGAAGGTGAATATTGCTGGCCATCAGACTGAAAACATCTATTGACATAATGACAGCATTGCAGGGGACATCTTTGGATAGAAGGTGAATATTGCTGGCCATCAGACTGAGGACATCTATTGACAGAATAACAGTACTGCAGGGGACATCTCTGGATTGAAGGTGAATATTTCCGGGCAGCAGACCGAGGACATCTATTAACAGAATAACAGTACTGCAGAGGACATCTCTGGATTGAAGGTGAATATTGCTGGCCACCAGACCAAGGACATCTAGTGGCAAAACAAAAGTACTGCAGGGGACATCTCTGTAATGAAGGTGAATATTTCCGGGCAGCAGACTGAGGACATCTATTGACAGAATAACAGTACTGCAGGGGACATCTCTGGATTGAATTATAAAAAAGCACGCAGGCACAGGCTAGCGGGCAAAAGGGGGGGGGGGGAGAGAGTACAGTAGGGGACATATCTGGATTGAAGGTGAATATTGCTGGGCAGCAGACTGAGGACATCTATTTACAGAATAACAGTACTGCAGGGGACATCTCTGGATTGAAGGTGAATATTGCTGGGCAGCAGACTGAGGACATCTATTGACAGAATAACAGTACTGCAGGGGACATCTCTGGATTGAAGGTGAATATTGCTGGGCAGCAGACTGAGGACATCTATTGACAGAATAACAGTACTGCAGGGGACATCTCTGGATTGAAGGTGAATATTGCCGGGCAGCAGACTGGGGACATCTATTGACAGAATAACAGTACTGCAGGGGACATCTCTGGATTGAAGGTGTATAATGCTGGACAGCAGACTGAGGACATCTATTGACAGAAAAACAGTACTGCAGGGGACATCTCTGGATTAAAGGTGAATATTGCTGGGCAGCAGACTGAGGACATCTAGTAGCAAAACAAAAGTACTGCAGGGGAAAATCTCTGGATAGAAGGTGAATATTGCTGGCCATCAGACTGAAGACATCTATTGACAGAATAACAGTACTGCAGGGGACATCTCTTGATTGAAAGTGAATATTGCCAGGCAGCAGACTGAGGACATCTAGTGGCAAAACAAAAGTACTGCAAGGGACATCTCTTGATTGAAGGTCATCAATATGGGGACAAGGTTGCTTTGGGGTGGGTGCCCCCCCGCCCCAAAGCACCCCTTCCCATGTTGAGGGCATGTGGCTTGGTATGGATCAGGAGGGGTGGGGACCCTTGCTCGTCCCCTCCCTTTCCTGACCTGCTGGGCTGCATGCTCAGATAAGGGTCTGGTATGGATCTTTGGGGGGGACCCCACACCATTTATTTATTTTTACTTTTGGCGTGGGGTTCTCTTTCAAATCCATACCAAACCCAAAGGGCCTGTTATGGATTGGTTTTGGTATGGATTTGGAGGGGAACCCCATGCCAAAAAATAGTGTGGGGTCCCCCCCCATAATCCATACCAGACCCTTATCTGCCGCCAATTTTGCCACAACGGGTTTTAATGCCGCTGACAGCTGATGACTCCATACCTTCCAACATTTTGAGATGGGAATGAGGGGCACCTACTAACAAACGTATTTAGGCATAGGACACGCCCCCGCCACACCCCCTTAAAGGAGAATTAACCATAGACTTAGAGCGTTGTCACAAGAAGAGGTGTCCCCGCTGGATCATTTACCCACACCACCTGGTCTGGTGACAACCTAAATCCCCCACCCCCCATTTAAAAATGGTCACCAGGAGCTGCAGAAACAATAAAAACCCGATAGAGGCTCTAACCTCTCCCTACTAAATCTAAAACTAAGAAAAACGGCCTTTATACACACTTAAGTTCGACCTCATCGGCCGTTACAGGATATATCTGGCACGCAATGCCGCCGGCAACCCATAATCCTTTGTGCTACCAGGGCTGACGCTCCTTGCGCTATGCCAGGCTGGCAGAGGCTGCCGAAAATAAAACTCCTGCCAAGCCCTCGGAACAGATGTTGCAGGGAATCGAGATCAAACGTCCACGGGAAGAATTGCCTTTCAACGACCGCATTAAAAATCGCGCCTTTCGCGCAAGTGGAGGGGGGGGGGTGCGCGAAGAAATGCCGTCCATGGTGGGTCCATGATTTACAACGAAAAAAGAAGTTATAAAGAAAAAAAGGTAAATTTTCTTTTTTCCGGTCGGAGGATTATTGCGGCGGCAGGCGGCGCTGGCGAGGTCCTGGGTGCCCGTCCAGGAACCCAGATGGCAGACACACAAAAGGCGGCGGTTATGAAAGCAAAAAAAAAGTGTGCAAACAGATTTATGTGTGCACACAAGATTATTGGTGGGTGCGCGGGCGCCTCGGTCGGCGCAGCTGCTGCATGGGCGAGGCCTACGGAGAGAGGCTCGATCCCAAAGTCAATAGAGGGAGACCAGATGAGACTCTGGCGTCGGCAAGCGGCGCACAAAAAGTGCAGACCTTGAACGCCAAGGCGGGTGGCGAAGAGACGGCGCCGTGTTGTTGTGAAGATAAAGCGTGGGGTGAATGTCACGGCGATGTTCAGTTTCAGGGTTGTCAAGGACGGAAAAAAGTCTCGCCGGGGAAAAGAGCGAAACTTTATTTACTCTCAAAAGGCGGCATTTTAGGTGATTTGCAGCTGGTAACGTGATTTTGCATTGAAGTCAATGGGATGTGATTTTGCATTGAAGTCAATGGGACGTGATATTGCATTGAAGTCAATGGGACGTGATTTTGCATTGACGTCAATGGGATGTGATTTTGCATTGAAGTCAATGGGATGTGATTTTGCATTGACGTCAATGGGACGTGATATTGCATTGAAGTCAATAGGGGGTGTTTTTGCATTTAAGTCAAAAGGACGTGATTTTGCATTGAAGTCAATGGGATGTGATTTTGCAGTAGAAGTCAATAGTACTTGAGGGGTTCAAGCGATGAGATCTTCCATCTGACCTCTTCAGGTTTTTTTTTGCTGGTCGGTATTGGTAGGCCGGCCAACACTGGTTTTGGAGACTGGAGTGATGATCCACTTGCAGTATCTTCCACCTCTGAGGGGTTCAAGCGACGAGATCTTCCAGCTGACCTCTTCAGTTTTTTTTTTGCTGGTCGGTATTGGTAGGTCGGCCAACACTGGTTTTGGAGACTGGAGTGATGATCCAACCTTGAAGCATCTTCCACCTCTGAGGGGTTCAAGTGATAAGATCTTCCAGCTGACCTCTTCAGTTTTTTTTTTGTGGTCGGTATTGGTCGGCCAACACTGGTTTTGGAGACTGGAGTGATGATCCACCTTGAAGCATTCTCCACCTCTGAGGGGTTCAAGCGATGAGATCTTCCAGCTGACCTCTTCATTTTTTTTTTTTGCTGGTCGGTATTGGTAGGTCGGCCAACACTGGTTTTGGAGACTGGAGTGATGATCCACCTTAAAGCATCTTCCACCTCTGAGGGGTTCAAGCGATGAGATCTTCCAGCTGACCTCTTCAGTTTTTTTTTTTTTGCTGGTCTGTATTGGTAGGCCGGCCAACACTGGTTTTGGAGACTGGAGTGATGATCCACCTTGATAGATCTTCCACCTCTGAGGGGTTCAAGCGATGAGATCTTCCAGCTGACCTCTTCAGTTTTTTTTTTTTGCTGTTCGGTATTGGTAGGCCGGCCAAAACTGGTTTTGGAGTCTTTTTTTGTGGTCGGTATTGGACGGCCACCACTGGTTTTGGAGACTGGAGAGATGATCCACCTTGAAGCATCTTCCACCTCTGAGGGGTTCAAGCGATGAGATCTTCCAGCTGACCTCTTCAGTTTTTTTTTTGCTGGTCGGTATTGGTAGGTCGGCCAACACTGGTTTTGGAGACTGGAGTGATGATCCACCTTGAAGCATCTTCCAACTCTGAGGGGTTCAAGCGATGAGATCTTCCAGTTGACCTCTTCAGTTTTTTTTGTGGCTGGTATTGGTCGGCCAACACTGGTTTTGGAGACTGGATTGATGATCCACCTTGAAGCATCTTCCACCTCTGAGGGGTTCAAGCAATGAGATCTTCCAGCTGACCTCTTCAGTTTTTTTTTGTGGTCGGTATTGGTCGGCCAACACTGGTTTTGAAGACTGGAGTGATGATCCAACCTTGAAGCATCTTCCACCTCTGAGGGGTTCAAGCGATGAGATCTTCCAGCTGACCTGTTCAGTTTTTTTTTGCTGGTCTGTATTGGTCGGCCAACACTGGTTTTGGAGTCTGGAGTGATGATCCAACCTTGAAGCATCTTCCACCTCTGAGGGGTTCAAGCGATGAGATCTTCCAGCTGACCTCTTCAGTTTTTTTTTGTTGGTCGGTATTGGTAGGTCGGCCAACACTGGTTTTGGAGTCTTTTTTTGTGGTCGGTATTGGTCGGCCACCACTGGTTTTGGAGATTGGAGTGATGATCCACCTTGAAGCATCTTCCACCTCTGAGGGGTTCAAGCGATGAGATCTTCATCTTCCAGCTGACCTCTTCAGTTTTTTTTTGTGGTCGGTATTGGTCTGCCAACACTGGTTTTGGAGACTGGAGTGATGATCCACCTTGAAGCATCTTCCACCTCTGAGGGCTTCAAGCGATGAGATCTTCCAGCTGACCTCTTCAGTTTTTTTTTTGCTGGTCGGTATTGGTAGGTCGGCCAACACTGGTTTTGGAGACTGGAGTAATGATCCAACCTTGAAGCATTTTCCACCTCTAAGGGGTTCAAGCGATGAGATCTTCCAGCTGACCTCTTCAGTTTTTTTTGCTGGTCGGTATTGGTAGGCCCGTCAACACTGGTTTTGGAGACTGGAGTGATGATCCACCTTGAAGCATCTTCCACCTCTGAGGGGTTCAAGCGATGAGATCTTCATCTTCCAGCTGACCTCTTCAGTTTTTTTTGGTGGTCGGTATTGGTCTGCCACCACTGGTTTTGGAGACTGGAGAGATGATCCACCTTGAAGCATCTTCCACCTCTGAGGGCTTCAAGCGATGAGATCTTCCAGCTGACCTCTTCAGTTTTTTTTTTCTGGTCGGTATTGGTAGGCCGGCCAACACTGGTTTTGGAGACTGGAGTGATGATCCAACCTTGATAGATCTTCCACCTCTGAGGGGTTCAAGCGATGAGATCTTCCAGCTGACCTCTTCAGTTTTTTTTTGTTGGTCGGTATTGGTAGGTCGGCCAACACTGGTTTTGGAGTCTTTTTTTGTGGTCGGTATTGGTCGGCCACCACTGGTTTTGAAGACTGGAGTGATGATCCAACCTTGAAGCATCTTCCTCCTCTGAGGGGTTCAAGCGATGAGATCTTCCAGCTGACCTCTTCAGTTTTTTTTTTTGCTGTTCGGTATTGGTAGGTCGGCCAACACTGGTTTTGGAGTCTTTTTTTGTGGTCGGTATTGGACGGCCACCACTGGTTTTGGAGACTGGAGAGATGATCCACCTTGAAGCATCTTCCTCCTCTGAGGGGTTCAAGCGATTAGATCTTCCAGCTGACCTCTTCAGTTTTTTTTTTTGTTGGTAGGTATTGGTAGGTCGGCCAACACTGGTTTTGGAGACTGGAGTGATGATCCAACCTTGAAGAATCTTCCACCTCTGAGGGTGGAAATGTGAGACTCCTTTTTTTTGGGGGGGGGGGGGGGGATTTGTAATGGCTGCGGAATTCTATCAGGGTTCTCTCTCTCCGCTGGCCAGTATGGGGTTGACTGACACTCTACTATTTGATGGGCTTAATGGATATCAGGAGGATGAATCTCATGGACCGTGAGGACACGGATCGTAGGATTTAGTCCCCATGACAACCGGGAATATTTTATGGACACATCTGGACACATTCGGGTGTGCGGATTTGCCTCGATTTGTTAAAGTCCGTATAATTAACGGTATCAGTTGCAGAAGGTCACATGCCATCATATGCTAATGAGGGTTTCATTGTCAAGACGTCAAAATGTGCGGCCAATGATGACGAGTGGCCTATCTCCAATGCAGCCGTATGCATTCACATACCTCCATAGAACGGGCCTCTGTGTACCTGTATGGCTCACCTACTGACTTGGCATCACCCACAGGCAGCTTCGCTCTTCCATTAAAGACACTGCAGTAAAAATCCAACTTATGTTTAATTCTCACAAGTGCAATACTGGATGGTTTTCCAGTTTTTGAAGTGTAAGAAGATGATGAGGGCTTTCCCAAACCCTGTCTGAGGGAACTTGGAAAAAACAGGGTTAGGACATAACAAACTAGCACTAAAAAAAGGAGGGGAGGACAGAGGGCTATACCAATTCACATAAGTAAACAAGTTGTAATAGCCTTAAACCACCACTAGATGACAGCATACTACAGAGCACTAGTGTCCTGATGTAGTTCAATAAAATAACAGAGAAATACGCATAAGCGGGACAGTCAACGAGCAAGTGTGATAACGCCATGCGGTCTTCTACAGTCATCGGTGTCAGATGGTTGATACAATAATTGTTCAAAAGACAACAAACATGTCAAAGCCATTGGTGTCAGTGAATGTAACATTGCATCAAAACATAATAGACCCGAGGAATCGCATTCCAGGGTTTAGAGGACTTAGCTGTTGACAAGCCAGCAAGTAGTAGGGATGAGCAGAGCCCATTATGAGGGGTTCCCACCATCCCTGTGCTGAGTTCCCGGATCTGTACACCCGCTGTGCCCATTATGAGGGGTTCTCACCATCCCTGTGCTGAGTTCCCGGTCTGTACACCTGCTGTGCCCATTATGAGGGGTTCCCACCATCCCTGTGCCGAGTTCCCGGGTCTGTAGACCTGCTGTGTCCATTATGAGGGGTTCTCACCATCCCTGTGCTGAGTTCCCGGGTCTGTATACCTGCTGTGTCCATTATGAGGGGTTCTCACCATTCCTGTGCTGAGTTCCCGGGTCTGTACACCTGCTGTGCCCATTATGAGGGGTTCCCACCATCCCTGTGCTGAGTTTCTAGGTCTGTACACCTGCTGTGCCCATTATGAGGGGTTCCCACCATCCCTGTGCTGAGTTCCCGGGTCTGTACACCTACTGTGCCCATTATGAGGGGTTCCCACCATCCCTGTGCTGAGTTCCCGGATCTGTACACCTGCTGTGCCCATTATGAGGGGTTCCCACCATCCCTGTGCTGAGTTCCCGGGTCTGTATACCTGCTGTGTCCATTATGAGGGGTTCTCACCATTCCTGTGCTGAGTTCCCGGGTCTGTACACCTGCTGTGCCCATTATGAGGGGTTCCCACCATCCCTGTGCTGAGTTTCTAGGTCTGTACACCTGCTGTGCCCATTATGAGGGGTTCCCACCATCCCTGTGCTGAGTTCCCGGGTCTGTACACCTACTGTGCCCATTATGAGGGGTTCCCACCATCCCTGTGCTGAGTTCCCGGATCTGTACACCTGCTGTGCCCATTATGAGGGGTTCCCACCATCCCTGTGCTGAGTTCCCGGGTCTGTATACCTGCTGTGTCCATTATGAGGGGTTCTCACCATTCCTGTGCTGAGTTCCCGGGTCTATACACCCGCTGTGTCCATTATGAGGGGTTCTCACCATCCCTGTGCTGAGTTCCTGGGTCTGTACACCTGCTGTGCCCATTATGAGGGGTTCTCACCATCCCTGAGCTGAGTTCCCAGGTCTGTACACCTGCTGTGCCCATTATGAGGGGTTCCCACCATCCCTGTGCTGAGTTCCCGGGTCTGTACACCTGTTGTGCCCATTATGAGGGGTTCCCACCACCCCTGTGTTAAGTTCCCAGTTCTGTACACCTGCTGTGCCCATTATGAGGGGTTCCCACCATCCCTGTGCTGAGTTTCTAGGTCTGTACACCTGCTGTGCCCATTATGAGGGGTTCCCACCATCCCTGTGCTGAGTTCCCGGGTCTGTACACCCTCTGTGCCCATTATGAGGGGTTCCCACCATCCCTGTGCTGAGTTTCTAGGTCTGTACACCTGCTGTGCCCATTATGAAGGGGGTTTTCACCATCCCTGTGCTGAGTTCCCGGGTCTGTACACCTACTGTGCCCATTATGAGGGGTTCCCACCATCCCTGTGCTGAGTTCCCGGGTCTGTACTCCCGCTGTGCCCATTATGAGGGGTTCCCACCATACCTGGGCTGATTTCCTGGGTCTGAACACCCGCTGTGCCCAATATGAGGGGTTCCCACCATCCCTGTGCTGAGTTCCCGGGTCTGTACACCTACTGTGCCCATTATGAGTTATAATTTCCGGAGGGGAGATGTCACTGTTGGAGAATACAAGACATACATAAATCCAGGGGGTGACCCCTTTAGGTCGTTCTCCATCTATAACTGAAATATCACATTTGGTTGGACAGATCCTGTAAATTCTCATGTTGAGCGGCAAAACATCCCTGCAAATGGTTATGAAATGTCGGCCACAATTCCAAAAATAGGACTTGCACGCCATCCGCTTTTATATTTTTTTCCACCTTCGACAAAACATGGCGCCCGGGGCCGGGAGCCATCTTGCTCTACTGGGAAATGGCGCAGCCTCTGATTATTGGAGCTCGGCGTAGGCCTCGGCGGCACAGAACGTTCGGCGCTCGGCGTTCCAGCAAGGCACAACTCAATCAGGCCTTTCCTTTTCAAGTTTTAATGAAACCGAGCGGCGAACAATTGCACGCCATTCATTTCTCTGAAAACAGCGCACTAGTCCAGCTGTGACAAGCTGACAACAGTACTCTGAGAGCCTCTTCAGGATGCGCGCCCCCCCCACCCCCACCCCCACTCCTCGCCTTCCTAGAATAAACATACACCGAATCCAGTCTGTCGGCACGATGAGGCCGGACCCAGGAGCTGAATTACTATTAAGTGCTGCCTTTGTGCTCGGCACAATAGTGACCATATGTCAGAAACTTGGCTGGCAGGAGCGAGGACAATGGACATCCCAGAAGGTAGCGAGCAGTGGCAGAATGTTCACCCTCCTCCCTCACCACTCAGCTGCTGACTTTGCTTCATTTCACCCCTGGGAGCTGGGGGAGCTCGGGAGAGGTTCTGGGGGAGCTCGGGAGAGGTTCTGGGGGGGCTCAAGAGAGGTTCTGGGGGAGCTCGGGAGAGGATCTGGGGGGGCTCGAGAGAGGTTCTGGGGGAGCTCGGGAGAGGTTCTATAGGAGCTCGGGAGAGGTTCTGGGGGAGCTCGGGAGAGGTTCTGGGGGAGCACGAGAGAGGTTCTGGGGGAGCTCAGGAGAGATTCTGGGGGAGCTCAGGAGAGATTCTGGGGGAGCTCGGGAGAGGTTCTGGGGGAGCTCAAGAGAGGTTCTGGGGGAGCTCGGGAGAGATTCTGGGGGAGCACGAGAGAGGTTCTGGGGGAGCTCGGGAGAGGTTCTGGGGGAGCTCGGGAGAGATTCTGGGAGAGCACGAGAGAGGTTCTGGGGGAGCTCAAGAGAGGTTCTGGGGGAGCTCGGGAGAGGTTCTGGGGGGGCTCAAGAGAGGTTCTGGGGGAGCTCAGGAGAGGATCTGGGGGGGCTCGAGAGAGGTTCTGGGGGAGCTCGGGAGATGTTCTATAGGAGCTCGGGAGAGGTTCTGGGGGAGCTCGGGAGAGGTTCTGGGGGAGCACGAGAGAGGTTCTGGGGGAGCTCAGGAGAGATTCTGGGGGAGCTCGAGAGGTTCTTGGGGAGCTCGGGAGAGGTTCTGGGGGAGCTCGAGAGGTTCTTGGGGAGCTCGGGAGAGGTTCTGGGGGAGCTCAAGAGAGGTTCTGGGGGAGCTCGGGAGAGATTCTGGGGGAGCACGAGAGAGGTTCTGGGGGAGCTCGGGAGAGGTTCTGGGGGAGCTCGGGAGAGATTCTGGGGGGGCTCGAGAGAGGTACTGGGGGAGCTCGGGAGAGGATCTGGGGGGGCTCGAGAGAGGTTCTGGGGGAGCTCGGGAGAGGTTCTATAGGAGCTTGGGAGAGCTTTTAGGGGAGCTCGGAAGAGGTCCTGGGGGAGCTCGGGAGAGGTTCTGGGGGGGCTCGAGAGAGAGAGGTTCTGGGGGAGCTCAGGAGAGTTTCTGGGGGGGCTCGAGAGAGGTTCTGGGGGAGCTCAGGAGAGGTTTTATAGGAGCTCGGGAGAGCTTTTAGGGGAGCTCGGAAGAGGTTCTGGGGGAGCTCGGGAGAGGTTCTGGGGGGGGGGGCTCGAGAGAGGTTCTGGGGGAGCTCGGGAGAGGTTCTGGGGGAGTTTGGGAGAGCTTTTAGGGGAGCTCGGAAGAGGTTCTGGGGGAGCTCGGGAGAGGTTCTGGGGGAGCTCGAGAGAGGTTCCATAGGAGCTCAGAAGAGGTTCTGGGGGAGCTCGGAAGAGGTTCTGGGGGGGCTCGAGAGAGGTTCTGGGGGAGCTCGGGAGAGGTTCTGGGGGAGCACGGGAGAGGTTCTGGGGGAGCTCGGGAGAGGTTCTGGGGGAGCACGGGAGAGGTTCTGGGGGAGCTCGGGGGAGGTTCTGGGGGAGCTCGGGAGAGGTTCTGGGGGAGCTCGGGAGAGGTTCTGGGGGAGCTCGAGAGAGGTTCTGGGGGAGCTCGAGAGAGGTTCTGGGGGAGCTCGGGAAAGGTTCTGGGGGAGCTCGAGGGAGGTTCTGGGGGGGCTCGAGAGAGGTTCTGGGGGTGGCTCGAGAGAGGTTCTGGGGGCGCTCGGGAAAGGTTCTGGGGGAGCTCGAGGGAGGTTCTGGGGGGGCTCGAGAGAGGTTCTGGGGGTGGCTCGAGAGAGGTTCTGGGGGGCTCGAGAGAGGTTCTGGGGGAGCTCGAGAGAGGTTCTGGGGGAGCTCGGGAAAGGTTCTGGGGGAGCTCGGGAAAAGGTTCTGGGGGAGCTCGGGATAGGTTCTGGGGGAGCACGAGAGAGGTTCTGGGGGAGCTCGGGAGAGGTTCTGGGGGAGCTCGGGAGAGATTCTGGGGGAGCTCGGGAGAGGTTCTGGGGGAGCTCGAGAGAGGTTCTGGGGGAGCTCGGGAGAGATTCTGGGGGAGCTCGGGAGAGGTTCTGGGGGAACTTGGGAGAGATTCTGGGGGAGCACGAGAGAGGTTCTGGGGGGGCTCGAGAGAGGTTCTGGGGGAGCTCGAGAGAGGTTCTGGGGGAGCTCGAAGAGAGGTTCTGGGGGAGCTGGGGAAAGGTTCTGGGGGGGCTCAAGAGAGGTTCTGGGGGAGCTCGAGAGAGGTTCTGGGGGAGCTGGGGAAAGGTTCTGGGGGAGCTCGAGGGAGGTTCTGGGGGGGCTCGAGAGAGGTTCTGGGGTGGCTCGAGAGAGGTTCTGGGGAAGCGTGGGAAAGGTTCTGGGGGAGCTCGAGGAAGGTTCTGGGGGGGCTCGAGAGAGGTTCTGGGGGTGGCTCGAGAGAGGTTCTGGGGGAGCTCGAGAGAGGTTCTGGGGGAGCTCGGGAAAGGTTCTGGGGGAGCTCGGGAAAGGTTCTGGGGGAGCTCGGGATAGGTTCTGGGGGGGGGGGCTCGAGAGAGGTTCTGGGGGAGCTCGGGAAAGGTTCTGGGGGAGCTCGGGATAGGTTCTGGGGGGGCTCGAGAGAGGTTCTGGGGGGGCTCGAGAGAGGTTCTGGGGGGGCTCGAGAGAGGTTCTGGGGGAGCTCGAGAGAGGTTCTGGGGGAGCTCGGGATAGGTTCTGGGGAGCTTGAGAGAGGTTCTAGGGGAGCTTGGGAGAGATTCTGGGAGAGCTCGGGAGAGGTTCTGGGGGAGCTTGGGAGAGGTTCTGAATGAGCTTGGGGGAGGTTCTACGGAAGCTCAGGAGAGATTCTATAGGAGCTCGGGAGAAGTTCTGGGGGAGCTCGGGAGAGGTTCTGGGGGAGCTCGGAAGAGGTTCTGGGGGAGCTCGGGAGAGATTCTGGGGGAGCTCGAGAGAGGTTCTGGGGGAGCTCGGGAGAGGTTCTGGGGGAGCTCGGGAGAGGTTCTGGGGGAGCTCGGGAGAGGTTCTGGGGGGGCTCGGGAGCACGAGAGAGGTTCTGGGGGAGCTTGGGAAAGGTTCTGGGGGGGCTCGAGAGAGGTTCTGGGGGAGCTCGAGAGAGGTTCTGGGGGAGCTCGAGAGAGGTTCTGGGGGAGCTTGGGAAAGGTTCTGGGGGAGCTCGAGGGAGGTTCTGGGGGGGCTCGAGAGAGGTTCTGGGGGTGGCTCGAGAGAGGTTCTGGGGGAGCTCGGGAAAGGTTCTGGGGGAGCTCGAGGGAGGTTCTGGGGGGGGCTCGAGAGAGGTTCTGGGGGTGGCTCGAGAGAGGTTCTGGGGGAGCTTGAGAGAGGTTCTGGGGGAGCTCGGGAAAGGTTCTGGGGGAGCTCGGGATAGGTTCTGGGGGAGCTCGGGATAGGTTCTGGGGGGGGCTCGAGAGAGGTTCTGGGGGAGCTCGGGATAGGTTCTGGGGGAGCTCAAGAGAGGTTCTGGGGGAGCTCGGGAGAGATTCTGGGGGAGCACGAGAGAGGTTCTGGGGGAGCTCGGGAGAGGTTCTGGGGGAGCTCGGGAGAGATTCTGGGGGGGCTCGAGAGAGGTTCTGGGGGAGCTCGGGAGAGGATCTGGGGGGGCTCGAGAGAGGTTCTGGGGGAGCTCGGGAGAGGTTCTATAGGAGCTTGGGAGAGCTTTTAGGGGAGCTCGGAAGAGGTCCTGGGGGAGCTCGGGAGAGGTTCTGGGGGGGCTCGAGAGAGAGAGGTTCTGGGGGAGCTCAGGAGAGGTTCTGGGGGGGCTCGAGAGAGCTTCTGGGGGAGCTCGGGAGAGGTTTTATAGGAGCTCGGGAGAGCTTTTAGGGGAGCTCGGAAGAGGTTCTGGGGGAGCTCGGGAGAGGTTCTGGGGGGGGCTCGAGAGAGGTTCTGGGGGAGCTCGGGAGAGGTTCTGGGGGAGTTTGGGAGAGCTTTTAGGGGAGCTCGGAAGAGGTTCTGGGGGAGCTCGGGAGAGGTTCTGGGGGAGCTCGAGAGAGGTTCCATAGGAGCTCAGAAGAGGTTCTGGGGGAGCTCGGAAGAGGTTCTGGGGGGGCTCGAGAGAGGTTCTGGGGGAGCTCGGGAGAGGTTCTGGGGGAGCACGGGAGAGGTTCTGGGGGAGCTCGGGAGAGGTTCTGGGGGAGCACGGGAGAGGTTCTGGGGGAGCTCGGGGGAGGTTCTGGGGGAGCTCGGGAGAGGTTCTGGGGGAGCTCGGGAGAGGTTCTGGGGGAGCTCGAGAGAGGTTCTGGGGGAGCTCGAGAGAGGTTCTGGGGGAGCTCGGGAAAGGTTCTGGGGGAGCTCGAGGGAGGTTCTGGGGGGGCTCGAGAGAGGTTCTGGGGGTGGCTCGAGAGAGGTTCTGGGGGCGCTCGGGAAAGGTTCTGGGGGAGCTCGAGGGAGGTTCTGGGGGGGCTCTAGAGAGGTTCTGGGGGTGGCTCGAGAGAGGTTCTGGGGGGGCTCGAGAGAGGTTCTGGGGGAGCTCGAGAGAGGTTCTGGGGGAGCTCGGGAAAGGTTCTGGGGGAGCTCGGGAAAGGTTCTGGGGGAGCTCGGGAAAGGTTCTGGGGGAGCTCGGGAGAGGTTCTGGGGGAGCACGAGAGAGGTTCTGGGGGAGCTCGGGAGAGGTTCTGGGGGAGCTCGGGAGAGATTCTGGGGGAGCTCGGGAGAGGTTCTGGGGGAGCTCGAGAGAGGTTCTGGGGGAGCTCGGGAGAGATTCTGGGGGAGCTCGGGAGAGGTTCTGGGGGAACTTGGGAGAGATTCTGGGGGAGCACGAGAGAGGTTCTGGGGGGGCTCGAGAGAGGTTCTGGGGGGCTCGAGAGAGGTTCTGGGGGAGCTCGAAGAGAGGTTCTGGGGGAGCTTGGGAAAGGTTCTGGGGGGGCTCAAGAGAGGTTCTGGGGGAGCTCGAGAGAGGTTCTGGGGGAGCTTGGGAAAGGTTCTGGGGGAGCTCGAGGGAGGTTCTGGGGGGGCTCGAGAGAGGTTCTGGGGTGGCTCGAGAGAGGTTCTGGGGAAGCGTGGGAAAGGTTCTGGGGGAGCTCGAGGAAGGTTCTGGGGGGGCTCGAGAGAGGTTCTGGGGGTGGCTCGAGAGAGGTTCTGGGGGAGCTCGAGAGAGGTTCTGGGGGAGCTCGGGAAAGGTTCTGGGGGAGCTCGGGAAAGGTTCTGGGGGAGCTCGGGATAGGTTCTGGGGGGGGGGGCTCGAGAGAGGTTCTGGGGGAGCTCGGGAAAGGTTCTGGGGGAGCTCGGGATAGGTTCTGGGGGGGCTCGAGAGAGGTTCTGGGGGGGCTCGAGAGAGGTTCTGGGGGAGCTCGAGAGAGGTTCTGGGGGAGCTCGGGATAGGTTCTGGGGAGCTTGAGAGAGGTTCTAGGGGAGCTGGGGAGAGATTCTGGGAGAGCTCGGGAGAGGTTCTGGGGGAGCTTGGGAGAGGTTCTGAATGAGCTTGGGGGAGGTTCTACGGAAGCTCAGGAGAGATTCTATAGGAGCTCGGGAGAAGTTCTGGGGGAGCTCGGGAGAGGTTCTGGGGGAGCTCGGAAGAGGTTCTGGGGGAGCTCGGGAGAGATTCTGGGGGAGCTCGAGAGAGGTTCTGGGGGAGCTCGGGAGAGGTTCTGGGGGAGCTCGGGAGAGGTTCTGGGGGGGCTCGGGAGCACGAGAGAGGTTCTGGGGGAGCTTGGGAAAGGTTCTGGGGGGGCTCGAGAGAGGTTCTGGGGGAGCTCGAGAGAGGTTCTGGGGGAGCTTGGGAAAGGTTCTGGGGGAGCTCGAGGGAGGTTCTGGGGGGGCTCGAGAGAGGTTCTGGGGGTGGCTCGAGAGAGGTTCTGGGGGAGCTCGGGAAAGGTTCTGGGGGAGCTCGAGGGAGGTTCTGGGGGGGGCTCGAGAGAGGTTCTGGGGGTGGCTCGAGAGAGGTTCTGGGGGAGCTTGAGAGAGGTTCTGGGGGAGCTCGGGAAAGGTTCTGGGGGAGCTCGGGATAGGTTCTGGGGGAGCTCGGGATAGGTTCTGGGGGGGGCTCGAGAGAGGTTCTGGGGGAGCTCGGGATAGGTTCTGGGGGAGCTCGGGAGAGGTTCTGGGGGGGCTCGAGAGAGGTTCTGGGGGGGCTCGAGAGAGGTTCTGGGGGAGCTCGAGAGAGGTTCTGGGGGAGCTCGGGATAGGTTCTGGGGGAGCTTGAGAGAGGTTCTAGGGGAGCTTGGGAGAGATTCTGGGAGAGCTCGGGAGAGGTTCTGGGGGAGCTCGGGAGAGGTTCTGAATGAGCTTGGGGGAGGTTCTACGGGAGCTCAGGAGAGATTCTATGGGAGCTAGAGAGAGGTTCTGGGTGAGCTTGGGAGAGGTTCTTGGGGAGCTCGGGAGAGGTTCTTGGGGAGCTCAGGAGAGGTTCTGGAGGAGCTCGGGAGAAGTTCTGGGGGAGCTCGGGAGAGGTTCTAGGCGAGCTCGGGAGAGGTTCTAGGCGAGCTCGGGAGAGGTTCTGGGGGAGCTCGGGAGAGGTTCTGGGTGGGGAAGGTGGCAGGTAGGGAAAAGGGGGATCATTGAGGTCTGTATGGCCAAAGAATGTAGAGGGCAGGAGGATGAAGGATCCCCTGTATGCTATAAAGTGTGGGGGGGGGGGGTAAATGGGGCAACTGCTGCTGCTGGGCCCACAAGGTGCCTACTGCTCCCTATTCACCAAATGTGAGAGACGTTAATAAGCTGATTAAAGTATCACTTCTCCAACTCTATACCCCGGGTGTAATTCTCGGTATCTGCTCTTATTCTGTATGTATGGACTCTGCACAGTACTACTTCTCTTGTCCTGTATTCCGGGTGTAATTCTCGGTATCTGTTCTTATTCTGTATGTATGGACTCTGCACAGTACTACTTCTCTTGTCCTGTATGCCGGGTGTAATTCTCGGTATCTGTTCTTATTCTGTATGTATGGACTCTGCACAGTACTACTTCTCTTGTCCTGTATTCCGGGTGTAATTCTCGGTATCTGTTCTTATTCTGTATGTATGGACTCTGCACAGTACTACTTCTCTTGTCCTGTATGCCGGGTGTAATTCTCGGTATCTGTTCTTATTCTGTATGTATGGACTCTGCACAGTACTACTTCTCTTGTCCTGTATTCCGGGTGTAATTCTCGGTATCTGTTCTTATTCTGTATGTATGGACTCTGCACAGTACCACTTCCCTTGTCCCGGGTCTAATTCTTGGTATCTGTTCTTATTCTGTATGTATGGACTCTGCACAGTACTACTTCTCTTGTCCTGTATGCCGGGTGTAATTCTCGGTATCTCTCCTCATTCTGTATGTATGGACTCTGCACAGTGTGTCGGTGGTACATACACTGCGCCCCCCGCGGTGCGTCCTCTTCCGGCGCGGTGAATATTCACCCATGCGTCCGGTTCAATCTCGGCGCCCCCCTCTGGGCTCCCCTGTATTCTCCATTCTCAGATCCACTCCGGTGACTCGGCGATGAGCTGAGATATTGAGATCGCCGCACGCGAAGAGCGACTTTTCCGCCAATGTCCCGTCATTCGGAAGCGCGGAGAGGTCAGCGGCCGCCCGTCCGTCTGAGCGCTTGTTAAAATTCATTTTGCTCACATGGCGCGGGTCCATTTCACGCTCCTTCCCAGGTTTTTTTTTTTTTTCCAGGCTTGGCTCTGATGTCGCCCAGTTTTGATGTTACACATCCCTGCTGGGAGGCAGAACGACCGTGTCCAACCGATTCTCTGAAGAAATTTGGAGCAACTGAACTAACAGCTGCAGCCCCGGTCCCTGCGGGCTGCCCACGTTCTGAGGAGGAATAAAAGCAGAGCGGTGGCGAGCTAACCCTCTCCTGTCCTGACGCCAGGCCGCCACCGCCGGAAAATATCAGCCATACAAACCCAAATGGCAAATCCCAACCCCCGTTCTTACATGAAAGCTGCTGATAAAACGCTCAAAAATGATTTAAAAAGTCAGATTCCCCAATTCAAAATTATTATCAGTTTATGTTAAAAAATATATGATTCTGTTGCGTTCAACTTTGTGTTACATTGTGTTCAATTTTATTACATTGCGGTTAACTTCCCTTCTTTTGTGTTTGTCTTTGCGTCCTTTTGTGTTGAGTTGCGTTCAACTTTGTGTTACTTTGTACTCAGCTGTGCGCTACATTGTGTTTGATTCTGTTACAGCTTTGTGTTACTTTGTGTTCAATCTTGTTGCACGGTTTTCAACTTTGTGCCACATTGCATTGATTCTATTACATCATGTTCAACTTACCGTTACACTGTGTTTTATTCTGTTACACAGTGTTCAACTTTTTGTTACCTTGTGTTCATCTTTATGTTATATTGTGTTTAGCTTGTTCCACAGTGTTCAGATTTATCACATGGTGTACAACTTTGTGTTCAGCATTGTGCTACATTGTGCTCAATCCAGTTACATTGTGTTCATCTTTGTGCTATATTGTGTTTGATTCTGTTGCAGAGTTCAACTATGTGTTACATTGTCATTCATTTTGGTACATTGCATTCGGGCTCTGTGCTACCTTGTGTTCAGCTGTGTTTAGGTTTGTATTGCATTGTGTGCAGCCTTGTTCCACTGTGTTCAGCTTTATTACATGAGGTACACCTTTGTGTTCCATTGTGCTCAGCATTGTGCTACATTGTATTCAATTTTGTTATATTTCGTTCAACTTTGAGTTATATAGTGTTCAACTTTGTGTTATATTGTGTTAAACGTTGTGTTATATTGTGTTCATATTGTGTTCAACTTTGTGTTATATTGTGTTCAACTTTGAGATACCTTGTGTTTAACTTTGTGTTATATTGTGTTCAACTTTGTGTTCAACTTTGTGTTATATTGTGTTCAACTTTGAGATACCTTGTGTTCAACTCTGTGTTATATTGTGTTCAACTTTGAGATACCTTGTGTTCAACTTTGTGTTATATTGTGTTCAACTTTGTGTTATATTGTGTTCAACTTTGTGTGATATTGTGTTCAACTTTGTTTTATATTGTGTTCAACTTTGTGTTATATTGTGTTCAACTTTGAGATACCTTGTGTTCAACTTTGTGTTATATTGTGTTCAACTTTGTGTTATATTGTGTTCAACTTTGTGTGATATTGTGTTCAACTTTGTTTTATATTGTGTTAAACTTTGTGTTATATTGTGTTTAACTTTGTGTTATATTGTGTTCATCTTTGTGTTATATTGTGTTCATATTGTGTTCATTTTTGTGTGATATTGTGTTCAACTTTGTGTGATATTGTGTTCAACTTTGAGATATCTTATGTTAAACTTTGTGTTATATTGTGTTTAACTTTGTGTTATATTGTGTTCATCTTTGTGTTATATTGTGTTCATATTGTGTTCAACTTTGTGTTATATTGTGTTCAACTTTAAGATACCTTGTATTCAACTTTGTGTTATACTGTGGTCAACTTTGTGTTATATTGTGTTCATATTGTTTTCAACTTTGTGTTACATTGTGTTCCACTTTGTGTTATATTGTGTTCAACTTTGAGATACCTTGTATTCAACCTTGTGTTATGCTGTGGTCAACTTTGTGTTATATTGTGTTTAACTTTGTTTTGCATTGTGTGCAACTTTGTTCCATAGTGTTCAGCTTTGTTCCAGCTTGTGTTTCCCTGCATTCAGTTTTGTGTTACCCCGGGTTTCATTTTGTTACATTGTGGTTACCTTTGTGCTCCATTGTGTTTGCGTTGCATCGCATCCAACTTTGTTCTACTGTGGTTTTTCGGGGACAAATGTCCACAAACTGGGACCATCCTTGTTCTTCACAGTTGATTGGCAACCATGCACCCAATAATGTTATTGCGGCCAGATACACCAGTGAAGGTTCTCATTGATCTGGGTCACCTAGTAGCAGTTAGTCACATTCTAACATTCTGCGGGGCTTGTTCTACCATTTTAATCATAGAGGACGAATGGTTCTCAAAAAGAGGCCATCTGCGTCAAACTGGAGGGACCATTCCTAAATGGTTGTGGGGGCTTCAAAACCATCTTCTGCCACTCATCCGTAATGCCATTGTAACATCTCTACCTTTTACTATTCACACTTTATACTATATAACCCAAACAATTGATACCTATGCCAGACATCGGGACATGGTGATTGGATTTGTAATTAGAACAAGTTGGTTTCATAAAAATTGTCTTGTTACTTTTCATGGTGATGGGATTACGAGCTTAGAACTGGTTGGTTTCATAAAAGGTCCCACCTTCCACCATGTTCTTGGACAGTCACCATCAACTGCCCTGACACATTCCATGGGGATTGGAATATGTAAGTAAGACCGGTTGGTTTCATAAAATTTACCACCTTCTCTATGTTCTTGGACAATCAACACCTGCCTTGACACATCCCATGGTGATTGGATTACATGCTTAGAACTGGTTGGTTTCATAAAAAGTTCCACCTTCCACCATGTTCTTGGACAGTCATCATCATCTGCCGTGACACATCCCATGGTGATTGGATAACATGCTTAGAACTAGTTGGTTTCATAAAATGTCCCACCTTCCACCATGTTCTTGGACAGTCATCATCTGCCCTGACACACTCCATGGTGATTGGAAAATGTAAGTAAGACCGGTTGGTTTCATAAGAGTTCCCACCTTCTCTATATTCTTGGACAATCAACACCTGCCTTGACACATCCCATGGTGATTGGATTACATGCTTAGAACTGATTGGTTTCATAAAATGTCCCACCTTCCACCTTGTTCTTGGACAATCCAACATCTGCATTGACACATTCCATGATGATTAAATGAAGTAATTAGAACTCTTGGGTTCCATATTATGTCCCACCTTCCACCATGTTGTTGGACAATCAGCATCTGCCTTGACATAGTCCATGGCGATTGGGTTATGTAATTAGAATTGATTGACGTCATAAAATTTTCCACCTTCCATCATGTTGTTGGACAATCAACACCTGCCTTGACACATCCCATGGTGATTGGATAACATGCTTAGAACTAGTTGGTTTCATAAAATGTCCCACCTTCCACCATGTTCTTGGACAATCCAACATCTGCCTTGGCACATTCCATGGTGACTGGATTACGTAATTAGAACTGGTTGGTTTCATAAAATGTCCCATCTTCCACCATGTTCTTGGACAATCAACATCTGCCTTGACACATCCCATGGTTGGTTTCATAAAATGTTCCACCTTCCACCATGTTCTTGGACAGTCATCATCATCTGCCCCATCTTCCACCATGTTTTTGGACAATCAACATCTGCCTTGACACATCCCATGGTGATTGGAATATGTAAGACCCGTTGGTTTCATAAAATGTCCCACCTTCACTATGTTCTTGGACAATCAACACCTGCCTTGACACATCCCATGGTGATTGGATTACATGCTTAGAACTTATTGGTTTCATAAAATGTCCCACCTTCCACCATGTTCTTGGACAGTCATCATCTGCCCTGACACATTCCATGGTGATTGGAATATGTAAGTAAGACCGGTTGGTTTCATAAAATTTCCCACCTTCCACCTTGTTCTGGGACAATCCAAAATCTGCATTGACACATTCCATGATGATTAAATTAAGTAATTAGAACTGTTTGGTTCCATAATATGTCCCACCTTCCACCATGTTGTTGGGAAAATCAACACCTGCCTTGACACATCCCATGGTGATTGGATAACATGCTTAGAACTAGTTGGTTTCATAAAATGTCCCACCTTCCACCATGTTCTTGGACGGTCATCATCTGCCCTGACATATCCCATGGTGATTGGAATATGTAAGTAAGACCGGTTGGTTTCATAAAATTTCCCACCTTCACTATGTTCTTGGACAATCAACATCTGCCTTGACACATCCCATCGTGATTGGATTGCATGCTTAGTTGGTTTCATAAAATGTCCCACCTTCCACCAAGTTGTTGGGAAAATCAACATCTGCCTTGACACATTCCGTGGTGACTGGATTACGTAATTAGAACTAGTTGATTTCATAAAATGTCCCACCTTCCACCATGTTGTTGGACAATCAGCATCTGCCTTGGCATATTCCATGGCGATTGGGTTATGTAATTAGAATTGATTGACGTCATAAAATTTTCCACCTTCCATCATGTTGTTGGACAATCGACATCTGCCTTGACACGTTCCATGGTGATTGGATTACGTAATTAGAACTGTTTGTTTCCATAAAATTCCCCACCTTCCGTCCACCATGTTGTTGGACAATCAACACCTGCCTTGACACATTTGGTGGTGGATTAGGGTGACTGAGCTATGTGACTCTAAATACCCATGTAGGTTCCTGACACTCGTTTGAACCAATGCCGATACTTGGAGAAGCTACAAAACGTCTTCAACATTGCACAACAAGACCTTCCACTAGCTATCATGGCAGTAGGCCTACAAAGGGGTTAATATGTGACAGATGTGACAGTGGCCACAAATGACAGTATGACAGGTTGTCCTCCGGAGCAGAAGATCTCTTGATGTCCGCTAATATTAACAAGGCGGCCTATAGCAATCAGTGCCTCTACAAAGACTCCATTACCAGTATTGATCAGAGGCTGGCCCTATCACCCCGCACATCCCTCGTGGGACCTGGAGGGTGGAGGGGGGGGGAGGGAGACGAATGTCACACTCTGTCCCGGTGACGAAGCCGCTCTATCCTTTGTTGTGCGACAAATGCCCACACCTCTCCTCCCCGAAGGCCAGTGTCACCCCGCTCTGTACCAGGCTGCCCCCAGACCATCTCAAGGGGAGAACTTACACAGCTGACACCAGTTCATGTTCCTTGAAGGGCCAAGTCATAGACTATCCAGACTCCCTCCGTCATCCTCCCCACCGCCACCACTCTCTTCTCCCTGTGGCTCTTCATCTCAGACCTCCCCACTATACAAAGTGACAGCAGCACCAGCTGAGCGAGAGAGGGGGGGGCTCAGGAAATGAAAAGGAGCTCCTGTCTATAACGGGTGTCCATTGGAATGAACGAGTTACATTGGCTGGACGAGCTTCTATTTCCCGCAATGAGGCAATGTACAGACATAGGGAGGTCCACGCACTCCATTCACTCCAGTGGAGAACCTGGCCACCGGTTGTCGGTCTACAGATGGACTTTCCAGCTGAAGTGAATGAAGTTCAGGTCATGCATATGGTGAGGGCGAGGTGAGAAGACTTATGCCGCGTACACACGATCGGAAATTCCGGCCACAAAAAAGACCGATCAGAGCTTTTCATCGGAAAATGCGACCGTGCGTAGGCTCCATCGCAATTTTGCTGGCCAAATTTCCGACAGCAAAGAATTGAGAGCAGGTTCTCAATTTTTCCGACGGAAAAGTTTTCTATCGGAAATTCCCGATCGTCTGTAGCAATTCTGACGCGCAAAATTCCTACGCATGCTCGGAAACAATTCGACGCATGCTCGGAAGCATTGAACTCGGCTCGTTGTAGTGTTGTACGTCACCGCGTTCGGAATTTGGTGTGACCGTGTGTAGGCAAGACAGTTTGAGCGGAATTCCGTTGGGAAAACCACCAGAGCTTCTTCCGGCGAGAATTCCGATCGTGTGAGCGTGGCATTAGAAGAGGACGGCCACCCAGAGAGGACTGCTGGGAATGGGGACTTTGTGTATTTTATACTACAAAAACCTCTGACAGAGGAGGCTCTAACATGATACGTGAATTCAAATTTCACTTGTTCTTTACGTTTGTGTATCATTTAAAATCCACGTAAATAATTTGGCAAAAGTGATAAAAATTCATCTCCTCTCCTACTCTTTTCTTATGTCCTCTCCTTTTTCTCTTTTTTTTTCTCTCTTCTTCGTTTGCTTTGCTCCCTTCTGTCCTCCATTCTCTGCTCTCCTTTTCTCTCCTCTCCTCTGCCCCCCTCTAATCTGTCCTTCACCCTCTTCTCTCCTCTTCTCTGTTCTCCTCTAATCTGTCCTCTGTCCTCTGTTCTCCTTCTCTTTCCTCTCCTCTGTCCCCCTCTAATCTGTCCTTCACCTTCTTCTCTCCTTTTCTCTCCTCTCCTCTGTTCTCCTCTAATCTGTCCTCCGTTCTCTGCCCTCCTTCTCTCTTCTCTCCTCTGTTCTCTTCTAATCTGTCCTCCATCCTCTGCTCTCCTTCTCTCTCCTCTTCTCTGTTCTCCACTAATCTTTCCTCCATCCTCTGCTCTCCTTTTCTCTCCTCTCCTCTGTTCGCTTATAATCTGTCCTCTGTCCTCTGCTCTCCTTCTCTCTCCTCTTCTCTGTTCTCCACTAATATTTCCTCCATCCACTGCTCTCCTTTTCTCTCCTTTGTCACCCTCTAATCTTTCCTCCATCCTCTGCTCTCCTTTTCTCTCCTCTCCTCTGTTCGCTTATAATCTGTCCTCTGTCCTCTGCTCTCCTTCTCTCTCCTCTCCTCCGTTTCCCTCTAATCTGTCCTCCATCCTCTGCTCTCCTTTTCTCTCCTCTCCTCTGTTCCCCTCTAATCTGTCCTCCATCCTCTGCTCTCCTTTTTCTCTCCTCTCCTCTGTCCCCCTCTAATCTTTCCTCTATCCTCTGCTCTCCTTTTCTCTCCTCTCCTCTGTTTGCTTATAATCTGTCTTCTGTCCTCTGCTCTCCTTCTCGCTCCTCTCCTCCGTTCCCCTCTAATCTGTCCTCCATCCTCTGCTCTCCTTTTCTCTCCTCTCCTCTGTTCTCCTCTAATATGTCCTCCATCCTCTGCTGTCTTTTTACATCCTCCCATCTGTTCATCTCCAATCTGTCCTCCATACTCTTCTTTTCTCTCCTCTGCTCCCCTCTAATCTTTCCTCCATCCTCTGCTCTCCTTTTTCTCTCCTCTCCTCTGTTCCCCTCTAATCTGTCCTCCATCCTCTGCTCTCTTTTCTCTCCTCTCCTCTGTTCCCCTCTAATCTGTCCTCCATCCTCTGCTCTCCTTTCCTCTCCTCTCCTCTGTTCGCTTCTAATCTGTCCTCTGTCCTCTGCTCTGCTTTTCTCTCCTCCCCTCTGTTCCCCTCTAATCTGTCCTCCATCCTCTTCTCTCCTTTTCTCTCCTCTCCTCTGTTCTCCTCTAATATGTCCTCCATCCTCTGCTGTCTTTTTACATCCTCCCATCTGTTCATCTCCAATCTGTCCTCCATACTCTTCTTTTCTCTCTCTGCTCCCCTCTAATCTTTCCTCCATCCTCTGCTCTTCTTTCTATCCTCTCCTCTGTTCCCCTCTAATCTGTCCTCCATCCTCTACTCTCCTTTTACATCCTCCCATCTGTTCATCTCCAGTCTTCCTCCATACTCTTATTTTCTCTCCTATGTTACCCTTCTCTCCCTTTCTATCCTCCCATCTGGTTCCCTGTAATCTATCCTCCATCCTCTGCCCCCCTTTCCTCTCCTCCCCTCTGTACTTCTATAATATGTCCTCCGTCCTCTGCTCTTCTCTCCTCCCCTCTGTTCTTCTATAATCTGTCCTCCATCCTCTGCTCTCTTTTTCTCTCCTCTCCTCTGTTCCCCTCTAATCTGTATTCCATCCTCTCCTCTCCTTTTACATCCTCTCATCTGTTCATCTCCAATCTGTCCTCCATACTCTTATTTTCTCTCCTATGTTACCCTGTAATCTGCCCCCCGTTCTCTGCTTTTATTTCTCTCTCCTCTCCTCTGTCCTCCTTCCTCTGCTATCCTCACCTCTCATCTTTCCTCTGCTCTTCTTTCCTCTTCTCTCTTATTTCTTCTCTTCTATTCTTTTAACGTTTGCCTCTCTTCATTCTGCTCATCTCTACTATGTTCTCCTCTTCTCCTCTGTTCCCCTTTTTTCTAGCCTCTTCTCTCCTCCTCTCTTTATTGGCTTTCCTCTCTTCTATCTTCTGTCCTTCTCCAATTTATCCACCATCCTCTGCTCTCCTTTTCTATAATCTCCTCTGTTCCCCTCTAATTTGTCCTCCATCCTCTGCTCTCCTTTTCTATAATCTCCTCTGTTCCCCTCTAATTTGTCCTCCATCCTCTGCTCTCCTTTCCTCTCCTCTCTGTTCTTCTTTCCTCGTTCCTCTGCTTGCCTCACCTCTCATCTTTCCTCCTTGCTCTCCTCTCCTTTCCTCTTCTCTATCATTTCTTTTCCTTCTCCTCTGTTCTTTCTTCCTTCACTCATCTTTTCTATGTTCTCCTCTCTTCTGGTTTCCTCTCCTTTGCCCCCATTTCTGTGATCTCATCACCTCTGTTCTCATCTCTCCACTTATCTCCTCTCCTCCACTCCCCTTTCCTCTATTTTTCTCTGCTCATCTCTGTTTCTCCTCTCCACTGCTCTCCTTGCCTCTGCTACCCTCTCTATTTTTCTAATCTCTGTGCCCCTCTCTTCTCCTCTTCATTTGTCTCTCATATTCTCCCCTGCTCTCTTTTCCTTTTTTTCTCATCTCTACTCCTCTACCTTGCTCTCATCACCTCTGCTCTCCTGTGTTCTTCTTATCTCTTCTCCTCTACTTTTCCCTTCTCTTATCCCCTGGACTATTTACCTCTGTTCTCTTCTGTTCTATTAATCTCCTCTCCTTTTATGATTCTTGCTCTTATATTCTCCTCTGTCCTACCTCCTCTGCTCTCCTTTCTTCTCCTCTACCCTACGTTCTTCACCCCTGCTCTCCTCTGTTCTATTCATCTCCTCTCCTTTTATGATTCTTGCTCTTATATTCTCCTCTGTCCTACCTCCTCTGCTCTCCTTTCTTCTCCTCCACCCTGCGTTCTTCACCTCTGCTCTCCTCTGTTCTTATCTTCTCTCCTGTACCTTTTTTCTTCTCTTCCCTGAACTCTCTTATATTCCCTACTGTCCTACCTGATCCACTCTCCTTTTGTTTTTCTCTTTTCTGGTCTCCTCTCCCCAGAAATCTTCACCTCTGTTCTCCTCTTCTCTTCTCTTCTCTTCTCATCTCCTTTCCTTTGCTTTTCCCTTATATTCTGCTCTGTCCTACCTCCTCTGCCCTCCTTTTTGGTTTGCTCTCCTTTCTTCACCTCTACCCTGCTTTCTTCACCTATGCTCTCCTGTCATCTTATCTCTTCTCATCTTTTTTCTTCCCCTGAACTTTCCTATATTCTCCACTGTGCTACCTGATCTGCTCCCCTTTTGTTTTTCCCTTTTCTGTTCTCCTCTCCTCTGCTTTCTTCACATTTGCTCTCCTCTGTTCTTTCTCTTCTCTCCCTTGGACTCTTCGCCTCTGTTCTCATCTCTTTGTCTCATCTCCTCTCCTTTACTTTCCTTTCCCTTAAATTCCCCTCGGTCCTACCTCCTTTTGTTTTGCTTTCTTCTGTTCTCCTCACCCCAGCTCTTTTCACCTCTGCTGCCCTCTGACATGAAAAGTATCTTCAAAAGGGCAGAAGTGCCCAAGTCAAATTCGTTTCTCGGATATCTGGAAGGAGAATGCAATATTGGTGAATAATACTCTACAGCACTGCTGAGGACACCCTCCCCAGTCCATACCGGACTTGAGACACGCCTTTCCTGCAAAAACTCCCACCATGCTTTCTCGGTGTATCAAAACTTTTTATTCAAATAAAAATTCTATTCTGCAATTCCTTGATATTGCCTTTTCCATCTTTATTTCTGGGGAACAGGTTTTATTTTGGTGCATGGTGCCACTTTGTGCCCATGTCTGATGGTCATTTCAGCACCTACCACCAGATCCAGGTCTTGATTTCACTCAGCATTGAGCATGACCACCAAGCTATTCTTTGATATTGCATTTTCCATCCTTGTTTCTGGGAAACAGATTTTATTTGGGGACACAGAAAAACGTTCTACCCATCATGTCTAATGACCACATCAGCACCTGCCACCCAGAGGGTCTAGGTCGTTGATCTTCTTCAGCATTAACCATGACTACCAAACTTTTCCTTGATATTGCATTTTCCATCTTTATATTGAGGAAACAGGTTTTATTTGGGTAAGTGAGGACACTTTCTGCCCATGTCCGTTGGCCATATCAGGACCTACCATCCAGAAGGTCCAGGTCTTGACGTTCCTCAGCAGTGAGCATGACCACCAAGATATTCCTTGATTTTGCGTTTTCCATCTTTATTTCTGGGAAACAGGTTTTATCTGGGCCTCGGAAACACTTTCTACCCATGTCTAATGGCCACATCTTTATTTCTGGGAAACAGGTTTTATCTGGGCCTCGGAAACACTTTCTACCCATGTCTAATGGCCACATCAGCACTTGCCACCCAGAGGGTCTAGGTCGTTGATCTTCTTCAGCATTAACCAGGACTACCAAACTTTTCCTTGATATTGCATTTTCCATCTTTATATTGGGGAAACAGGTTTTATTTTGGGTACATGAGGACACTTTCTGCCCATGTCCATTGGCCATATCAGGACCTACCACCCAGAAGGTCCAGGTTTTGATGTTCCTCAGCAGTGAGCATGACCACCAAGCTATTAGTTAATATTGCATTGTCCATCTCTATAAAACAGGTTTTATTTGTGTGCGTGGAGACAATTTCTGTCCATGTCTGGTGGCCATATCAGCACCTACCACTCAGAAGGTCCAGGGCATTGATCTCCCTTAGCATTCAGCATGAGCACCAAGCTTTTCATTGATATTGCCTTTTCTTTCTTCATTTCTGGGAAACAGGTTTTATTTTGGTGCATGGTGCCACTTTGTGCCCATCTCTGATGGTCATTTCAGCACCTACCACCCAGAGGGTCCAGGTCTTGATCTCCTTCAGCATTGAGCATGACCACCAAGCTATTCCTTGATATTGCATTTTCCATCCTTATTTCTGGGAAACAGATTTTATTTGGGGACACAGAAAAATGTTCTACCCATGTCTAATGACCACATCAGCACCTGCCACCCAGAGGGTCCAGGTCATTGATCTCATCCAGCATTTTTAACCACTTTCTGCCCATGTCTGGTGGCCATATCAGGACCTACCACCCAGAAGGTCCAGGTCTTGACGTTCCTCAGCAGTGAGCATGACCACCAAGCTATTAGTTAATATTGCATTGTCCATCTTTATAAAATAGGTTTTATTTGGGTGCGTGGAGACAATTTCTGTCCATGTCTGGTGGCCATATCAGCACTTACCACCCAGAAGGTCCAGGGCATTGATCTCCCTCAGCATTCAGCATGACCACCAAGCTTTTCATTGATTTAGCCTCTTCTATCTTTATTTCTGGGAAACAGGTTTTATTTTGGTGCATGGTGCCACTTTGTGCCCATGTCTGCTGGTAATTTCAGCACCTACCACCCAGAGGGTCCAGGTCATTGATCTCCATCAGCATTAACCAGGACTACCAAACTTTTCCTTGATATTGAATTTTCCATCTTTATATTGGGGAAACAGGTTTTATTTTGGAACATGGGGACACATTCTGCCCATGTCCGATGGCCATATCAGCACCTACCACCCAGAAGATTCAGGTTATTGATCTCCCTCGGCATTGAGCATGACCACCAAGCTATTCCTTGATTTTGCGTTCTTCCATCTTTATATTCCTTGATTTTGCGTTTTCCATCTTTATTTCTGGGAAACAGGTTTTATCTGGGCCTCGGAAACACTTTCTACCCATGTCTAATGGCCACATCAGCACTTGCCACACAGAGGGTCCAGGTCGTTGATCTTCTTCAGCATTAACCAGGACTACCAAACTTTTCCTTGATATTGCATTTTCCATCTTTATATTGGGGAAACAGGTTTTATTTTGGGTACATGAGGACACTTTCTGCCCATGTCCATTGGCCATATCAGGACCTACCACCCAGAAGGTCCAGGTTTTGATGTTCCTCAGCAGTGAGCATGACCACCAAGCTATTCGTTAATATTGCAATGTTCATCTTTATAAAACAGGTTTTATTTGGGTGCGTGGAGACAATTTCTGTCCATGTCTGGTGCCCATATCAGCACCTACCACCCAGAGGGTCCAGGTCGTTGAGCTACCTCGGCATTGAGCATGAACACCAAACTATTCCTTGATATTGCATTTTTGGGTTTCATATTGGGTTTTATTTGGGGACATGAGGACACTTTCTGCCCATGTCTGATGGCCATTTCAGTACCTACCACCCAGAGGGTCCAGGTCTTGATCTCCCTCAGCACTGATCATGACCACCAAGCTATTCCTTGATATTGCATTTTCCATCTTTATTTCAGTGAAATAGGCTTTATTTGGAGAAATTAGGACACTTTCTGCCCATGTCTGATGGCCATTTCAGTACCTACCACCCAGAGGGTCCAGGTCTTGATCTTCCTCAGCACTGATCATGACCACTAAGCTATTCCTTGATATTGCATTTTCCGTCTTTATAAAACAGCTTTTATTTGGGTGCGTGGAGACAATTTCTGCCCATGTTTGGTGGCCATATCAGCACCTTCCACCCAGAGGGTCCAGGTCTTTGATCTACCTCAGCATTGAGCATGACCACCAAGCTATTCCTTGATATTGCATTTTTCATCTTTATTTATGGGAAACAGGTTTTATTTGGGGACATTAGGACAGTTTCTGCCAATGTCTGATGGCCAAATCAGCATCTACCACCCAGAGGGTTCAGGTCTTAATCTCCCTCAACACTGATCATGACCACCAAGCTATTCCTTGATATTGCATTTTCCGTCTTTATAAAACAGGTTTTATTTGGGTGCGTGGAGACAATTTTTGCCCATGTCTGGTGCCCATATCAGCACCTACCACCCAGAGGGTCCAGGTCTTTGATCTCCCTCAGCATTGAGCATGACCACTAAACTATTCCTTGATATTGCTTTTTCCGTCTTTATAAAACAGGTTTTATTTGGGTGCGTTGAGAAAATGTATGCCCATGTCTGGTGGCCATATCAGCACCTACCACCCAGAAGGTCCAGGTCTTGATCTCCCCCAGCACTGAGCACGACCACCAAGCTATTCCTTGATATTTCATTTTCCATCTTTATAAAATAGGTTTTATTTGGGTGCGTGGAGACAATTTCTGCCCATGTCTGGTGGCCATATCAGCACCTACCACCCAGAGGGTCCAGGTCTTTGATCTCTCTCAGCATTGAGCATGACCACCAAGCTATTCCTTGATATTGCATTTTCCATCTTTATTTCAGTAAAATAGGCTTTATTTGGGGACACGAGGATACTTTCTGCCCATGTCTGGTGGCCATATCAGTACCTACCACCCAGAAGGTCCAGGTCTTGATCTCCCCAGCACTGAGCACGACCACCAAGCTATTCCTTGATATTGCATTTTCCGTCTTTATAAAACAGGTTTTATTTGGGTGCGTGGAGACAATTTCTGCCCATGTCTGGTGCCCAAATCAGCACCTACCACCCAGAGGGTCCAGGTCTTTGATCTCCCTCAGCATTGAGCATGACCACCTAGCTATTCCTTGATATTGCATTTTCCATCTTTTTTTGGGGGAAACAGGTTTTACATGGGGACACTTTCTGCCCATGTCTGATGGCCATATCAGCACCTACCACCCAGAAGGTCCAGGTCGCTGATCTTCTTCAGTATTTACCATGACCACCAAGCTATTCCTTGATTTTGCGTTCTCCATCTTTATTTCTGGGAAACAGGTTTTGTCTGGGACGCGAAAAACACTTTCTACCCATGTCTAATGGCCACATCAGCACTTGCCACACAGAGGGTCCAGGTCGTTGATCTTCTTCAGCATTAACCATGACTACCAAACTTTTCCTTGATATTGCATTTTCCATCTTTATTTCAGTAAAATAGGCTTTATTTGGGTACATGAGGACACTTTCTGCCCATGTCCGTTGGCCATATCAGGACCTACCACCCAGAAGGTCCAGGTCCTGACGTTCCTCAGCAGTGAGCATGACCACCAAGCTATTCCTTGATATTGCATTTTCCGTCTTTATAAAACAGGTTTTATTTGGGTGCGTGGAGACAATTTCTGCCCATGTCTGGTGCCCAAATCAGCACCTACCACCCAGAGGGTCCAGGTCTTTGATCTCCCTCAGCATTGAGCATGACCCTCAAGCTATTCCTAGATATTGCATTTTCCATCTTTATTTTGGGGAAACAGGTTTTATCAGTACCTACCAACCAGAAGGTCCAGGTCTTGATCTCCCTCAGCACTGAGCATGACCACCAAGCTATTCCTTGACACTGCACTTTCCATATTTATAAAAATGGTTTTATTTGGGTGCGTGGAGACAATTTCTGCCCATGTCTGGTGCCCAAATCAGCACCTACCACACAAAGGGTCCAGGTTGTTGATCGCCCTTAACATTGAGTTTGACCACAACGCTAGACAGAGGTCTGCATTGAGATGAATGTATTTTCCACTAGCCCACATCTTGGTTGCAGACCCCATATGTGGCCTATTGCGGAGGTCAGGGAAGGGACACCACTCTTTTTGCTCGCGCTACCTCTCCATCAAAGCACAACTTAACCCCAGAGTTGATCTTTTTTAAAAACTATTTTTTTATTTTAATATATATATTTTTTAAATCTTTAAAGGAATACCCACGTGCATTGCATGGTGAGTTTTTTTTTAAATATCTACCTGGAGTTCAGCTTTAGGATCGACTACCAGAGTAAAAGTAATTTGGCGTGAAAACAAAACGCATCTCCAGCACCAATCTACGGTCCTGGTCAGGGCTCAGATCTTCTCGAACCGGTTAGGATTAGTTTTTTTTTCCAAACCGTAAATGAAATCCGCACAGCGCTGCATCTATTATTATTGCCCCGATGTTATTTTTAAATCCGTTTACCCAGCACAACTCCCCCCCCATCCTATGATTGGAGCTGTCACCCAGCATTATGTATTTGTGTTAATAACCACCTCGATTGCCGATCGTTTTTATGAATTCAATTTTTCGGATTAATCGTGTCATTGCGCGGCGCGGGGGGAAAAAATCAGGTTTGATTTAGAGAAGAATGGCGTCTCAGGTCCTTTCCCTGGAAACCCATCTGCTACCGTCCTTATGAATTATGTAGTGTATGTATACAGCAGATGTAATTCTCTGGCCACGCGAATATCATTAGCGCCATCATTTATACACAAAGCGCTGGCGTATTCTGTGGCTCTGTACAATGGGGGAATCATTTTTATCCCCTCCAGGTGATTGACATTCTTCTGTACAATTCAAGCTTTCATTTTTTTTTGGGGGGTCCCCTGAAGTGGGTCTTTACAAGCCCGTATGAATACATTTTTTCAACATGTCCCAATATAGAGCGATCGTATCAATTGGTTTCAATAAGGCCCGTTCACATTCACGCATTCCCGCTTGCGTTTCTTTTTGCACATTTTTTCTTATTTACGTTTTCATTTTGTTTTTATTTAAAAAAATATTTTTTTTATTAATATTATTTTTTAATTATCTTTTTTTTTTTATTATCATGTTGTTTCAATAAGGCCCATTCACATTCACGCGGAACGCTTGCATTTCTTTTTGCACATTTTTTCTTATTTACGTTTTCAGTTTGTTTTCATTTAAAAAAATATTTTTTTTATTAATATTATTTTTTAAATTATCTTTTTTTATTATCATTTTGTTTCAATAAGGTACGTTCATATTCATGTGTTCCTGCTTACGTTTCTTTTTGCAATTTTTTTTTCTTTACATTACCTTTTTTTTTTATTTATTTTTTACGTTATAATTTATTTTTCATTTACATTTTCTTATTTTATTTTTTTTCATTATCTTTTTTTTTAAACTTTTTTTAATGTTATAATTAATTTTTCTTTTACATTTTATTTTTTTTTTTCATTATCTTTTTTTTTTAAAATTTTTTAAGCTTATAATTTTTTTTTTCATTTTCCATTTTTCTTTTTTTTTTCATTTAAGGATGTGCAACAGATACAGTAATGCCCCGTACACACGGTCGGAAATTCCGACGGGAAAATGTCCGATCGGATTTTGTTGTCGGGAAATTTAAGGTCCTGCTCTCAAATTTTTTCCGTCTGTTGTCGGAAAATTTAAGGTCCTGCTCTCAAATTTTTTACGTCGGAAATTCGGACGGAAAAAATCCGCTAGAGCCCACACACGATCGGATTTTCCGATAACATAATCCGATCGTGTGTGGGCTCTAGCGGATTTTTTCCCTCAGAATTTCCGACGGAAAAAATTTGAGAGCAGGACCTTAAATTTTCCGACAACAAAATCCGATCAGACTTTTTACGATCGTGTGTATAGAATTCCGACGCACAAAGTGCCAAGCATGCTCAGAATAAATTTGGGGACAAAAGCTATTGGCTACTGGCCTCTACGTAGCCGCGTCGTACGTGTGGTACGTCACCTCGTTCGGAACGATCGGATTTTCCGTCAACTTTGTCCGACCGTGTGTGTGCAACACCAGTTTCGGCCAAAATCCGTCAGAAAAAATCTGACGGATTTTGTGGTCGAAATGTCCGACCGTGTGTACGGGGGCATAATAGGGTAACTTCGCCCAACCTACAATCAGTAGTAAACATCATAAGCACAACCAATACTCCTCATTTACATTTAAAAAAAAAATTCTTTTCGTTTTTTAAATTTTTTCTTTTTTTTTAATCTTTTTTCTTTTTTTTTAATTATCATTTTGTTTCAATAAGGCTCGTTGACATTCACGCGTTCCCGCTCACATTTCTTTTTGCGCATTCCCGCACGTCACAAATAGGGCAGACCATTCACTTGAGACCCCATTTACACCTTGCGTAACCGGAACACACGTTCACACTCGCGATTTTTTTTTTTTTAGTTTTTCCCACATAGGGCACCCCATTCACTTGAATAGGGTGCTCTATGCGCAACAAACGCATAGAGCCAGGTGCAGGTGACGATCGCCGTTTTGCTGTGATTTTTGTATGACAAAACGTGGGAAAACTACACTACGCTTGGGGGGTGCCATTAAGAAATGGTGGTGGCATTTGTGGTGCCATTAAGAAATAATGGCACCACAAATGCATTGTGCCCATGTCTGGAAGCCATATCAGTACCCACCACCCAGAAGGTCCAGGTCTTGATCTCCCTCAGCACTAAGCATGACCACCAAGCTATTCCCTGATATTGCATTTTCCATTTTTATAAAACAGGTTTTATTTGGGTGCATGGAGACAATTTCTGCCCATGTCTGGTGCCCATATCAGCACCTACCACCCAGAGGGTCCAGGTCGTTGATCTCCCTCAGCATTGAGCATGACCACCAAGCTATTTCTTGATATTGCATTTTCCATCTTTATTTCGGTGACAGGAGGACACTTTCTGCCCATGTCTGGTCAGACATGAGCAGCTGGTTGAATGAGCAAAGTGACTGGCTCACTTTTCCGACAAACCCGGGGGGCCCTATCACTGACATCCTTTCTGAAAATGCTGGTTGACTGGCAGTCATCCTGATCCTCTAACTTCAATACTTCCTAGGTTTCTGACTCAAAACAAGCATGCAGATTCGGAAAGTCATCATGTTCCTAGTCTGTTAGGCTATTTTTTCAAAAGCTGTAAAAATTTTGGCTGTTTCCCATGGCAACAGCCCGATGGCTATCTCTTCCCTTTGGCTCACTTTTCCATAAATAATTGGAATGAATTTTGTTTGTGATATTGTGTCTCGTCATCAAGGAGTCTGAAAGGGAATCTCTTTATCGTTGGCCGTAGCAACCAGTCAGATCCTCCCTTTCATTTGCCACAATGCGCTGGAGACATGGGACAGAAAAATGGTTGCTAGGGGCAACAAAAGAGACATTCCTTCATTATCCCTTCATTATCTGAATGCTATGAGCAACATTGGATTCCTTCCTCCATCACCTTCATCACCTAGTCAGTAGGGGCAACAAGACATCTCTTTGTCCCTAAGAGTCTCACCTTCATCATTTGGTCATAAGTATTTCTTTGATCAATTGGTCACTAGGGCAACAACAAGAGTCCTCCCTTCATCACTTGGTTACTAGGGGCAACAAGAGGGTAATTTCTTCATCACTTGGTCGCTAGGGGCAAAAAAACAGTCCTTCCTTAATCACGTGGTTTCTAAGGGCAGCAAGAGAGCCCTTCCTTCATCACTTGGTCCTTAGGGCCAATGAAAGTAATTCTTCCATCACTTACTTACTAGCAGAAGCAAGAAAGTCACACCTTTATCATTTTGTTACTAGAGGGAACAAAACAGTCCTTCCTTCATTACTTGGTTCCTATGTGCAACAAGAGCCTTTGCTTCATCACTTAGTTAGTAGGGGCAACAAGACAGTCCTCCCTTCATCCCTTGGTTACCAGGGGCAACAAGACAGTTCTCTCTTTTTCACTTGGTCTCGAGGGGCAACAAGACAGTCCCCCCTTCACCCCTTGGTTACCAGGGGTAACAAAAGGGTCCTCCCTTCATCATTCAGTCTCTAGGTGTTAGGAGACATTCCTTCCTTCAACAGTTGGTCTCTATGGGCATTAAGATAGTCCTCCCTTCATCATTGGGTTCCTAGGGGCAACAAGACAGTTGTCTCTTTTTCACTTGGTCTAGAGGGGCAACAAGACAGTCCCCCCTTCATCACTTTGTCTCTACGAGCAACAAGATAGTTCTCCCCTCATCACTTGATCTCTATGGGCAACAAGACAGCTCTCCCCGCATCACTTGATCTCTAGGGGCAACAAGACAGTCCTGCCTTCATCGCTTGGTCTCTACAGCAACAAGACAATTCTCCCCTCATCCTTTGGTCTCTATGGGCAACAAGACAGTCCTCCCTTCATCGCTTGGTCTCTATGGGCAACAAGACAGTTCTCCCCTCATCACTTGATCTCTAGGGGCAACAAGACAGTCCTGCCTTCTTCGCTTGGTCTCTCCGGCAACAAGCCAGTTCTCCCCTCATCCCTTGGTCTCTATGGGCAACAAGACAGTCCTCCCTTCATCACTTGGTCTCTACGAGGAACAAGACGGTTTTCCCCTCATCACTTGATCTCTATGGGCAACAAGAAAGTTCTCCCCTCATCACTTGGTCTCTACGAGGAACAAGCCGGTTTTCCCCTCATCACTTGGTCTCTATGGCAACAAGACAGTTCTCCCCTCATCCCTTGATCTCTAGGGGCAACAAGACAGTCCTCCCTTTATCACTTGGTCTCTATGGACAACAAGACAGTCCTCCCTTTATCACTTGGTCTCTATGGGCAACAAGACAATTCTCCCCTCAACACTTGGTCCCTACGAGGAACAAGCCGGTTTTCCCCTCATCACTTGATCTCTAGGGGCAACAAGACAGTCCTCCCTTCATCACTTGGTCTCTATGGCAACAAGACAGTTCTCCCCTCATTCCTTGATCTCTACGGGCAACAAGACAGTCCTCCCTTTATCACTTGGTCTCTATGGGCCACAATGCAGTTCTCCCCTCATCACTTAGGCTCTACAGACAACAAAATAGTTCTCCCCTCATCACTTGGTCTCTATGGGCAACAAGACAGTTCTTCCCTCATCACTTGGTCACTAGGGGTAACAAGACAGTCTTTCCTTTATCATTTGGTCTCTATGAACAACAAGACAGTTCTCCCCTTATCACTTGGTCTCTATGGGCAACAAGACAGTCCTCCTTACATAACTTTGTCTATACGGCAACAAGACAGTTCTCCCCTCATCAATTGGTCTCTATGAGCAACAAGACAGTCCTCCCCTCATCACTTGGTCTCTATGGGCAACAAGACAGTCCTCCCTTCATCACTTGGTCTCTATGGGCAACAAGACAGTTCTCCCTTTATCACTTGGTCTCTATGGGCAACAAGACAGTCCTCCCTTCATCGCTTGGTCTCTATGGGCAACAAGACAGTTCTCCCCTCATCACTTGGTCTCTATGGGCAACAAGACAGTTCTCCCCTCATCACTTGGTCTCTATGAGCAACAAGACAGTCCTCCCTTCATCGCTTGGTCTCTATGGGCAACAAGACAGTTCTCCCCTCATCACTTGGTCTCTATGGGCAACAAGACAGTCCCCCCTTCATCACTTTGTCTCTACGAGCAACAAGACAGTTCTCCCCTCATCACTTGATCTCTAGGGGCGACAAGACAGTTCTCCCCTCATCACTTGATCTCTATGGGCAACAAGACAGTTCTCCCCGCATCACTTGATCTCTAGGGGCAACAAGACAGTCCTGCCTTCATCGCTTGGTCTCTACAGCAACAAGACAGTTCTCCCCTCATCCTTTGGTCTCTATGGGCAACAAGACAGTCCTCCCTTCATCGCTTGGTCTCTACGAGGAACAAGACGGTTTTCCCCTCATCACTTGATCTCTATGGGCAACAAGAAAGTTCTCCCCTCATCACTTGGTCTCTACGAGGAACAAGCCGGTTTTCCCCTCATCACTTGGTCTCTATGGCAACAAGACAGTTCTCCCCTCATCCCTTGATCTCTAGGGGCAACAAGACAGTCCTCCCTTTATCACTTGGTCTCTATGGACAACAAGACAGTCCTCCCTTTATCACTTGGTCTCTATGGGCAACAAGACAATTCTCCCCTCAACACTTGGTCCCTACGAGGAACAAGCCGGTTTTCCCCTCATCACTTGATCTCTAGGGGCAACAAGACAGTCCTCCCTTCATCACTTGGTCTCTATGGCAACAAGACAGTTCTCCCCTCATTCCTTGATCTCTACGGGCAACAAGACAGTCCTCCCTTTATCACTTGGTCTCTATGGGCCATAATGCAGTTCTCCCCTCATCACTTAGGCTCTACAGACAACAAGACAGTTCTCCCCTCATCACTTGGTCTCTATGGGCAACAAGACAGTCCTCCCTTCATCGCTTGGTCTCTATGGGCAACAAGACAGTTCTCCCCTCATCACTTGGTCTCTATGGGCAACAAGACAGTCCTCCCTTTATCACTTGGTCTCTATGGGCAACAAGACAGTCCTCCCTTTATCACTTGGTCTCTATGGGCAACAAGACAGTTCTCCCCTCATCACTTGGTCTCTATGGGCAACAAGACAGTTCTCCCTTTATCACTTGGTCTCTATGGGCAACAAGAAAGTCCTCCCTTCATCGCTTGGTCTCTATGGGCAACAAGACAGTTCTCCCCTCATCACTTGGTCTCTATGGGCAACAAGACAGTTCTCCCCTCATCACTTGGTCTCTATGGGCAACAAGACAGTCCTCCCTTCATCGCTTGGTCTCTATGGGCAACAAGACAGTTCTCCCCTCATCACTTGGTCTCTATGGGCAACAAGACAGTCCTCCCTTTATCACTTGGTCTCTATGGGCAACAAGACAGTCCTCCCTTTATCACTTGGTCTCTATGGGCAACAAAACATTTCTCCCCTCATCACTTGGTCTCTATGGGCAACAAGACAGTCCTCCCTTTATCACTTGGTCTCTATGGGCAACAAGACAGTCCTCCCTTTATCACTTGGTCTCTATGGGCAACAAGACAGTCCTCCCTTTATCACTTGGTCTCTATGGGCAACAAGACAGTTCTCCCCTCATCACTTGGTCTCTATGGGCAACAAGACAGTTCTCCCCTCATCACTTGGTCTCTATGGGCAACAAGACAGTTCTCCCCTCATCACTTGGTCTCTATGGGCAACAAGACAGTCCTCCCTTCATCGCTTGGTCTCTATGGGCAACAAGACAGTTCTCCCCTCATCACTTGGTCTCTATGGGCAACAAGACAGTCCTCCCTTTATCACTTGGTCTCTACAGGCAACAAGACAGTCCTCCCTTTATCACTTGGTCTCTATGGGTCACAAGGCAGTTCTCCCTTTATCACGTGGTCTCTATGGGCAACAAGACAGTTCTCCCCTCATCCCTTGGTCACTAGGGGCAACAAGACAGTCCTTCCTTTATCACTTTTTTAGGGGCAACAAGGGAAGCTTGCTTGACTTTAAAGATCATTTAATAAGAGCCCACAAAGTGCAGCAGTCCATACTAAGCAAACACTTCGGTTTCCGATACTCATATGAATTAGATATGATTTCTGATTGGTTGCTATGGATTACTCCATCTTGCACATCACAGTTGCATTGCATGTTTGTTTAGAGCCCTTGTGGCCTGTTGTCTCTAATGAGAGCGACATAACTTGTCCTCAGTGCCGGAAGCCCAGAGGATGGAGGATTACTTGGTACTTTGCAGGCTGTGACAGTAGACATGGAGTGATGTATTGTCTGCCCAGATAACAGCACTCCGGCTTTGATTGAACTGAGGGGGTAGATGGTAATTAAGTCTGACTTAATCTGAGCTGTAATTGGCCTGTAATATTGTTACCAGCCTAGAAGAGTGGCACAAGTGCTGTTGTGACAACCAATTACCAGCGATACCATGCAAATTGGCAACGTACAATAACACCGGGAACATCTATTGATGTCAGAGGAGAAAGCCAGTCCTTAGGTATGCACAGATGTGAGATGTTTGCTGCCCAATCTTGTCTATTTTGTCCGAGTTGGATAAATATTCTCTTGCTTGTGGATCTCCCAACCAATCATTCCCAAACTATCGAGAAGAACTACTTTTCCTACTAATCGCTACCATTTGCTACCAGATAAAGCAACCACAGGAGGTATCTACCCATACTTATTCTCCGCTAGAGTAGGTCTCTACTCCTACGTATTGTCCCTAAGAATAAGCTTGCAACCATAAGTATAAGCATACTGGGACAATATGAACAAGCATGTAATGGAACAATCCTCAAAAAAAAATGTTCATCGATTTGACCATACCCTCACAGACCATTGTCTTCTAATATTTGGGCTCATCACTTAGCAGGGTGGAAGAGGGCTTGGAAAAAGCTGAAAATGCCCTCAGGGTATTGGTATTCTGGTATTGAGAATTAGGGATAGCCTCCTTTAGCCTGACACATACTAAGGATATAGTATGGAGAGGAGAGATAGTTTTGGCCAGAGTAGCCTTCGCCAATGTGTCAGGGCACAGTGCCCAGCCACAGAGGGTACTGCACCTCCTGGTTAGCCCATCTTGGCTAAAGAATAACTCACCCAGAATGTATCTTCATGACAATTCCTATTGTTTTCCTGTGATAAGGCCCATGCCAGGGAGGTCTAAAGTGAATAAACTTGTATGCTTGGTCAGTGAATGCATGAAAGGTAAGAAGAGAAAAGACGAATGGAGGGAGTGAGTGAAAGAGAGGTAAAAGAAACACATTAGAAAAAAAGCTAGAGGGATGAAAACGCGAGGTAAAGCAATGCAGTAAAAGGGAAGGAAAAGAGAGAAAGGAAGGGAAAGGGAGGGCAGTAAAAGGTGTGGAACAAAGAAAGGAAGAAGAACATAGGGGAAAGGAAAAGGAAAGAAAGGAAAAGAAAATAGGGGAAGGAGGAAAGGCAAGAAGGAAGGAAAGGAAAAGAAGGTGAAGGAATGAAAAAAAGGTGAAGGAAGCAAGAAATATTAAAAGAAGGGAGGAAGAGAAGGGAAAGTTAAAGGAGGGAAGTAAAAGAAGGGATACAAAGGAAGGAAAAAGAATAGAGGAGACAAGAAAAGGAAGAGACTTAATGAGGGAAGGATGGAAAAGAAGAGGAGGGGATAGAAGGAAGGCAATAAAGAAGGAAGTAAAGAAAAGTGGGTCAAAAAAGGGAGGAAGAAAAAAGAAAGATAAAGGATCTAAAAGAGAGGTGAAAGGGGAAAGAAGTACCAGAAGGAAAGAAAGTTAGAAGGAAGAGAAAGAACAAGAGTTAGAGGGAAGAAAGGGTAGAACAAAGGAAAAGAACAAGCATTAGAGGGAAGGAAGGATAGAAAGAGGGAAAGAGATTTAGAGGGAAGGAAGGAAATAGAGTTAGAGAAAAGGAAGGGAAAGAACAAGAGTTAGAGGGAAGGAAGGATAGAAGGAAAGAAAAGAACAAGAGTTAGAGGGAAGAAAGGATAGAAGGAAAGAAAAGAACAAGAGTTAGAGGGAAGAAAGGATAGAAGGAAAGAAAATAACAAGAGTTAGAGGGAAGAAAGGGAAGGAAAGTGAGTTAGAGGAATGGAAGGATAGAAGGAAGGGAAAGAATGAGAGTTAGCTGGAAAGAAGGATAGAAGAGGGGAAAAGACAAGAGTTAGAGGAAAGGAAGGATAGAAGGAAGGAAAAGAGAGAAGGAAGGATAGAAGGAGGGAAAGAGATTTAGAGGGAAGGAAGGAAAGAGAGTTAGAGAAAAGGAAGGGAAAGAACAAGAGTTAGAGGGAAGGAAGGATAGAAGGAAAGAAAAGAACACGAGTTAGAGGGAAGAAAAGGGAGGAAAGTGAGTTAGAGGAACGGAAGGATAGAAGGAAGGGAAAGAATAAGAGTAATGCCCTGTACACACGGTCGGAAATTCCGACCTCAAAATCCGTCAGACTTTTTCCGACGGATTTTGTCTGACACTGGTGCTGCATACACACGGTCGGACAAAGTTGTCGGAAAATCCGATCATTCTGAACGTGGTGACGTTCGTTGCGTATGACGGAACTACGTAGAGGCTATTAGCCAATAGGTTTGGTCTCGTAATTTGATCTGAGCATGCGTGGCACTTTGTCCATCAGAATTCTGTACACACGATCGGAAAAAGTCTGATTGGATTTTGTTGTCGGAAAATTTGAGAGCAGGATCTAAAAAATGTTCCCTTGGAAATTCCGACGTAAAAAGTCCGATGGAGCCCACACACGGTCGGATTTTCCGACAACATGGTCTGATCGGACATTTTCCGTCTGAATTTCCGACCGTGTGTACGGGGCATTAGAGGGAAGGAAAGAGAGTTGGAGGGAAGGAAGGATAGAAGAGAGTAAAATTTGGAGGGAAGGAAGGATAGATGGAAGGGAAGGAAAGAGAATAAACGGGAAGGAAGGACAGAAGGAAGGGAAGATAAGAGAATTAGCGGGAATCGGATGGAAGGACAGAAGGATGGGAAGGAAAGAGAGTTAGGAAAGAGAGTTAGAGGGAAGGAAGGATAGAAGGACGGGAAGGAAAGAGAGTTATGCCGCGTACACACGGTCGGAATTTCCGATGGAAACAGTCCGATGGGAGCTTTTCATCGGATTTTCCGACCGTGTGTATGCCCAACTGTCTTATTCTGTCGGAATTTCCGACGGACTTTGAATTGAGAACCTGTTCTCAATTTTTCAGACGGAAAACCTCTCTATCGGATTTTCCGATCGTGTGTAAGCAATTCCGACACGCAAAATTCCGACGCATGCTCGGAAACAATTCGACGCATGCTCGGAAGCATTAAACTTCCCTTTTATAGTGCTGTCGAACGTGTTTTATCCCGCTTTGTTATTGACCGTCGGAATTTGGTGTGATCGTGTGTAGGCAACACAGCTTGAGCGGAATTCCGTCGGAATTCCGTCGGAAAAACCGACACAGAATTCCGATCGTGTGTACGAGGCATTAGAGGGAAGGAAGGATAGATAGAAGGAAAGAAAGGAAAGAGAGTTAAAGGCAAGGAAGGATAGAAGGAAGGGGATAGGTGTGAGCAGGGGGTATGCCAGGTGAGCCTGGGCACACCCTAATTACTATGTGCAGTGCCGATTCTCCCTCTGCCCAGGCTCCCCTTGTTGCCAGCCCCAACCCGCAGTGCTACTGGCTTCCCTCATCTCCTCTCCCCCCAGCTGCTGCGGGGTATGTTTCAAGATAGAGAGCAGGGAAAGTGGCTAGTAAATATGTAAGGGAATAAACAGGAAGCCACTAAGCACAGAGCACTTCCCATTCATTCACTGTCCAGTGCAGCTGAGGCTGCAGAGAAATGTGTGTTTGAGTTTTGGAGTGCACGCCCTAATGCAATAGACTGCGCACACCTATGAGGAAGGGAAGGAAAGAGTTGGAGGGAAGGAAGGATAGATAGAAGGAAGGAAAGAAAAGAGAGTTAGAGGGAAGGAAGGATGGAAGGAAAGAAAAGAGAGTTAAAGGAAATGAAGAATATTAATGGAGAAGGGAAAAGGAAGGAAGTAACGAGGGATAGAAAGAAAGGAACAAATTTAGGAAGAAAATTGTTGCGCAAGGAAGGAATGAGAGTGGAAATTAGAGATAGAAAAACAAACAAAGCCAAAATAAAACACGAAAACGTTTTTCTTTTTTTCTTTTTTTTAATCGAATTCTTCAGGTTTTTTAAGAAATCATAAATAGTTTGTATCCTTTCTAAACACATAAAACATACTCAAAGTATTTACAATTTTTTTCATTTCAAGGCTTAATAAAGGTCGTCAGACGTAGCTACAAAAGAGGCTTTCACAGACGGGAACGGAGGTTGGACATGTACGCGGGCGGCCTGTCAGTCTCCTTTGCTCTGGGGCCATCGCACAAGTCCATGTGTACTTAATTGTCAAAAATGATCTGTTTGTTTTTTTTCTCATAAAAGTGCACAACACAGTAAATAAATAATGACATATAATAATAAATTAATAAAATAAATAAATTATTTCCTGGCACATTAACCTTGTCAAAGAGGGTAAACATGAAACTCAACAGTAGTAGCGAAAGTTGAAGATACTAAGTAAAACTGGTATAAAAAAAATAATAAACCTTTTCATCTAAATTATTTTCTGATTACTCTTATTTTTATAATTAACTTTTCAACCTTTTGAGTCTCAAGTTAGTTACAAATTGTGGTGTGGAAAAATAAATATGAAAAGTTGAAACATTTTGACAAATTTTGACAAATTTTGATAAAAGGCCGTTCTTTTCCAATGCTCTTTATCCATTGAGAGAATGAAACCTTTCTCGCTTCGCATTGCAAACGATACATTTTTCGAGACACAAACAGCCCAATTCTAAAAAATATAAACCTAATTTGGTAAAATTATCTGCTTAAATTTTGTCATTTACACCTAAAACTTTTTTTTTTTCTACACAAATTACAAGATGTTATTAACTTTGGCCATGTGGTTGATGGACATTTAAGAGACTACTATTTTTCCACTTCATTGACTAACTAGAGTAGGTAGTATTAGTTGTTGTAGCGAGTTTGTTGAATAGATATTTGGCCATGGTGGAGCTTATTGGACATCGTCACCTTGGAAGTAAAAGCTAAGCTTTCTTAAAGGATCATCCATTGGTCTCGTTGATCCACCAACAAAGAGCTAACCGGTCTACAGAGAGCTACGACCAACTACATACATACTCGTAAACGTAGACCCAAATTTTCCTAATAATAATAATCTATATATTGATTTTCCTATGAAAAAGTGCACATTTGAAACTATTCATCAATAAATTAGGACCTCCTGCTCAAGGAACAGGGTATTACTTCATAGACACCAATGTACTGTACATTTGGGCTGGTTTTCCTTCTTTGTCAGCAAAGGGGGGTCAAAGGTCTTTCTATGTAGGACGTATTGTATGTTTTATACATGAGTGCCATATGGTGTACGTAGGACCATATGGACAGCTAGTAAAACTGGAGAAGATATGGAAAGAAATTTATGAGATTAATGAGAAACTTGGACAATTTCAGGCTTAATATGACAATAATAATCTTGAAATCAGGCCAGTGAGAAGAATATTGACCACTTCTGTTGCTTGCTCGACAAAGAAGGTTGCTGAATCCCTTTGTGATTTACTGTAGATGTGTGGCCAAATCTCCTAAAGATCTGTTCATCCAATGCTTAGGCTGAAAGGCTGGAAGTAGCTATGTAGACATGACTTAAGAAGACTCTAGTTCCTCTAAATGTTATATCAAATTCATAAACTTCTCAACCATGTGTATGAGGGTGTTGGTGGGCATAGTTTTTGGTGTAAAAGTGCAACGTAACCAAAATGTATTCAATAACATGTGAAATTACTTGATCTTATAGCAATTTATATTTTCTTTGCCTGATCCTAGAAAGGGTAGGATAAATCTTTAAGGAGGGACATTTGGGTTGGTCACAAAACAAGGCGACACTTCACAGCTAAAACTTTTGTATTTAAGGACTCCGGTATTTGAAGGCTTTCACCCAAATAGTTGGTCTATGATAACCATGAAAGGAATTTAGGTGGGTCTTTCAGAACCATGCCTGTGGGCATATATGGTGATAGTTGGAGGAAGAATGGAAAAGACTTGACTTGACTTTTGCATTCAAGGACTCCGGCATTTGAAAGCTTCCACCCAAATGGTTAGTCTATGAGAACCATGGTAGGGAATTAGATGGATCTTTGAGAGCCTTGCCTGTGGGTATGGATGGTGATGGTTGGAGGAGGCATGTAAAAGACTTGACTTTTGTATTTAAGGACTCCGGCATTTGAAGGCTTCCACCCAAATGGTTGGTCTATGTCAATGAGAACCATGGTAGAGATTTAGATGGATCTTTGAGAGCCTTGCCTGTGGGTATGTATGGTGATGGTTGGAGGAGGCATGGAAAAGACTTGACTTGACTTTTGCATTCAAGGACTCCGGCATTTGAAAGCTTCCACCCAAATGGTTGGTCTATGAGAACCATGGTAGGGAATTAGATGGATCTTTGAGAACCTTTTGTATTTAAGGACTCCGGCATTTGAAGGCTTCCACCCAAATGGTTGGTCTATGTCAATGAGAACCATGGTAGAGATTTAGATGGATCTTTGAGAGCCTTGCCTGTGGGTATGTATGGTGATGGTTGGAGGAGGCATGGAAAAGACTTGACTTGACTTTTGCATTCAAGGACTCCGGCATTTGAAAGCTTCCACCCAAATGGTTGGTCTATGAGAACCATGGTAGGGAATTAGATGGATCTTTGAGAACCTTGCCTGTGGGTATGGATGGTGATGGTTGGAGGAGGCATGGAAAAGACTTAACTTGACTTTTGTATTTAAGGACTCCGGCATTTGAAAGCTTCCACCCAAATGGTTGGTCTATGTCAATGAGAGCCATGGTAGAGATTTAAATGGATCTTTCAGAGCCTTGCCTGTTGGTATGTATGGTGATGGTTGGAGGAGGCATGGAAAAGACTTGACTTGACTTTTGTATTTAATGACTCTGGCATTTCAAGGCTTTCATCCAATTGGTTGGTCTATGAGAACCATGGTAAGGATTTGGGTGGGTCTTTCAGAGCCATGCCTGTGGGTATGTATTGTGAAGGTTGGAGGAGGCATGGAAGAGGCAAAGGGTAGGGGGTCTCTGAAAGGCAGGATCTTTACATTCTAGAGTGGGGAATCTACAAAAATCCACAAATGAGGGAAACATTTGGTCCCACAAATCTTCTCTGTCCTAGCATCTTAGTCCATAGCTGAATACAGCAGCATCCAATAAAGAGGGCACGTTGTAGCCCAATCAGGGAACCTCAAGCCCATCAAACATCTAAAACATGGTTGAGATAGGAGATGTAGCATATAGCAAGCCGAAGAATTTCGATCTTGGACAGTTTCTTGTCAGGAGGCAGAGTGGGAAGAAGCTTCCTCAACTCCGCAAAGGCCAAGTTGAATGCTTCCACCCGTATGCGCTCCCGGGTAGCGTGTGCCGTGCGATACTTGGCCGTCGCCCTCCTCCTGCGGCGCCTCTCTTCCCGACTTAAGTGCTGAAGCTCCCTTTTGACGGAGTCGCCGCCCTCGCAAATCCTGGTTTCTCCGCACAAGCTGAGTCCCCCAGCCTCGCCGAGTCCACCTCCGCAGTCGCTGAACACAGACTCAGTCTCTGAATGGGCCGGGATTTCTGTCTGATCAGAGTTCAGCATCATTCCTCTACAGAAGGTTCCACAACGTATCCTTCCAACAGCCAAAAAAAAATTAAAAAATTCTTCTATAAAGTGCTGCTGAAAAGTTGCTCCCCTCCGGATGTCATGAAACAAACCTCGTGGCGTGGACAAGCTGCGAAAGGCGTCGATCCGTGGCGGATTTTTTTTTTTTTCAGCTTGGAAAACGCACTTAAGAGAAATATTTAACTCATAAAAAGTGTTCAGCTGAGATTAACTTTTATTTCCATTCTCTGTGCTCTCGTTCTTGATGGTCCCCCTGGAACGAAGAGAAACGGAGAAATTATAGAAAAGGTTTCTTAATGGCTACGAAGGGAACTCTGCCAACATGAAAAAAAAAAAGGAATTTAATGGGAATGGGAGGATAGTACATAGGAGGCAAAAACAACATAAAAAGGAATAAAGCTACAGGAAAAAACAACTTGATTGCAAACTCGTAAACAGGGAAGCCAATAAACAGCAGATTGCTCATTGCATGGAAAATATAATGCTATTATTGTTTTACGCCAAGAATTTTCATCTGGGAAAAGATTTGACACAAGAGCTTGCAATCTAATCCTCCTGGCAATAGGGTCCATAACAATACCAAGCTCTAACTGTAACTAATTTGGCCAAGTAACATGACTCCATTGTCACTTTGAGGCACTGTTCACACCATCGTAGCGTGCCTGCGGTTCAACGCGTTTCTGTGCGGAAATTGTGTAGGACGGCCCATTTATTTCAATGGGTTGTCCTACATGCGAGAAAATGCTCACAAGAAGTCATGGCTAAAAAGAAGATTTGAGAAATCATGCAGCATTTTAAGGCCTGGGGCTCCATTCCCGGATCTTTGGGGGTGCCGTTAAGAATTAGTGACCCGCAAAAGGGCGTGTTAAAGCTGTCAGTGGGAGGAATAGTAACCATTATTGGAACCAGTGGGAGGAATAGTGCCCCATAATTGGTATCAGTGGGAGGAATAGTGCCCCATCATTGGTATCAGTGGGAGGCATAAAGCCCCATCATTGGTATCAGTGGGAGGAATAGTGCTCCATAATTGGTGTCAGTGGTAGAAATAGTGGCTCATCATTGGTATCAGTGGGAGGCCTTGAGGCCCAAGTGTCAGTGTGTAATTGTTCTGAGACTCCCAAGTGTCAGTGTGTCATTGTTTTGGACCCGAAGTGTCAGTGTGTCATTGTTCTGGACCCCAAGTGTCAGTGTATCATTGTTCTGGACCCCAAGTGTCAGTGTATCATTGTTCTGGACCCCAAGTGTCAGTGTATCATTGTTCTGGACCCCAAGTGTCAGTGTATCATTGTTCTGGACCCCAAGTGTCAGTGTATCATTGTTCTGGACCCCAAGTGTCAGTGTGTCATTGTTCTGGACCCCAAGTGTCAGTGTATCATTGTTCTGGACCCCCAAGTGTCAGTGTGTCATTGTTCTGGACCCCCAAGTGTCAGTGTGTCATTGTTCTGGACCCCAAGTGTCAGTGTATCATTGTTCTGGACCCCAAGTGTCAGTGTATCATTGTTCTGGACCCCAAGTGTCAGTGTGTCATTGTTCTGGACCCCAAGTGTCAGTGTGTCATTGTTCTGGACCCCAAGTCTCAGTGTATCATTGTTCTGGACCCCCAAGTGTCAGTGTGTCATTGTTCTGGACCCCCAAGTGTCAGTGTGTCATTGTTCTGGACCCCAAGTGTCAGTGTATCATTGTTCTGGGACCCCCAAGTGTCAGTGTATCATTGTTCTGGACCCCAAGTGTCAGTGTGTCATTGTTCTGGACCCCCAAGTGTCAGTGTGTCATTGTTCTGGACCCCAAGTGTCAGTGTATCATTGTTCTGGGACCCCCAAGTGTCAGTGTATCATTGTTCTGGACCCCAAGTGTCAGTGTGTCATTGTTCTGGACCCCAAGTGTCAGTGTATCATTGTTCTGGACCCCCAAGTGTCAGTGTGTCATTGTTCTGGACCCCCAAGTGTCAGTGTGTCATTGTTCTGGACCCCAAGTGTCAGTGTATCATTGTTCTGGACCCCAAGTGTCAGTGTATCATTGTTCTGGGACCCCCAAGTGTCAGTGTATCATTGTTCTGGACCCCAAGTGTCAGTGTGTCATTGTTCTGGACCCCAAGTGTCAGTGTATCATTGTTCTGGACCCCCAAGTGTCAGTGTGTCATTGTTCTGGACCCCCAAGTGTCAGTGTGTCATTGTTCTGGACCCCAAGTGTCAGTGTATCATTGTTCTGGACCCCAAGTGTCAGTGTATCATTGTTCTGGGACCCCCAAGTGTCAGTGTATCATTGTTCTGGACCCCAAGTGTCAGTGTGTCATTGTTCTGGACCCCCAAGTGTCAGTGTGTCATTGTTCTGGACCCCCAAGTGTCAGTGTGTCATTGTTCTGGACCCCCAAGTGTCAGTGTGTCATTGTTCTGGACCCCCAAGTGTCAGTGTATCATTGTTCTGGACCCCAAGTGTCAGTGTATCATTGTTCTGGACCCCCAAGTGTCAGTGTGTCATTGTTCTGGACCCCCAAGTGTCAGTGTGTCATTGTTCTGGACCCCAAGTGTCAGTGTGTCATTGTTCTGGGACCCCCAAGTGTCAGTGTATCATTGTTCTGGACCCCAAGTGTCAGTGTGTCATTGTTCTGGACCCCCAAGTGTCAGTGTGTCATTGTTCTGGACCCCAAGTGTCAGTGTATCATTGTTCTGGGACCCCCAAGTGTCAGTGTATCATTGTTCTGGACCCCAAGTGTCAGTGTATCATTGTTCTGGACCCCAAGTGTCAGTGTGTCATTGTTCTGGGTCCCCCAAGTGTCAGTGCATCATTGGATCCCCAAGTGTCAGGGTGTCATTGTTCTTGACCCACCAGTGTCAGGGTGTCATTGTTCTTGACCCACCAGTGTCAGGGTGTCAGGGTGTCATTGTTCTGGATACCCCAAGTGCAAGTTTTTAATTTTTCTGGACCCCCAAGTGTCAGTGTGTCATTGTTCTGGAACCCCCAAGTGTGTCATTTTTCTGGACCCCCAAGTGTCAGTGTGTCATTGTTCTGGAACCCCCAAGTGTGTCATTTTTCTGGACCCCACATGATATTATTTCAGATTCGCTGAGCAAGGCGGTTTCTTTCCATATCTGTCGGATTACAAAGTGCCGTCTGGTTGTATTTATCGGGTTGTGGCCTAGAGCCATTCCATGTGACATGACACTGAGTGCTGATTAGGATATTTTTTGGTATATTTATGGAAGTTGGTGAGATGTGTATTATGTGGCAAACTGTCTCTCCGGCTTCTGTGAGATGATAATAATATTACATCCATAATAAGAATATTCCCAGGAAACGTTACTTGGCACTCGCCAACTACGCAATAGAAATCCATAAATTAGTCTATGACACTTTTACCGGCTTCCCTTGCGGTGCCGGGGATGCTAATCCCCAAATCCAGGACCGACCTCCTCCATAAGTCATGTCCACACCTTTACCACTTATAACCCTCTGCAAGCCTTCTCTGCAGGCATGCGTCCTCCCACTGATACCAATGATGGGGCACTATTCCTCCCACTGATACCAATGATGGGACACTATTCCTCCCACTAACACCAATGATGGGGCACTATTCCTCCCACTGATACCAATGATGGGACACTATTCCTGACACGCTGACACTTGGGGGATCCAGAACAATAACACACTGATACTTGGGGGTCCAGAACAATGACACACTGACACTTGGGGATCCAGAACAATGACACACTGACACTTGGGGGTCCAGAACAATGACACACTGACACTTGGGGGTCCAGAACAATGACACACTGACACTTATGGGTCCAGAACAATGACACACTGACACTTGGGGGTCCAGAACAATGACACACTGACACTTGGGGGTCCAGAACAATGACACACTGACACTTGGGGGTCCAGAACAATGACACACTGACACTTATGGGTCCAGAACAATGACACACTGACACTTGGGGGATCAGAACAATGACACACTGACACTTGGGGGTCCAGAACAATGACACCCTGACACTTGGGGGATCCAGAACAATGACACACTGACACTGACACACACTGACACTTGGGGGTCCCAGAACAATGACACACTGACACTTGGGGGATCCAGAACAATGACAAACTGACACTTGGGGATCCAGAACAATGACACACTGACACTTGGGGATCCAGAACAATGACACACTGACACTTGGGGGTCCAGAACAATGACACACTGACACTTGGGGGATCCAGAAGAATGACACACTGACACTTGGGGGTCCCAGAACAATGACACACTGATACTTGAGGATCCAGAACAATGACACCCTGACACTTGGGGGGTGTAGAACAATGACACACTGACACTTGGGGGTCCAGAACAATGACACACTGACACTTGGGGTCCCAGAACAATGACACACTGACACTTGGCGGATCCAGAACAATGACACACTGACACTTGGGGATCCAGAACAATGACACACTGAAACTTGGGGGATCCAGAACAATGACACACTGACACTTGGGGGATCTAGAATAATGACACACTGACACTTGGGGGTCCAGAACAATGACACACTGACACTTGGGGGATCTAGAACAATGACACCCTGACACTTGGGGGTCCCAGAACAATGACACACTGACACTTGGGGGATCCAGAACAATGACACACTGACACTTGGGGATCCAGAACAATGAGACACTGACACTTGGGGGATCCAGAACAATGACACACTGACACTTGGGGATCCAGAACAATGACACCCAATGACACTTGGGGGTCCAGAACAATGACACACTGACACTTGGTGGATGCAGAACAATGACACACTGACACTTGGGGATCCAGAACAATGACACACTGACACTTGGGGGATCCAGAACAATGACACCCTGACACTTGGGGAATCTAGAATAATGACACACTGACACTTGGGGTCCCAGAACAATGAGACACTGATACTTGGGGGGTGTAGAACAATGACACACTGACACTTGGGGAATCTAGAACAATGACACACTGACACTTGGGGTCCCAGAACAATGAGACACTGATACTTGGGGGATCCAGAACAATGACACACTGACACTTGGGGGTCCAGAACAATGACACACACTGACACTTGGGGGATCCAGAACAATTACACACTGACACTTGGGGATCACAGAACAATGACACACTGACACTTGGGGATCCAGAACAATGACACACTGACACTTGGGGATCCAGAACAATGACACACTGACACTTGGGGGATCCAGAACAATGACACACTGACACTTGGGGGTCCAGAACAATGACACACTGACACTTGGGGGATCCAGAACAATGACACACTGACACGTGGGGATCCAGAACAATGACACCCTGACAACTTGGGGATCCAGAACAATGACACCCTGACGCTTGGGGATCCAGGACAATGACACACTGACACTTGGGGGATCTAGAACAATGACACACTGACACTTGGGGATCCAGGACAATGACACACTGACACTTGGGGGATCTAGAACAATGACACACTAACACTTGGGGATCCAGAACAATGACACCCTGACACTTGGGGGATCTAGAACAATGACACACTAGCACTTGGGGATCCAGAACAATGACACCCTGACAACTTGGGGGTCCAGAACAATGACACACTGACACTTGGGGGGATCTAGAACAATGACACACTGACACTTAGGGGTCCAGAACAATGACACCTGACACTTGGGGTCCCAGAACAATCACACACTGACACTTGGGAATCCAGAACAATGACACACTGACACTTGGGGGATCTAGAACAATGACACTCTGACACTTGGGGTCCCAGAACAATGACACCCTGACAACTTGGGGGTCCAGAACAATGACACACTGACACTTGGGGGGATCTAGAACAATGACACCCTGACACTTGGGGGTCCAGAACAATGACACCCTGACACTTGGGGTCCCAGAACAATGACACACTGACGCTTGAGGATCCAGAACAATGACACCCTGACACTTGGGGAATCTAGAATAATGACACCCTGACACTTGGGGGATCTAGATTAACGACACCCTGACACTTGGGGTCCCAGAACAATGACACCCTGACAACTTGGGAGTCCAGAATAATGACACACTGACACTTGGGGGGATCTAGAACAATGACACACTGACACTTGGGGGTCCAGAACAATGACACTCCGGGCTCCATTTTGTCCCCCTCCCCCGTCCCCGATTATGTCTTTAAAGAGGGTATATAGTGGATCCATTAGTCATGGGGAAATAAGATGTCAGGCTAATGGTAGGAGGATGAGGTGTCAGGGGAAGATGGTGGAAAGCATTAATGGTGAGAAGATCAGGCAGAAATGAGTGGAAGATGGATGATGGAGCGGGGGAGCGGATATCGCTGTCATATACGAGGGTCTTCCTCTCTCACACTAAGTGGAGATGACAACTTGTACAAATGAGAGGGACAGGACGAGGCACCCATCGGTGTGACCGGGGGCCCGGGGGGAGAGCCAGGAATATAGATGGAAATGAAAAAGCATTTTTCTCTCCGGGGTCTCCTGAGACAGGACAGGTGGTGGATGGATGGGAAGGCGGAGGGGGGGAGGGGAGGGGGTCTGGGGGTGGATATTAAATTAGCCCGTATGTCACCGAATCCACCAATACAGACATATGGAGGACACACAGCTGTGATCTACCCACACTCTGGGGGGGGGGGGGCTCCCCCAAGGGGAAGTCTTCTATTTGTCCTGTCTATGGAACATTATCAACTCCATACAACTCCATACACAACAACTAAACTTCTATCTATCTATATTATGTCATTACCTACAGCTTCAATCTACCTGCCATATCTATTATCTTTCTATCTATTCATCTAAATACATATCTAATATATATATATATACCTTCTATCTGTTATCTATGTATTTATCTCTCCATCTATTTCTATCTATCTATTTTTTTTATCTATCTTTCTACATTATCTATTATATATCTGTATAATGTACCTACTGCTGTAGTCTAACTACCATTTCTATCTATCTATCTATCTATCTATCTATCTATCTATCTATCTATCTATCTATCTCTATAATGTCATTACCTACTGCTTCAATCTATCTACCATATCTATATATCTAAATATATTTCTAATAGTAAGTGTGTGTATATATATATATATATACTATTAGAAATATATTTAGATATATAGATATGGTAGATAGATTGAAGCATAGATAGATAGATAGATAGATAGATAGATATGGGATAGATAGATAGATAGATAGATAGATAGATAGATAGATAGATAGATAGATAGATAGATAGATAGATAGGAAGTGTGTGTGTATATATATATATATATATCTATCTATCTATCTATCTATCTATCTATCTATCTATCTATCTATCTATCTATCTATCTATCTATCTAGCTATCTATCTCTCTATCTCTCTATCTCTCTATCTATAGAAGAGTGGAGCCCCCTGTGTATAGTAGAATAGTGGGGTCCTCAGGCTATATACAGTGCTGGAATAATTTGCAGTAATCTGCTCATTTCATGCTGTACAAAGTACTGACAGCTGTGCTTATCATTAACCCATTCAGTGCCAGGCCCCATAATGACTGTTGGCTTCTCCTGTGTGCCCAGTGCCAGGCTCCCCGCTGATTGCCAGCTCTGCAGACACACAACCCTTCACTTTAAAGGGCCATGGTACCCAAACAAGGTGAGAGAGACAGAAATCTATCTATCTATCAATCTATCTCTACCTATTCTATCTATTATCTATATTTATCAAATTGCATTCAGTCTATTTATCTATAAATATATATAGTTATTGATAATCTATCTATTAATTTATCTATGTATGTATATATCTATCTATCATACTATCGTATCTATACATCTATCTATCTATCTATCTATCTATCTATCTATCTATCTATCTATCTATCTATATTTATCAAATTGTAATCAGCATTTATCTATGAATCTATAAATATAGTTATTGATTATCTATCTATCTATCATCAGTCAAAGGAAATAAGAGAAGTTCATCAGCCTTAGGGTACACATACCCTTTAATCCTGATCCGGACTATCTATCTATCTATCTATCTTTCTATCTATCTATCTATCCCATTCCTGTTTTTCTTTCAATTTATTTTTCTATCTATTTATATATTATGTCATTACCTACTACTTTAATCTATCTACCATATCTATGTATCTAAATATATTTATAATATACTCTCTCTCTCTCTCTCTCTCTCTCTCTCTATTAAGTCATTACCTACTGCTTCAATCTATCTCTCTATCTAGCTCTCTCTCTCTATCTATCTCTCTATATCTCTCTATCTCTCTCTCTCTCTCTAATTTTTTATCTCTCTAACTCTCTCTCTCTCTATATATCTCTCTATCTATCTCTATTAAGTCATTACCTACTGCTTCAATCTATCTACCATATCTATATTTCTAAATATAGTTCTAATATATATATATATATATATATATATATATATATATATATATATAAATCTATCTATCTATCTATCTATCTATCTATCTATCTATCTATCTATCTTTAGATTAAGCCCCCCCCCCCCCTCTTATGACAATCCTCAGTACTGATCACATTCAATGGAGATTCCATCTTGGAATGAGTTTTGTTGATGGGGAATGTATTCTGCGGATAATTCCATATGTCTCGGCTCCCTCCTCGGTGACACGGACAGTGATTAATGGGAACACCCATTGTCAGGGAGCGGGGGGGGGGGGGGGGGGGTGGGGGGGATATGTAGTCAGATACAAATGCCCTCTTTTCATGGCGGTCCTGGGAAGTTTATTGGATTAGCAGCTCTCGGGCGCAGCGATATGTTCGGGGCCCTCGCTAACCCCGTAATGTAATATTCCAGATTGGATTCTGCCAAAACCGAAGGGATGAAGGTGCAAATTAGACGGGCAGAAAACGCATTATGTCGGATTTTCCTGTATACAGCCGGGGCCCGGCTCATCCCTCAGATCCTATTATCAGGTGATGAGGGGCCACATATGGGCCAATATCAGGACGACGTGCAGATGCCGCAATTTTTCATTGGAGGAAAGTTTGGCGGATCGGAAGACGATGTTTACACAAAAAAAAAAGAAACGAAGTTGCAAATATTTGTACGCTGCACCTGTAGAATTGTAAAAAAATAAAAAAGAACAACTATTTTTAGAACGTAAACAAAGATTTTATTTTTGAATATTTACTTTATTATTATTTTCTATTTATTATTTTGGAATATTTTCTTTATTATTATTTTCTATTTATTATTTTGGAATATTTTTTTATTATTATTTTCTATTTATTATTTTTGAATATTTTCTTTATTATTTTCTATTTATTATTTTGGAATATTTTTTTATTATTATTTTATATTCATTAGTTTTGAATATTTTCTTTATTATTATTTTCTTTTATTTTTTTTTATTTTCTTTTTATTTTCTAATTATTATTTTTGAATATTTTCTTATTATTTTCTATTTATTATTTTTTTATATTTTCTTTATTTTTTTTTTCTATTTATTATTTTTGAATATTTTCTTTATTATTATTTTCTATTTATTATTTTTGAATATTCTCTTTAATATTATTTTCTATTTATTATTTTTGAATATTTTCTTTATTATTATTTTCTATTTATTATTTTTGAATATTTTCTTTATTATTATTTTCTATATATTATTTTTGAAAATTAAAAAAACAAAATTCTTTAATTAGTATTAAAACTTCTTGAATTTTTTAAAAGCAGACCCCTCATTTTTTTTATTTATCTCTTATATTTAGTTAGGCGACTCCCCCACACGGCGCATGGGAACGCACTTAAAAACGCACAAAAAATGCCCGTACACTCAGTCACCCCTGTAGCGGTAAAGCAAGCCTCACGGATTTGTTTTCCGCACTTCTCAAGCATTGAAATGAATGGGCTGCCCTACACGAAACGCGTAGGGATCCACAAAAAACGCATGGACACGGCCACGCTCAGTCGCACACTGAAAACGCACAGGAAACTTGCATTGCACTTGTTCGCCCCTATTAGTTGTGAAGGAAGACTCAGCGATTTGTCTTTCCGCGATTATCATGCATAGGGCAGCCTATTGAAATGGATGGGCTGCCCTATGCTCGGCGCGTAGGAACGCACTGAAAACGCACAAAGACGCCCGTATGCTCAAGTCGCCCCTGCAGGGATTTGTTTTCTGCGCTTCTCGGACATAGGAAACAAAAAAATTAAGCTGCAGTACACGCACGGCACATGCGAATGCAGGAAAAAAACATGCAGAAGCACGCCCACGCTCGGTCGTGCCAGTGAACACGCGCCGGAGCGCACACGCGCCCGTCGCCCCAGGCATTGGTTTTCCCATGTTGCATAGGGCAGCCCATTGTAATGAGTGGGCTGCCCTGCACATACGGCACGTGGCAATGCAGGAAAAATGCACGGAAATGCACTGGCGCTCTTCTGCACCCAGGAACGTGCTGAACACGCATGTGCGCTCTGATGCAGCTGTAGGTGTTAAGCGAGCCTCTGGGATTCGTTTTCCATGCTTCTCGAGTGTAGGGCAGCCCCTTGAAATGAATGGGTTGCCCTATATGCAACTGATGGGAACGCACTGAAAAAACGCACAGAAACGCCCCGTACACTCAGTCACCCCCTGTAGGGGGTGAAGCGAGCCTCATGAATTTGTTCTCCTTGCTTCTCAAGCATAGGGCAGCTCATTGAAATGAATAGGCTGTCCTACACCCGGCACATGGGAATGCAGGAAAAACGCATACAAATTGCGCCCACGCTTGGTCGCACCCGGGAATGCACTGAAAACGCTCGGAAACGCGCATCCACTCAGTCGCCCCTGTAGGTGTGAAGCAAGCATGGATTTTACCCCACTCCAGCCAAAGCTTTGTGGGTTTATTTTATGTGCTTCTGGACCATAGGGCAGCCCATGGAAACAAATTAGCTGCCCTATGCATTGGAATGCAGGTAAAATGCGCAGACGCGCCCACGCTCGGTTGCGCCCACGCACAGTAGCACCTGGGAACACACTAAAAACGCACAGTAAAGCTCAAATTTGTGCTGGGTCGCCCCTTTAGTTGCATAGCAAGCCTCAGGGATTTGTTTTCTGTGTTTCTCGTGCATAGGGCAGCCCATTGAAATGAAAAGGCTGCCCTATACGAAACGCGTAGGGTTGCACAAAAAACTTGCGGGCGCGCCCACGCTCAGTCGCACCTGGGAACACACTGAAAACGCACAGTAATACTCGCATGTGCTTGGTCGCCCCCTTTAGTTGCGTAGCAAGCCTCAGGGGTTTGTTTTCTGTGTTTTTCTGCATAGGGCAGCCCATTGAAATGAAAAGGCTGCCATAGACGAAACGCGTAGGGATGCACAAAAAAAAACGCTCAGCCACACCTGTATATTACCCCACTCCATCGCTGTTCTAATATCTGAGTCAAAAACACAGTTTTTTTGTATTCTTCACCCGCTGGCTGCTGGCAACCGAATAGAGCAGCAGCGGGGTGGCAAGGAGTTGCTCATGCCGAGTCAGCCAATCAGTTACTCTGATGTGGACACAGAACGTTTCAGCGGCCAGTGTGATTGGTTGTAATAAAGGAGTCTCTGTTATCTTGCCCAGTCCGCTCATCCCTGACCCACCTCTACTCACCTCTCCCCCCCCCCATCTTTCTTCTCCTTCGTCAGGGGCTTTGAGGCCATTCTGCTGGGTATGGAGGGATCATGTGACTTTCTCCCATGATGCAGCGCTTTGGTCTAAGTGGCCTGAACACTGCCACCTGGGGGAGGGGTAACCTCATCAGCTCTGTTTAAGCCGGGGCGAAACGCGTTGAAGAGCATAATAAAAGGCATATTATCTTTTGAGTACATTTGATATGCATTGCCATTGATTATAATGTAATGCATTTTTTTACAAAACCTCCCCAAAAAAAAGGAAGCAAGCAAGAATTTTCATCGTGCAACACACTGTTGCTGATGGTATAAAGGTAAGTTGTTTTTAGGTGCTTTTAGCATGCAGGGGGCCTGCGTTTCAGCGCACATAAAACGCATTGGTTGTAGCAAGAGGCTCTTTAGGTCCCACCTTCTATGCGATTAAATCTGGCTGTACATATAGAAATCCAATCTATCTCAATCTGATTGGATCAAAGTACAGAAATATATGAAATAAGAATTCACTGTTTCCTATCGACTGATGGACAATCGAGTCATAGTGACCCAAATGGAACGTGTCAGCAAACGCAATAATCTTCTGGTTTTTGATCGATTTAATTTATTGCAAAGCATTCCATTCAGCATGAGACACACAGGAGTCGAGCAGTCTTCTGTAGAAGTCTTATGGAATGTTATGAAACAATGGAGGCATTGCCATTACTTTGTACAGTCATGAGGTCATTGCCGAGTAACCCGCAGTGGAAAATCAACCAGTTTGGAGCGTCCTATGGTCTGTGCAAGCAGACAGGGGCAGTTGACCTTCTTTCTTTGAATTGCTTTTGATTATAGTAGCAATTGATGGCTTGTTGAAATTGTCTGAAAATTGTCATATATGGGCGGGATAAGGTTTTCCACAGCTACCTAACTTCTCAACTATGATAAACAATGGAGGCATTGCTGTTACTTTGGAAAGTCATGGGGTCATTGCCGAGTAGCCCGCAGTGGAAAATCAACCAGTTTGGAGCGTCCTATGGTCTGTGCAAGCCCTTGTGGGCAGTTCACCTTCTTTCTTTTCATTTCTTTTGCTTGTAGTAGCAATTGATGGCTCATTGAAATTGTCTGAAAATGATCATATCTGGGAGGGATAAGGTTTGTCACTGCTACCTAACTGTCCCACCAACCTAACTTCCCAACTACGGTAAAAAGCCAACAGTATAGAGACACACAAGAGTAGAGAACTCTGCTGTAGAAGTCTTATAGAATGTTCTGAAACAATGGAGGCATTGCCATTTCTTTGTACAGTCATGGAGTCATTGCTGAGTAATCAGCAGTGGAAAATCAACCAGTTTGGAGCGTCCTATGGTCTGTGCAAGGCCTTGGGGGCAGTTCACCTTCTTTCTTTGAATTGCTTTTGATCTTAGTAGCAATTGATGGCTTGCTGAAATTGTCTAAAAATTTTCGTATCTGGGTGGGATAAGATTTGTCACTGCTACCTAACTGTCCCAACAACCTAACTTCCCAACTACGGTAAAAAGCCAACAGTATAGAGACACACAGGAGTAGAGAAGTCTGCTGTAGAAGTCTTATAGGATATTATGAAATAATGGAGGCATTGCTGTTACTTTGTACAGTCATGGGGCCATTGCTGAGTAACCAGCAGTTTAAAATCAACCAGTTTTGAGCGTCCTATGATCTGTTCAAGCCCTTGGGGGCAGATTATCTTATTTCTTTTCACTTCTTTTGCTTACAGTAGCAAGTGATGGCTTGTTGGAATTGTCTGAAAATTGTCATATATGGGTGGGATAAGGTTTTCCACAGCTACCTAACTGTCCCACCAACCTAACTTTCAAACTATGGTGAAAGGCCAACAGTATAGAGACACACAGGAGTAGAGAACTCTGCTGTAGAAGTCTTATGGAATGTTCTGAAACAATGGAGGCATTGCCATTTGTTTGTACAGTCATGGGGCCATTGCCGAGTAATCAGCAGTGAGAAATCAACCAGTTTGGAGTGTTCTATGGCCTGTGCAAGCCCTTGGGGGCAGTTCACCTTCTTTCTTTTAATTTCTTTTGCTTGTAGTAGCAATTGATGGCTCATTGGAATTGTCTGAAAATTGTCATATATGGGCGGGATAAGGTTATTCACAGCTACCTAACTTTCCCACCAACCTAACTTCCCAACTACGGTAAAACGCCATCAGCAAAAAGACACACAGGAGTACAGAACCTTGCTGTAGAGTTCTTATAGAATGTTCTGAAACAATGGAGGCATTGCCATTACATTTATACAGTCATGGGGTCGTTGCTGAGTAACCCGCAGTGGAAAATCAACCAGTTTGGAGCGTTCTGTTTAAATCTTCTGGTTTTCCACTGCTGTGGGCTCGGCGATACAAGTGATTCTTGACTGCGCTACACTGCAGCCTCGGGTCACCTGTGCCACGCTGGGTTTCAAGCAAAGACAAGTCATGGCAGGAGTTGTTGCCCACCAACAACTGACTACTGGAGATCCTCACAGCCTGTGCTCAGGGGTGTTTCACAGTGTTAGAGACTGCAACTAAACCTGCAAGGAGTCATGGAGGGCATGCAACCCTTCAATCCAACTTCCAGCCTTCCCTTCAGTCTTCCACAGTTGTAGCGGCTCCTCTCCTGGACTGAAACGGCTTCCTCCGATTTCACTGCACACTGTGAGCTTCTCACCATGTGCATTAGAAGCTGCAGCAAGTCAGATAGAGCCCATCTCATTTCCTGGCTGGAGGAGGGCCATCATCATCTAGGCCGTCCCCCCCAGCCTGACTGTCCTTGGCCCGCCCCCTCCAGCCTGACTGTCCTTGGCCGGCCCCTTCCCAGCCTGACTGTCCCTGGCCCGCCCCTTTCCAGCCTGACTGTCCCTGGCCCGTCCCTTCCAGCCTGACTGTCCTTGGCCGCCCCTTCCAGCCTGACTGTCCCTGGCCCGCCCCTTCCAGCCTGACTGTCCCTGGCCCGCCCCTTCCAACCCTTCTGTCCTTGGCCCACCCCTTTCAGCCTGACTGTCCCTGACCCACCCCTTCCAGCCTGACTGTCCTTGGCCCACCCCTTCCAGCCTGACTGTCCCTGGCCCGTCCCAACCCAGCCTGACTGTCCCTGGCCCGCCCCCCCCCCCAGCCTGACTGTCCTTGGCCCGCCCCTTCCAACCTGACTGTCCTTGGCCCACCCCTTCCAGCCTGACTGTCCCTGGCCCGTCCCTACCCAGCCTGACTGTCCCTGGCCCACCCCTTCCAGCCTGACTGTCCCTGGCCTACCCCTTCGCAGCCTGACTGTCCCTGGCCCGCCCCTTCCAGCCTGACTGTCCCTGACCCACCCCTAACCAGCCTGACTGTGCCTGGCCCGCCCCTTCCAAGCCTGACTGTCCCTGGCTCACCCCTACCCAGCCTATCTGTCCCTGGCCCGCCCCTTCCTAGCCTGACTGTCTCTGGCCCGCCCCTACCCAGCCTGACTGTCCCTGGCCCGCCCCTTCTCAGCCTCAATGTCCTTCGCCCGCCCCTTCCTAGCCTGACTGTCTCTGGTCCGCCCCTACCCAGCCTGACTGTCCCTGGCCCACCCCCTCCAAGCCTGACTGTCCCTGTCCCACCCCTTCCCAGCCTGACTGTCCCTGGCCCGACCCGTCTTCACATACATTCGCAGGTAAGTGGGGGCGCCATTGACAATATAATGGCGCATCTGCAAAGGGCCATCACGTGTCAGGAAAGCGCACAATTTTGCATGCGTGCCCGAGATGCACCGATGTGAACCTAGCCTAAGGCTGGGTTAGCACTTTTGCGCTGTGGTATGGCGCAAAACTGTGCCGGCTGTGCGTTGGGGTGCTCACTCTTAAAACAACGCACCTCGCCATCGTATGCGCATTCTAGCGCACCACAATGCACAGAACAATGGCCGACCATGCGTTGTAAGTAACCCACATCAGCGCACTTTGTGTAACGCGCCACCAGAGTCCATAAATGTTTAATTTGTCCCATTCAGTAATTAGGAGCGATAAATCGGCCAATCAGAGGGCACCCTCCCGCAACCAAGCAATTCCCATTCTCCGCCGCGGTTCAGGCTGGTGAGTTTTTGTTAAGCGGGGAGCGGTGAAGGAGCCCACCCCCCCCCCCGTCATGTTCTAAAGACCGGCTCATTATCCTCTCCAGCTGATTAGCTCTCACAATGAGATTAAGACCCCTAAATTTCCCCCTCTCCAATCTAATTGGCCATCGGCGAGCCTTTAGCGCCCTTTTAGGACTTCCGAAACGCAGTCCTCCAAAGACAAATGCTTGTTATAAAGTCAAACGAGCCACCTTCTCATTTCCTTCTTGTGTTTTTTTGTTTTGTTTTTTTTTCTCTTTCAAACTCGGTCCAACTTCCCGGCGCGGCGAAGATAAAACGTAAGAGGCGTCCAGTTTATGAAGTCGCCCATTAGAAGCGTTTACACGGCTCACTTGAGCCTCGTTAGGGCTGTTTATTGCTTAATGAAAGGAAAGTCGGGATTTAATCAGGATTATGAACACTCCCTGATTACTTATTAATACCAACCGGGGCGATATTTTTTCGGAATACAGAAAAAGATACAATGTGTTCGTTTCGGCGAATTAAAAATAAAATCTGACAAGCCGGGAGAGCGGAACGCCGAAATGTTTTTTGTAAACGTGCCAAAGGATCCTCACCCCTGGGCGACGCCAGGGGTACAAATAAATCATACCATTATGTTTTACTTCAACTTTTTTTTTTTTTTTAAACTTTATCAGCAAAGATCGAAAATTACTTTTTTTTTTATTAACTTTATCGGCAAAGACCAAAACTACTTAATATATATATTTTTTTATTTTAATTATATATAAAATACTTATCTTTTTATATATATAGCTTTATCAGCAAAGACCAAAGATTACTTTTTTTATATAACTTTATCAGCAATGACCAAAAATTACTTTTTTTTAATTAACTTTATCAGTAAAGACCAAAACTACTTAATATATATATATATATATATATATATATATATATATATATATATATATATATATATAAAATTATACATATATGGCTTTATCAGCAAAGACAGAAAAGGACATTTTTTTTATATATAACTTACCAGCAATGACCAAAAATTGCTTTTTATTTATTTATTTTGTTTTATCAGCAAAGACCAAAAAATTTCTTTTTTTTTATTAACTTCATCAGCAAAGACCAAAAATTAAAATTTTTTTTATAACTTTATCAGCAATGACCAAAAAAAATGACCCTTTTTAAAAAAAATATCTTATCAGCAAAGACCAAAAATTATTATTTTTTTTAAAAAATATAACTTTATCAGCAATGACCAAAAATATTTTATCAGCAAAGACCAAAACTACTTTAAATTTTATATATATATATATATATATATATATATATATCTTTATGAGCAAAGACTGACATTTTTATATATATATATATATATATATATATATATATATATATATATATAACGTATATATATATATATAGCTTTTTTTTAAATATATAACTTCATCAGTAAAGACCAAAAATTATCTTTTTTTTTTTTATATATAGCTTTATCAGCAATGAACGAAAATTACATTTTTTTTCTTTTTTTTATAACTTTAGCAGACCAAAACTACCTTTAAAAAAAAAAAAAAAAAAAAAATATATATATATATAGATAGATAGATAACTTTATCAGCAAAGACCAAAAATGACAGACCAAAACTACCTTAGCAGACCAATATATATATATATAAAGACCGAAAATGACTTTTTTTTTTTGGTATAACTTTTTCAGCAAAGACCAAAAATGTCCTGCATGTGGGCAGCTTTGTTCCGCATCCCATACACGTCTCGACTGTCTCAAGAGATGCCCAGTTTTGCTGACAAAAATTCAACCCCCCCCCCCCTAATATAACAGATTAATAACTGCCTCCAAAGGGCACATCTTCATTTTATCATCATAAAAATCTCAATAAATTAAAGGAACTGCTTGTGGCATGGTGCATGCCCTGTAAAAAATGTGTACTAATTCTAATGGAGATGTTATTTGATGCCTGACTTAAAAAAAAGTACTAATAACTAACTATTTTTATAATAATAAGTCTTACTGCAACATGTAAACATGACATGCAAAGTTTTAAAATAAACTTCTTTAAAAAAAATTCTAATAAGAAAAAATTGAATTGATATTTTATTATAAATATTTATATATAAACCGTTTTTATGTGAAAAGTGGGTGAAAGTTTTGTGAATCTTGGGGGTAAACATTGATAAACAGACCTCAAAATATTAATTTCATTATAATTTTTTTAGAATTTTTCTGTTGATTTTTGTAATCAGATTATTAAGTTTTAACATGACTTTTTCATTTTTATTAAGAGGTCCAGTTTTATCAATGTTTTCACCCAAATTCACACAATTTTCACCCAGAAGTCATTTTTTATGTGGAAATTGTGTGAAGGTTTTGTGAATCTTGGGGGTAAACATTGATAAAAAGACTACATTTTGCTGTTGATTTTTTAAATCAGATTATTAAGCTTTAACATGACTTTGAAGTTAAATATTTTTATTAGGGGGGGGGGGGGGGCAATTTGCCAATATTTTCACCCAAGATTCACACAACTCTCACCCAAGGGTCAACCAATTTTTAGATTTTTTTTTTATATTTTAGAATTTTGCTGTTTTGCTGATTTTTTTTATTAGAATATTAAGCTTGAACATGATCTTAAAGTTAAATATTTTTATTATGGGGGGGGGCCAATTTATCAGTTTCCACCCGAGATTCACACGACTTTCACCCAAAAACTATCTTTATTTGTTTTTTATTTATTTTTTGAATCTTGGGTATAAACATTGGTAAATTAACCCTTTAGTATTTATTTTTATTATTGTTTTTTATATATATTTTATAATGGGTGAAGGTTTTATGACTCTTAAGAGGTCATTACTAATAAATAAACCTCTACATATATAATTTTTTTATTATTTTTTTATTATTTGTTTTATTTTATTTTTTCATTATTTTTATTTTTTTTTTAGAATTTTGTATGCTGTTTTTTCAATCAGATGTTATATTGTTTTTTTTATATATACTTTATAATAGTGAAAGTTTTTTGACTCTTAAGAGGTACGTACTAATTAATAGACCTCTAAATATAATTTTATAATTATTATTATTTTAATATTATTTATTTAATTTATTTATTAGAATTTTGTATGCTGTTTTTTTTTTTAATCAGATGTTATAAAATCTATATATAAAAAAAAACAATATAACATCTAATTAAAAAAACAGCATACAAAATTCTAATAAATAAATAATATAAATAATAATAAAAAATAATAATAATAAAATTATATTTAGAGGTCTATTAATTATTACGTACCTCTTAAGTGTCAGAAAACTTTCACTCATTATAAAATATATATATATAAAAACAATATAATGAGTGAAAGTCTTCTGACTTCTGACTATTAAGAGGTACGTACCAATTAATAGACCTCTAAATATCATTTTATTATTATTTTGTTTTTATTATTATTTTATTTATTTATTTATTAGAATTTTATATGCTGTTTTTTTAATCAGATGTTATATTGTTTTTTTTTTTTTATATATATTTTATAATGAGTGAAAGTCTTCTTACTCTTAAGAGGTATGTACTAATTAATAGACCTCTAAATATCATTTTATTATTATTATTAATTTTTTTGAATTTTGTATGCTATTTTTTTAATCAGATTTTATATTGTTTTTTTTGTTTTTTTATATATATTTTATGAGTGAAAGTCTTCTGACTCTTAAGAGGTATGTACTAATTAATAGACCTCTAAATAGGATTTTATTATTATTATTATTTTATTATTATTTATTTTTTTAGGATTTTGTATGCTATTTTTTTAATCAGATGTTATATTGTTTTTTTTTTTTTAATATATATTTTATAATGAGTGAAAGTCTTCTGATTCTTAAGAGGTACGTACTAATTAATATACCTCTAAATATAATTGTATTATTATTAATTTATAAATTTTTTTTTAGAATTGTTGTCTGCTGTTTTTTTTTTTAAATCAGATTATTCATTGTGTCAGCTGTTTTTTTTTTTTTTTTTTTTTTTTTTTTAAGCTTTAACATGACCTTGTAGCTATTGTCTATAAGGGATACAACAAATGTTTCCTTTGGGAGCTGCATAGTGACAGGGAAAAAATTAAATAAAGACTGCCCCAAGACACACAAAAAAAAAGGACAGTAAATAAAATGGAAGATGAGAAACTGAATTTAAAAATAAAAATGTTTCGTTGGATGATTTTGTGAGATGAAACTATCATCAATTAAAAAGAAAATGTTAAATATCAAATACATTTTTAAATTAAGCAAAAAATAAAAAAATGTTTTTGTTATAGTACAAGATTGTTGTTGTTCGATGTATATAAAGATATAGAGATGTGTACAAACATTTTTTATTTTTTAGCTTTTTTTATCATTTTTAGCCTGATCTAAATTTTTGATAACATTTTAAAAACAGAAATTGCCTAAAAAAAATCTAATTTTTTTCTGGATTTAAATGGTCTCCTCTACCTACATGTTGGATTAGTTAGTTCTACGTTAGCAACAGGTTATCCTTTTATAGTTTAAACAGCAAAATGTAAAAAAAGGGATAAACTGGCAACAAAAAAAATTGTTTGATGTGGACAATTTTAGGCAACTGCTCAGGGAATGAAAAGATTATTATTTTTTTTAATTTTATTTTTTAACGCCGCGTTTTTCACCAACAAAAGCAGACGAGTGTCGCACTTCAAGATACAAACAAAAGTCATGTGACCGCCATCCGTACTTAAAGAAATATTTTGTCCACCAGTGCCCCTCCTCTTCTCCACTATCTGTAGATTGCAAGCTCTTCAGGTCAGTCGCTTTGCCGTTTAATGATCAAGTATGTATTTATATCAGTTTGTGACTCAGTTTTGCTTTTTTTTATTTTTTATGGTTTTTATTATTGAACTGTAGTAAAAGTTATAAGCGTTTTTTTTCTGCACCTGCTAACTTAGGCAGACCCATTTATAGCCATGGCAGGGTGGGGACGCTGATATCGATAAAAATGGTGGGGAGGGGGGGGTGAGATTTAGGTCACGCGTGTTATCGATTTATCTCTTTATCCATCGCAGCTCGCCAAACCCCCCCAATGGAAGGACGGACTCACCGACAAAAAAGGTCATAAAAGGGCGTATAAACAACAAAACCAAACCCAACATAAAACCGAATATTGATACAATAACAAAGCCAACAATTCTGCGTGTTCCCTTTTATTTCCCCCTCAAGCTACAAATTTAAACAGGGCTTATTGTAATGGGGTAGTGTAAGGGCTACACTCACCAACAGGTAGCGCAAAGGGTTAAGACTCATGTAAGGGTAGCGTGCGGGTTAACATTCAGGTAAGGGTTAACACTCAGGTAATAGTGTAAGGGTTAACACTCATAAAAAGGTACCCTTTTATGAGTGTTAACCCTTACGCTACCCCTACTTGGCTCTTACCACTCAGGAAAAGGTAGCATACGGGTTAAGACTCATGTAAGGGTAGCATACAGGTTAACATTCAGGTAAGGGTTAACACTCATGAAAAGGTAGCATACGGGTTAAGACTCATGTAAGGGTAGCATACAGGTTAACATTCAGGTAAGGGTTAACACTCATGAAAAGGTAGCATATGGGTTAACCCTTACGATACCCTTACTTGAGTCTTAACCCTTATGCTACCCTTTCGTGAGTGTTAACCCTTATGCTACCCCTTTCGTGAGTGTTAACCCTTAACACTACCTTTTTCGTGAGTGTTAACCCTTACGCTACCCCTACTTGGCTCTTACCACTCAGGAAAAGGTAGCATATGGGTTAAGACTCATGTATGGGTAGCGTAAAGGGTTAACACTCACGAAAAGGTAGCATATGGGTTAAGACCCATGCAAAGGTAGCGTAAAGGGTTAACACTCGCGAAAAAAGGTAGCATAAGGGTTAAGATTCAAGTACGGGTATTGTAAGGGTTAACCCATATGCTACCTTTTCGTGAGTGTTAACACTTACCTGAATGTTAACCTGTATGCTACCCTTACATGAGTCTTAACCCTTTGCGCTACCTTTTTCGTGAGTGTTAACCCTTACACTATTACGTGAGTCTTAACCCTTTGCGCTACCTTTTCGTGAGTGTTAACCCTTATGCTACCTTTTCGTGAGTGTTAACACTTATGCTGCCTTTTCGTGAGGATTAACCCTTACGTAGGGGTAGGGTACTACTAGGGTTAACACTCACGAAAAAGGTAGTGTAAGGGTTAACACTCACGAAAGGGGTAGCATTTTAACCCTTACACTATTACGTGAGTGTTAACCCTTATGCTACCTTTTCGTGAGTGTTAACCCTTATGCTACCTTTTCGTGAGGATTAACCCTTACGCTACCCCCTACTTGGGTCCTACTACTCAGGAAAAGGTAGCATAAGGGTAAAGACTCATGTATGGGTAGTGTAAGGGTTACATTCACGAAAAGGTAGCGCAAAGGGTTAAGACTCATGTAAGGGTAGCGTGCGGGGTTAACATTCAGGTAAGGGTTAACACTCACATAATAGTGTAAGGGTTAACACTCACGAAAAGGTAGCGCAAAGGGTTAAGACTCATGTAAGGGTAGCATACAGGTTAACATTCAGGTAAGGGTTAACACTCACGAAAAGGTAGCATATGGGTTAACCCTTACTTGAGTGTTAACCCTTATGCTACCTTTTTCGTTAGTGTTAACCCTTACGCTACCCCTACTTGGGTCTTACCACTCAGGAAAATGTAGCATAAGGGTTCAGACTCATGTATGGGTAGCGTAAGGGTTAACACTCAAGAAAGGGTAGCGTTAACCCTTACGCTACCCTTACTTGAGTCTTAACTCTTATGCTACCTTTTCGTGAGTGTTAACCCTTAGCTACCTTTTCGTGAGTGTTAACCCTTTACGCTACCCCTACTTGGGTCTTACCACTCAGGAAAAGGTAGCATAAGGGTAAAGACTCGTGCTTGTGTTACACTCACGAAAAGATAGTGTAAGGGTTAAGACTCATTTAAGGGTAGCATACAGGTTAACATTCAGGTAAGGGTTAACACTCACAAAAAGGTAGCAAGAGGGTTAAGACTCATGTAAAGGTAGGATAAGGGTTAACCCTTACACTACCCTTACTTGAGTCTTAACCCTTATGCTACCTTTTTCGTGAGTGTTAACCCTTACGCTACCCCTACTTGGGTCTTAGCACTCACGAAAAGGTAGCGTAAGGGTTAAGACTCATGTAAGGGTAGCGTAAAGGGTTAACACTCACGTAAGGGTAGCATACAGGTGAACGTAAGGTTACATAAGGGTTGACACTCCCATAGGGGTAGTGTAAGGCATTAATGTAAGGATAGCATACGGGTCAACACTCACGTAAAAGTAGCGTACGGGTTAACACCGCCTACGCACACAATTTAAAAAGGTCAAAAAAAATTAAAATAAATCAGATATACAAACAGAAACAATGCAGCTTGGAATATTATTTCGGGGACCCAGTTGGTCCTCGCCATCGTCTATGGTCGCTCCTCGTCTATGGTCACCTCGAGCGTTTTTCAAATGCCATATGACGATTTTTTTTTGCTCTGAAGACCACAATTTTAAAATTTCCAATTCAAAGTTGGTGTTTGATTGTCACGTAAAAAAAATGTAAAAAAAAATTAAATAAATAAATAAATCAGGTCGATTAACCCTCCGCGTGCTAAAAAGCGCAACAGAGACGCGAGACCGAGGCCCGAGAAAACCGAGATCAGCGACTGCTGATGGTTGTTTACTAGGGATGGGGCCGTTACCACCCTAGACGGCGAGGAAACAGATGACTTGTCAACTGGGTGATTCCGGCGTAGAGGTGACAGATGTTCCATGCTGCGAGCAGCCGCACAACACAGAGACGGCCGCTAATACAAAATCCATAAACTTCACAGACAATGGGGGGACTTAACCCTTCCCAGACTGGGGGTGGGAGTGGCAGGATTGTCTGAGTGTGGGGAAATGTGCAAGGTTGTTAAATGAATGAGGTGGAGGGGGGGGGGGATAAAGAAAGGACAGTGGAAGAGGGAAAGAGCAATAAATAGAAAGAAAGGGAGAGAGGAAGGAAAAGAGAGAGAGAGAAAGAAGAGAAAAAGAAGAGAGCAAGACATAGGGAGGAAGAAAGAGAGAGTGGAGGAGAGAGAGAGCAAGTAATAGAAAGGAACAGAGAGAAAGCAAGTAATAGAAAGGAAGAGTGTGAGAGAGAATGAGAAAGAGAGAAAGCAAGAGATAGAGAGATAGAAAGGGAGAGCAGAAGAGAGAGAGAGCAAGAGATAAGTATGAAAAGATAGAGAACATAAGAAAGAAAGGAAAAAGTCAGAGAAAAAAAGAAAGAAAGAGAGAGTTGAACAGGGAGAGAGAGGAACACATGGGGGAGAAGAAAGTAAGAAAGAGAGCGGAAAAGGGAGAGAGGAAGAGGAAGGAAAAGAAGAAAGAAAGAAAAGAAAGAAAGAGAAAAAGTGAGAGTAAAAAAGAGAAGAGAAAGTGGAACAGGAAGAAAGCAACACATGTGGAAGAAGAAAGTGAGAAAGAGAGAGCGGAAAATGGAGAGAGCAAGAGGAAAAGAAGAAAGAAAGAGAGAAAGAAAGAAAGAAAGAAAGAAAGAAAGAAAGAAAGAAAGAAAGAAAGAAAGAAAGAAAGAGAGAGTGGAAGAGGGAAAGTGGAAGACATATGGATGAAGAGGGAAAAAAAGGAATAAAGAGCAGAAAAGAGAGAGATAGAAAAGAGATAAGAAGAAAGAGGGAGGATGGAAGGAAGCAAGCAATGAAGGAAGGAAGGGTGAGAGAGAAAAGATAGAGAGAAAGAGAGAACAAGAGAAAGGAAGGAAGGAAGGGTTGAAGAGAGAGAGAGAGAGAGAGAGAGAACAAGAGATAGGAAGGAAGGAAGGAACGGTGAGAGAGAAAGGATTGAGAGAAAGAGAGAACAAGAGATAAGAAGGAAGGAAAGAAAAGGAAGGGGGGAGAGAGAGAGAAAGTGAACAAGAGATAAGAAAGGAAGGGAGGAAGGAAGGAGAGAGTGAGAGAACAAGAGATAGGAAAGAAGGAAGGAAGGAAGGGTAAGAGAGAAAAGATAGAGAGAAAGAGAGAACAAGAGATAGGAAGGAAGGATGGAAGGGTGAGATAGAAAAGATAGAGTGAAAGAGAGAACAAGAGTTAGGAAAGAAGGAAGGAAGGAAGGATGGAAGGGTGAGAGAAAGAATATAGAGAGAAAGAGAGAATGGAACAGGGGAGAGCAAAAAAAGGGAGAAAATAATAGTGGGGAAAAGTGAGTGGAAGAGGGAGACAGAAAGAAATAGAAAAGAGAGAAGAAAAGGAAAGATATAGATATAAAAGAAAAGAAGTAAAAGAGAGAGAGAGGAAAAAAAGAGAAGAAACAGATAGTGGGAGAGGGAGAGAGCAAGAGATGAGGGGGGTGGAGGCAGAAGGGAGAAAGAAAAAAATAAAGAAAACAGATAGAGGAATAGATAGGTAGATAGATAGATAGATAGATAGAGAGAGAGAGAGAGAGAGAGAGAGAGAGAGAGAGAGAGAGAGAGAGAGATAGTAGATAGATACATACATACATAGTAGATAGATAGAGAGATAGATAGATAGATAGATAGATAGATAGATAGCTAGATAGATAGATAGATAGATAGATAAATACATAGATAGATAGATAGATAGTAGATAGATAGATAGATAGATAGATAGATAGATAGATAGATAGATAGATAGATAGTTTGATTGATCATTTAACCCCTTAGAAGAATGACATCACACAACAAAACACACTCCCCAAACTCCTTTGTTTACAAATAAAGCCAACTTTTTTTTTTCCAATTTTGGCCAAAATAAAAGCACCCCCCTCCCCCCATGAAAGGGACGTATTCCATTGCAGCCATCGATCGTAGCGCTCACCTGTACATGGTCGGTCGGGTAAAGTTTGGCGAATCTCTTTCACGTATCCATGTAAGGACCAAACTGCGCAGCCGCTGGTGGAGGGCGAGCTAAAGTTTCATTTGGAATGGGCCGGGAGGGCTGGAAGTTTCATGTCCGGGAGGGACGGACGGATGTCAGACCACGGAGGGAAAGAAGGACAGACAGACAGACGCAGCCTCCGATCACCGATAACACCCCATGAGTATAGGCTGCCATATATTTATATATGTGGTCAACCAGATCATACCACATGAGGGAGAAGGGCGGGCGCTGATTGGCCGGCTCGCCTCCTTCCATCATACATATTAATCAGCTGGGAGGAGAAGCTATTGGCTGACACAATGGGAAAGCCCCTTGGGATGGAGGCGGAGGGGGAGGGATTGGACCGGCTCCTGTGACTTTGGCTGTGGGGCAGAGGGATGCGATGGAGAGAGGACCGGGACTGGATGGGAGAGGCGGACATCTGTTCTCCATGCATTTTTCATAAAGGGAGAAAAAAAAAAAAAAGAAGAGGAGCAGAGAGCGACGAATCGCAAGCCAGGGACCGTCAATCACGACGGAGTGACAGACAGGATGAGCTAAGGGAGACTATAACCCCCCTCCTCCCCTCCCCCCAGCACGGCGAAAACGTCATAATAAAAAAAAAAGTGTATCGACCCCGCGTCCAAAACGAGCTACCATAATGGCGCGTGCGGTCCCACCGATTTACCCCCCACCGCGAGCGGCGTTATTAAAGTTTCCGGCGAATCTGACGCGCGTTGATGAACTTTTTTGCACTAACGGAAAAAATAAATATAAAAAAAAAGCGAGCGTCCGCCCAGGACGCCGTCAACGAGCCCAGCAACGCAGTTTCGTGCCGGCTTTGCATCGCTCTGTGCATACTTGATGCGGAAATTATGAAAGTGTTTTCTTTTTACCTACCTACCGCGATCGATAAACATTTTGTGTGTATTATTGCGTATTATTATTTGATGGCGTGGCGGGGCGGCGTGTCGGGAAACTGGAAGGTTTTGACTGATGTTGTGAGCTCCAAAAAAAAAAAGGCGTTCTGGTTCATAATGCTTAGAAGTCGTTTTTGAATGTTAGTTGGTGGAAAGTTGTATTTTACGTGCGTATCGCGCTCTGCGGCAAGAGGGGAGTGCGTAACGCGCTCTGCGTCAAGATGGGAATACGTAGCGCGCTCTGCGTCAAGAGGGGAATGCGTAGCGCGCTCTGCATCAAGAGGGGAGTACGTAGCGCGCTCTGCGTCAAGAGGGGAATGCGTATCGTGCTCTGCGTCAAGAGGGGAATGCGTAGCGCGCTCTGCATCAAGAGGGGAATGCGTAGCGCGCTCTGCATCAAGAGGGGAGTGCGTAGCACGCTCTGCGTCAAGAGGGGAGTGCGTGAACTCGGAGAGACTCCTGCGGTCAATGACCTTACTTAGATCATTATGGCGCAAACTCGCCAACCCCTATCAGCTCTGCTCAGAGAAATCACTA